>SJYX01009949.1:65218-91088 GCA_006410675.1 Oreotragus oreotragus | reverse complement strand
CAGATCATGTCATGTTGTTGCTGGATACAGCAATAAAAGCTGCTTTGGATTAATTCTGACAGATATACAGTGTGTAATGAAGGAAACTAGATAAAAACAATATCAAATCTTTGTATTATCCAGAAGAAAATAAAAAATACTATGGGAGTTATGTATCACAGTTATATAGCAAATGATCTTTCTGTGAATTTCTACAAGCCTTGAGGCTTTTTGAATCTTTTTCTCAGTTCTCCTGCTAATGTGTCTGCTCATGAAGGATACAACTACTGTATTTGTGGTTTGTATATATAAAATGTATGCACGGTGTTGTAATAATTTCTGAATTCGATTAATTATGGGTTGTTATAAAGGTAAGTAAGAAATGGATGAAAATTATTAAGTACTTACCCTGATTAAGGTTACCTCCTGCCACAACTCTATTTATTTCCCAGGGACCATTTTTGGGACACATATGCAGGCAGAAATTTTAGCCTCTACATCTGTGGTCAGTAGCTCAGTAATGTATGTTTTTTCTACTTTTTTCCCACCCCTCAGGACTGGTTGTTCAATTTAGAGATGCTGTAAAATCTTGTACATAAATGCGAGCAACCTACCTGCTCATGATGAGAGTAGTATCTATGATAGTAAGTCTAGACTCAATTTCCAGGACTTGAATTTGTACTAATTATCCTGCATATATCTGACATGGTGATTGTGGTAGAGATTCCTGGTTATATATTTAATATGCAATTTTAAGCAAGGAATAAGTATTAACTGGGAAGAAGTGGAAGTTGGAAATACTTNTGCTCATGATGAGAGTAGTATCTATGATAGTAAGTCTAGACTCAATTTCCAGGACTTGAATTTGTAATAATTATCCTGCATATATCTGACATGGTGATTGTGGTAGAGATTCCTGGTTATATATTTAATATGCAATTTTAAGCAAGGAATAAGTATTAACTGGGAAGAAGTGGAAGTTGGAAATACTTATATCTTTAGAAGTCAAAGTTCATTTCAGTTAGTTGC
Organism: Oreotragus oreotragus; assembly: GCA_006410675.1. Taxonomy (NCBI): domain Eukaryota; kingdom Metazoa; phylum Chordata; class Mammalia; order Artiodactyla; family Bovidae; genus Oreotragus; species Oreotragus oreotragus. The sequence goes on along the minus strand of SJYX01009949.1, from coordinate 90,080 downwards.
TCAGTCGTGTCCGACTCTTTGTGACCTCATGGCCCACAGCATGCCAGGCCTCCCTGTCCATTACCAGCTCCTGGAGTCCACCCAAACCCATAAACAATGAATTGAATAAGAAATTTCATGGATAGAAGAAAAACTGATTTGAACTTAAAGGACTGTTTGGGTGAAAATATATAGCCTTGAAAAACACATATTTGAAACATTCACTGGAAATATCATGCAAATTTACATGATAAGCAATATAGAAAACAATTTTATGCACAAAAATATTATGAGGAAGAGAAGTAAAAATATGAACAGAAATTAAATAATAGTATTCAATAGAGAGGCTCAAAAAATCCAAAGGTTGTAATATTGAAAATCTTAATAAATTGTTAATTTTTGGTGAGACTGATGAAGTTAAAGAGAGAAGACACAAATAAATAACTATGGGAATACAAACCCTAATGTTTCTCAGGACATACAGACATTGAAATGAGATGCTTTTGTGAACGAAATTCTTCAAATAAATTTAAGAATTTACATAAAGTCAGAAGATGTCTATAAAATACATACTAAAACTGACATGAGAAATGTCCATCTCCTGTATTTACAGGCAGATTCTTTACCACTAACACCACCTGGAAAGTCCTTAATTAATATAGTTCTCATTAAAGGATATCTGGGTCCTTTAGCATCACTAGTGGATTCTGTCAAACTTTTAAATTGGGAATTATGCCAAATTTCCACAAAATCTTTCATGGAATAAAAAAGAGTAAACACACTCCAATTTATTTTGAGGGGCCAGTGTAATTCTGATATTTTGAAATGTCTCAGGGACATAGATGTAAAACACTTAGGCAAAATACAGCCAAACATTGTTTGTATACTCAATTGGATTTAGTTCAGAAGTGCAAGGATGACATATTTGGAAGTAGTGAAATGTAATTCACTACATTATCAAAAGAAATAATATTATTCTTGTGATTGCTAATCAATGAAAAAACTATTTTGATGAAAATAATAGTCACTTGGATAATCAAATGTGTTATAGTATAATAATTAAAAGGAAGTTCCTCAAATTAATAAAGGTTGCCAAGCTTCTTATTTAATGGTGAAACATTCAAGTCTGTCCAAGTTAAGTCATGAACAAGACAAGAAAGGCTTCTATCATCAGTTCTATTTCATATAATTCTAGAAAGTCAATGCAGTAAGGAAGCAAAAGAAATAAAAGGCACCAGGATTATAAGGAAGGCAAATGATCATTTCTCATGAAGTATATGGTGAATAGAATATCCAAAATAACTACTTATAAATTCATAGAATTCATCATCAGCATACTGCAGTATACATGAGTATGAATAAATTAATTGCATTCAATTTAATTAGCAAATGTTAGACTATGAGTTTTAAAAATGTACCATATATTGAAGCTTCAAAAATATCAAAACCCTAGAAATAAAAGCATGCAAGACCTAAATAGAGAAAACTTGAAAGCATTATTAAAATATATTTTAAAAGACTAAGGAAATTATGACATATGTAATATCATGGGTTAGAAGACTCAGTGATTTACAGATATCAGTTCTCTCCGTAGAGATGTCTGTTCCAAAAATATCCCAATGGAGACTTCAATAGTTTCTTTTTTTGTATGTGAAAACTATGAGGTATTAATAATTTCAAATGTATATGGATTTGAAATAACCAAGACATTCATTAACATGAATTGTTTTACTAAATATCAAGACTAATTTTACAACTAATTATGTAAGAAGTCAAGAGATAAACTGGCAAATTTGGCCTTGGAGTACAAAATGAAATAGGGCAAAGTCTAACAGTTTTGTCAAGAGAACACAATGGTCATAGCACACACCCTTTACAAACAACCCAAGAGAGGACTGTACACATGGACATTACCAGATGGTCAATACCAAAATCAGACTGATTATATTCTTTGTAACAAGATAGAGAAGCTCTATACAGTCAGCAAAAACAAGACCTGAAGCTGACTGTGGCTCAGATAATCAGCTCATTATTGAAAAATTCAGGCTGAAATTGAAGAAAGTAGGGAAAACCACTAGACTATTTAGGTATGACCTAAATCTAATCCCTTATGATTATACAGTGGAGGTGACAATGATTTCAAAGGGTTAGATTTGGCAGCCAGAGTGCCTGAAAAACTATAGGCAGAGGTTTGTAACATTGTACAGGAGGTGGTGCCCAAAACCATCACTGAGAAAAAGAAATGCAAGAAGGCAAAGTGGTTGTCTGAGAAGGCCTAACATAGCTGAGAAAAGAAAAGAAGCAAAAGGCAAAGGAGAAAGGGACAGATGCACCTGACTGAATGCATATTTCCTAAGAATAGCAAAGAGAGATAAGAAAGCCTTCTTAACTGAACAATGCAAAGAAATAGAGGATAACAGTAGAATGGAAATACTAGAGATCTCGTCAAGAAAATTAGAGATACCAAGAGAACATTTCATGCAAATATGTGCACAAAAAAGGACAGAAACTGCAAGAACCTAACAAGCAGAAGAGATTAAGAAGAGGTAGCAAGTAAACACAGAAGACCTATACAAAAAAGGTCTTAATGACTTGGATAACTATTATGGTGTGGTCATTCTCCTAGAGCTAGACATCCTGAAGTATGAAGTCAAGTGGCCCTTAGGAAGCATTGCTACAAACAAAGCTAATGAATATGATGGAATTCCAGCCGAACTATTTCAAATCCTCAAAGATGATGCTGTGAAAGTGCCACACTCAATATGCCAGCAAATTTGGAAAACTCAACAGTGGTCACAGGACTAGAAAAGGTCAGTTTTCATTCCAATCCCAAAGAAGGACAATGCCAAATAATGCTCAAACTACCATACAATTGCATTCATTTCACATGCTAGCAAGGTTCTGGCTTAAATTCTTCAAGCTAGGCTTCAACAATATGTGAATCAAGAACTTCCAGATGTTCAAGTTAGGTTTCAAAGAGGCAAAGGAATCAAGATCAAATCACCAACATCCATTGGATCATAGAAAAAATCAAGGGAATCCTAGAAAAAAAAATCTGCTTCTATTTCATTGACTATGCTAAAGACTTTGACTGTGTGGATCGCAAGAAACTTTGGAAAATTCTTTAGAGATGGGAGTACGAGACTACCCTACCTGTCTCCTGAGAAACCTGTATGCAGGTCAAGAAGCAATAGTTAGAAACTGACATGGAACAACTGACTGGTTCAACATTTGAAGAAGAACTACAACAAAACTATGTATTGTCACTGCTTACTTAACTTAAATGCAGATTGCAACATGTGAAATATCAGGCTGGGTGAATCACAAGCTGGATTCATGATTGCCAGGAGAAATATCACCCACCTCACATATGCAGATTATACTATCCTAAGTGCATAAAGTGAAAAGGAGCTAAAGAGCCTCTTGATGAGGTGAAAAAGGATAATGAAAAAGCTGGCTTGAAACTCAACATTAAAAAAGCTAAAATTATGGCATCTTGTCCCATTACTTCATGGCAAATAGATGGGGAAAAGGTGAAAGCAGTGACAGGTATTATTTTCCTGGGCTCCAAAATCACTGCAGATGGTGACTGCAGCAATGAAATTAAAAGACATTTGCTCCTTGGAAAGAAAGAGATGACAAACCTAGATAGCTTATTAAAAAGTAGAGATACCATTGTGCTGGCAAAGATCCATTATAGTCAAAGCTATGGTTTTCTTAATAATCATTAACAGAGGTGAGAGTGGAATCATAGAGAAGGCTGAGCACCAAAGAATGGATGCTTTTGAATTGTGGTGCTGGAGAAGACTCTTGAGACTCCCTTGGACTGTAAGGAGATCAAACCAATCAATTCTAAGGGAAATAAAACCTGAATATGCATTGGAAGGACTGATGCTGAAGGTTCAATACTTTGGCCACCTGATGTGAAGAGCCAGCCGATTCACTGGAAAAGATCTTAATCCTGGGAAAAAGGGAGGCAAAGGAGAAGGAGACAGCAGAGGATGAGATGTTTAGAAAGCATCACCGACTCAATGGATTTAACTTTGAACAAACTCTGCATGACAGTAGAGGTCAGAGGAGCCTGGCATGTTGCAGTCCACAAGGTTGCAAAGAGTCAGGCATGACTTAATCAGCCTGAACAGCAAGAATTATGCAACTACTGACCCAGGTGACAAACAAACGAAAAGACAGGAAGAGAGAGCTGCTGAACTCACATGCACACCTGAAAACTTTCTTGAACAAATAAAACTTTGTATAGCAATGAGAAAACAGTAGATGTTTCAAAAACTTATTCTAGGAAAATAGAATATTCATATACAAATAAAGAAAGCCTCTACATACACAGCAAAAAATCATTTCTGAGTATCAAAGCCTAAATTTCAAGTGCAAACAATGGATTTCTTAAAGGATGATGTAAAAATATACCTTCACAATAACATTAGATTAAGAAAAGGTTGCTTAAAATGGACAAAACACTCTTATTTGGAAATGAAAGAAATTACATTGAACTTAAGAAATTTTGTTCATCTAAAAAGCACCATTCAGCAAAAGATAGCTAAGACTCATAAAACTAAAAAGAAATTTAAGAAACTAATTAATGTAAAATTGGGAGTAGTGGCTACTTTTGGAGGATGGGGAACTGTGATACAGAGGGATACCTGGAGGGATTCTTGGCTAGAAAAGTTTCTTTTCTTGTTCTGAGTTGTCTTTATAGAGATGTTTGCCTCAGAAAAATTCACTATGTTATGGATTTGTTTGGTTGATGTTCTGTATTGATGTTTTATTTTACAATATGACAAGTAAATAATAAATCCATAGAATGAGAGAAAATGGGTGCCTCATCTATTATTGGGAAATGGCTCTTACATAGTATATGTGAAAATCACTAGCAAAAATAAAACAGTCGACAATCCAGTCAATAGTAAAAATGGTCAAGACTTATAAATAGATCCTTCATAAAAGAAAATACTGCAATGTCCAATAAACCTGTGAAAATGTGTTTAATCTCATTAGTAAGGATGATAATGAACATTAAAATCCCAATGAAATACCACAACATAGCCTCTTATTTGTTTTGAATTTCAAGAATGGATTCACAAGTGAATGAAGCTGTGGACTAACAAGAACTATTTTATGGTTCTGGTGACAAGGCATACTGATCCAGGTACTTTAGAATGCACTGTGCTATTATACACTTATTTTGTAGATACTCTTACCTCATGGCCCAGTTTTCTACTCTTGGGTATACCTTCTAGATAATTGTATGCACAAGTGTACCATGAGACATGTATTATAGTGTTCATAGAAGGAATATTTGCAATAATTCAAAGCTGAGAATTACTCAAATATTCACTAATAGTGCAATAGATAGATTGCAGAATCTTCAAACAGAGTATTAGCATATGGCAATTAAATTAATAACGGTAACTCCATACTTCAGAATACATGTGGAACTCGCCTTTTCCCCTTTAGACTATATGTTCCTTCAACAACCTAAGAGACGGGTTAAGATTAAAAGATTTTTTGGCCTGTTTCTAATTAGACATTTCAAATTTTTCTTACTAGGAAAGTCTTAATGGGAAACTGTTAGATATATACTTCTGTCAATAAAGTAATAAAATAAGGAATCAGTAAAGGTATAAAAAAGAAGATAAGTGGCTTCTGTTCTTCACCTAATGCAAAAAGTGGCCATTTCTTTTTTCTTTAGATATGTAGAATTAAGTATTCAAGAATGTGCTGTACCATGGTGAAAACAAAAACACAAAATATATAGATTTTACTCTCAAGAAACTCACATTCTTCTTGTGTAGAGACAGGCAATTATGATATAACACAGATTAAATTTTTCACAGATCTATGAGAGCACAAAGGAGACTCTGAACTGATAAAAGACTGCTGGAAGGTTCAGTCATATTGTTGGTCAATATCCCCAGATGTCTGCTCTACCTCAATGTTTCGGCCTCATCCAAGGAGCTATCTATATAAAAGAAAGAGACAGGCAGGTGGAGTCCTCCCTGGGTCAGAATAAATCTCAAACTCTGATCTCAGCATCTATTCCCCCAAAGGGGGCAGAATTTGTTTTATTCTTTTATGGAGCAAATTATATTACAGGATAAAGTTGAAAAAATAAAGCAATCATCAAGTTAGTAGGTGTATATGGCTAGAAAAAAGACATTCAAAGTAAGTGTTATTAAAACCACTTTCATCCGAGGTGATCATGAGCTTTACCAAGCTGTGCCCCTGAAGAATAACATCAGAGACCTAACACTTTAGGAGGGGGCTATAATTTGATAAAATTATCAAGTCAGTCACTAACCAGATATAAAAGTGAATAAAAGAAAAAAGGTGAAGTGTTTGTGTGTGCTTGAAGAAGGAGGACCAAAAACCAGAGTTTCTAAGATGTATTAACTAAAATATTCAGTTTTCATCAACAGCAACAAAAATAAGAGACATGGAAAGAAATAGGAAGATATTACCCATTATCAGAAAAACAAATAAGGTAAAAATAAAAACTGTCTATGAGTATGACTACATTTTAAAGTCAAAAACTTCCAAGTATCTATTATAAATATACTCAAATAACTTTAAAAAAGCTAAACAAAAACATGATTAAGGAAGTAAAGTAAGATACCATGACAATTTTGATAAACTACAGAATACCAATTTAAAAAATACAATAACAAAAAAGGAACAAATGGAAACACTGGACTTGAAAATTATAAGAACTGAAAATTAAATTAAAAATCATTTAGACATGCTAAACTATAGAGATGAACTGGTTGAAGAATTAGTGAACCTGGAGTTAGACTGATAGAGATTATGAACACCAATAATTACAGAGAAAAAGAAATGAAGATATATGTAGAAATTCTCAGAGAAATGTAAGACACTGTTAAACATACCAAAGTAAAACTATTGAGAGTATCAGAGGAGAGAAAAGAGATAAAGCTGAAGAAAAAGTTGAAGAAATATGGCTGAAAATTTCCCAAAATTTATTAAAAAAAAACAAAAACAAACCTGTACACATCCCAAAAGATCAACAAATTCAAGTAGGGTAAATATAAGGAGAACTAGGGAATTTCATGGCAGTCCATTGGTGTGGATTCCGCACCTTCACTGCTGTGGAATCAGGTTTGATCCCTGATTGGGGAACTAAGATTCCTTCAAGTCATGCCACATGGTCATACATGTGTATGTAAAAACATATGCATATATACATTTATGTATATACATGTGTGTGTATATATATACATATATATATACATACATACAGATACATTCATAAGACAAAAAAAAGTACAAAAACATCTCATTCCATTCCATTTCATTACTAAAGTACTTTCTCTTGTTTCTCATCATTCTCTCCTTTCTGAAAATTTCTAATGCCTTCTTTGCTGTTTAGTCGCTCAGTCGTGTCTGACTCTTTGCAACACCATAGACTGCAGCACTCCAGACTTCCCCGTCATTCACAATCTCCCAGAGCTTGCTCAAGCTCATGTCCATTGAATTCGTGATGCCATCCAACCATCTCTTCCTCTGTTGTCCCCTTATCCTCCTGCCTTCAATCTTGCCCAGCATCAATGTCTTTTCTAATGAGTCAGCTCTCTGCATCAGGCAGCCGATACACTGAAGTTTCAGCTTCAGGATCAGTCCTTCCAATGTGTAGTCAGGGTTGATTTCCTTTAGGATCCACGGGTTTGATTTCCTTGCAGTTCAAGAAACTCTCAAGAGTCTTCTCCAAATCCACAGCTCAAGAGCATCAGTTCTTCAGTGCTCAGCCTTCTTCATGGTCCAACTCTCACATCCATACGTGACTACTGTAAAATCCATAGCTTTGAATACATGGACCTTTATCAGCAAAGTAATGTCCCTGTTTTTTAATATGCTTTCTAGGTTTTTCAAAGCTTTTCTGCCAAGGAGCAATCATCTTTTAATTTCATGGCTGCGGTCACCAGCTACAGTGAGTTTGGAGTCCAAGAAAATAAAATCTGTCACTGTTTGCATTATTTTCCCATCCATTTGCCATGAAGCGATGGGATTGGATGCCATGATTTTAATTTTTTGGATGTTGAGTTTTAAGCCACTTTTTCCACTCTCTTTCACCTTCATCAAGAGGCTCTTTAGTTCCTCTTCTACTCCTCAAGAACACACTACTCTGTGATTCTCTTCCTGGTCATTTCCCCCCACCTTCTTTTCTCCACCAATGGACATTACTCAAGCTCTTGTTTATCTTCTTTTCTTTTTACAGATTATATTCTTCTTGCTAAATCTATCATGTGCTTCTATTATATTTACTAATTTGCGGTACTTCAAAGTTTATAAACTAAAGATGGATGTAGAACCCAAGGCAATATTTCTAACTTACTGCACAAATGTCTGCTTCTTCTTTGAGCTTGGTGTGTCAAGACTAAATTTGTCACTGATTTTCTCATGTTGGTTCACCTTTCGTGTTTCCTAAGAGTTAGTAGCTCCTCACTCCTTCAGGATAAAAGCTCAGGAATAACCAATTCTCTTATTCCTATAGTAACACCTAACCTCTTGCAAACACTATCATTTAAAGCCTGTCATTTTTCAGTAACAGCAATCTTTATTACAGAGAATAGTGAACACTATTATTACAGTTCTATTCCCCCCTCAATATTGCATCCGCCACAGGATATTAGTGACTTCTCCTTGAACATTCCCAGTGATAAGATAGCTTATGGTGAATGGTGCTGGATTCATGGTCTCTAAAGGAGAAGAATTTCTCTGGAACCAAATATGCCATGTCAGTCACTCAGAGAGTTGTGAAGCAGAGATTTTATTAAAATAAAAAGGTAGCGAAAGCTTCCAGCAAAAGATACTGGAAGAGGATAGGAGAATACCTGCCTCACTAGTTTAAGCAAGGCATTATATACTTTTCAACTGACTGCTGAGAATAGATAAAAAAGAATGCCTAAAGGTTATGAAAGTTTTGCCAGATCTCCTTTCCCACAATATGCATCTTGAGCTTAAAAAAAGGATGTCCTTGAGCAAGAGATATTATTGCTTGTAAGGCCTATGTGACTAAGGCAAAAGAATGTGAGAAAGAAAGAATGTTCATCTCCTCATTAAAGGGGCCTTGGAATCCCTATCAACCTGCCTAAGTTAACTCTCTCAATAAGAAGATTAACACATATCCCAGGAGATAACCTACTCCATTTGAGACAGCTCTAGTAGACTGAGAATAAAAGGGGTTGACTGTACGTGAATGGCAGTCAGGACACCCAAATTTATAAGAGAAGAAAAAGAGATAATTTTTAAAAATAGGTTTCGTGTTTGTACCAGGAAACAAGAATCTTAGATTACTTCTCTCCCTATCCTCAACCAACTATCCTGAGTTCTTTCCTCCATGTTCTTTGAGCCCAATTCTATTCACAAAAGGATATTAAAAGAGTCAAACAATAAAAGATGTTTTCCTCACTGGAGCCTGTAGACTTATGCATAGGAAATAAAGTAGCTCTCCTTCACACATAAACAAAGACAGTGAAATAAATGCAAAGGTTAACAGAGTCTGACAAATAATATTTTCTCAACAACAACATTTAGTAATCTAAAGGGTCTGCAGAATTAATTTATCCACAACTCTCTTGTTTATTAATTTTTTTAATTTCCCAAAACAGAATTTTAGACTTAAAATATCTTTATATCTATCTACCATTGGGCTTCCCAGGTGGCAGAATGGTAAAGAATTCATCTGCCAATGTAGGAGATGCAAGAGAGGTATGTTCATCCATGGATTGGGAAGATCCTTTGGAGTCAGAAATGACAACCCACTCCGGTATTATTTCCTGGAAAATTCCATGGACAAAAGAGCCTGGTGGATTACAGTCCACAGGGTCACAAAGAGTCAAACATGACTGGCACACACACATATGAAAACAAAAAACTATCTACTGTGCAGAAAATAGCCTCGTTGACACCTCTGAAAATATTTGCAGAAGACTGACAATGAACTTCAGGACATTAATCTGCAGCCTTTCAGAGCTTTGTCCCTCCAGATAATGGTCTTTGAATGTATCATGTATGCCATGGAACAAATAGTCCCTAAATTTCCTTGGACACAGTCTTGTTGGGTAGAGGTAAATCGCCATGACAATATGTCCTAAGGGGTAATATCCTAATGATGAGGTGATAGAGGCTGACTACCACTGCTCCTGGTTGCTTAAGGGCCCATTTGCCAAACCCCTTTCCTGCTAGTTCAGTTCAGTTCAGCAGCTCAGTCATGTCCAACTCTTTGCGATCCCATGGAGTGCAGCACACCAGGCTTCCTTGTCCATCACCAACTCCTGAAGGTTACTCAGACTCATGTCAGTGATGCCATCAACCATCTCATCCTCTGTCATCCCCTTCTCCTCCCACCTTCAGTCATTCCCAGCATCAGTGTCTTTTCAAATGAGTCAGTTCTTCGTATTATGGAGCCAAAATATTGGATTTTCAGCTTCAGCATTAGTCATTACAATGAATATTCAGGACCGATTTCCTTTAAGATAGACTGGTTGGATCTCCTTGCTGCCCAAAGGACTCTCAAGAGTCTTCTCCAACACCACAGTTCAAAAGCATCAATTCTTTGGCACTCAGCTTTCTTTACAGTCCAACTCTCACATCCATACATGACTACTGGAAAAACCAAAGCTTTGACTAGACAGACTTTTGTTGGCAAAGTATTGTCTCTGCTTTTTAATATACTGTCTATGTTGGTCATAACTTTTCTTCCAAAGAGCAAGCATCTTTTAATTTCATGGCGACAGTCAACATCTGCAGTGATTTTGGAGACAAAATATATANACTCTCACATCCATACATGACTACTGGAAAAACCAAAGCTTTGACTAGACAGACTTTTGTTGGCAAAGTATTGTCTCTGCTTTTTAATATACTGTCTATGTTGGTCATAACTTTTCTTCCAAAGAGCAAGCATCTTTTAATTTCATGGCGACAGTCAACATCTGCAGTGATTTTGGAGACAAAATATATAAAGGGGGCTGGAATGTAAAAGTAGGAAGTCAAGAAATACTTGGAGTAACAGGCAAATTTGGTCTTGAAATACAGAATGAAACAGGGCAAAGGCTAATATAGTTTTCTGCAAGGCCACATATTTATTACTCAGAGACCAACATGAAACATAAGCTTTACAGAAGAATGGCTGGTGCTGGCCACACTTGCCCAAAAGCAAAAGGTAACCAGCTTATTACTAAGCATCCAAAGACAAGGTATGTGAGTGAATACAGAGGACTGGCAATCAAAAAACTGGTGAAACTCTATGAAAACATTTTCATTACATAGGTTAGATACCTTCAGATCCTTCATCAATTCCTTTTGTTTATCTGATCTCTCATAATTTGGGGATTCAGAGAGCAGATGTTGATGGTAAGAGAGTCAGGGACCATACTTGATATATTCAGAGAGTACCACAACTTTGCCCTCAGATCAAGCTCCAAACCTAACCTAGCACATTAAGTCATTATCTGCAGAGGCCAAATTTAAATGAAAATTTAAAGAATTATTTATTGAACTTATCTACCATTTACAGATGAGCTAAAAACAAAACAAAATGAACAAATCTCTATTTTTACATAAAAGATTATACTTGTTTTTTTCCTTGAATGTTTTTATTTCCTTGGAGGAGGAGGTATTAGAAATATTAGAAGAATTCCCAAGTTTGTTGTCACTTCTCCTTGGCCAGATTAGCTGAGTTTATATAGCTCTATAATTTCATATATATGTAATCTTGGGGAAAAAAATCATTCATCTCTCTTTGTCTATACAGAAAAAAATGCTTAACCTCATTAAGTTGTTTTGAGGATTAAGCCAGCATATGAAAAACACGCAGTCATGATAATATAAATCACCAATTGGGGTGATCCAAGTCACCCTATGCAATTGTGAAGTATAGGTCTTAGGCTCATATTTTGTCTGATGGCAAGTAGTAACTAGACTTATTGTGGTGATCATTTGAAATTGAAAATAATAAAATACTTAGGAATAAATCTACCTAAAGAAACAAAAGACCTATATATAGAAAACTAGAAAACATTAATGAAATAAATCAAAGATGACACAAATAGATGGAGAAATATACCATGCTCATGGGTTGGAAGAATCAATATAGTGAAAATGAGTATACTACCCAAAGCAATCTATAGATTCAGTGCAATCCCTACGAAGCTACCAATGGTATTTTTCAGAGAATTAGAATAAATAATTTCACAATTGGTATGGAATTACAAAAAAACTCGAATAGCCAAAGCAATCTTGAGAAAGAAGAATGGAACTGGAGGAATCAACCTGCCTGACTTCAAGCTCTACTACAAAGCAACAGTCATCAGGACAGTATGGCTGTCTCTTATACACATCTAGATGTGTATAAGAGACAGACTGTAAAATCCATAGCTTTGAATACATGGACCTTTATCAGCAAAGTAATGTCCCTGTTTTTTAATATGCTTTCTAGGTTTTTCAAAGCTTTTCTGCCAAGGAGCAATCATCTTTTAATTTCATGGCTGCGGTCACCAGCTACAGTGAGTTTGGAGTCCAAGAAAATAAAATCTGTCACTGTTTGCATTATTTTCCCATCCATTTGCCATGAAGCGATGGGATTGGATGCCATGATTTTAATTTTTTGGATGTTGAGTTTTAAGCCACTTTTTCCACTCTCTTTCACCTTCATCAAGAGGCTCTTTAGTTCCTCTTCTACTCCTCAAGAACACACTACTCTGTGATTCTCTTCCTGGTCATTTCCCCCCACCTTCTTTTCTCCACCAATGGACATTACTCAAGCTCTTGTTTATCTTCTTTTCTTTTTACAGATTATATTCTTCTTGCTAAATCTATCATGTGCTTCTATTATATTTACTAATTTGCGGTACTTCAAAGTTTATAAACTAAAGATGGATGTAGAACCCAAGGCAATATTTCTAACTTACTGCACAAATGTCTGCTTCTTCTTTGAGCTTGGTGTGTCAAGACTAAATTTGTCACTGATTTTCTCATGTTGGTTCACCTTTCGTGTTTCCTAAGAGTTAGTAGCTCCTCACTCCTTCAGGATAAAAGCTCAGGAATAACCAATTCTCTTATTCCTATAGTAACACCTAACCTCTTGCAAACACTATCATTTAAAGCCTGTCATTTTTCAGTAACAGCAATCTTTATTACAGAGAATAGTGAACACTATTATTACAGTTCTATTCCCCCCTCAATATTGCATCCGCCACAGGATATTAGTGACTTCTCCTTGAACATTCCCAGTGATAAGATAGCTTATGGTGAATGGTGCTGGATTCATGGTCTCTAAAGGAGAAGAATTTCTCTGGAACCAAATATGCCATGTCAGTCACTCAGAGAGTTGTGAAGCAGAGATTTTATTAAAATAAAAAGGTAGCGAAAGCTTCCAGCAAAAGATACTGGAAGAGGATAGGAGAATACCTGCCTCACTAGTTTAAGCAAGGCATTATATACTTTTCAACTGACTGCTGAGAATAGATAAAAAAGAATGCCTAAAGGTTATGAAAGTTTTGCCAGATCTCCTTTCCCACAATATGCATCTTGAGCTTAAAAAAAGGATGTCCTTGAGCAAGAGATATTATTGCTTGTAAGGCCTATGTGACTAAGGCAAAAGAATGTGAGAAAGAAAGAATGTTCATCTCCTCATTAAAGGGGCCTTGGAATCCCTATCAACCTGCCTAAGTTAACTCTCTCAATAAGAAGATTAACACATATCCCAGGAGATAACCTACTCCATTTGAGACAGCTCTAGTAGACTGAGAATAAAAGGGGTTGACTGTACGTGAATGGCAGTCAGGACACCCAAATTTATAAGAGAAGAAAAAGAGATAATTTTTAAAAATAGGTTTCGTGTTTGTACCAGGAAACAAGAATCTTAGATTACTTCTCTCCCTATCCTCAACCAACTATCCTGAGTTCTTTCCTCCATGTTCTTTGAGCCCAATTCTATTCACAAAAGGATATTAAAAGAGTCAAACAATAAAAGATGTTTTCCTCACTGGAGCCTGTAGACTTATGCATAGGAAATAAAGTAGCTCTCCTTCACACATAAACAAAGACAGTGAAATAAATGCAAAGGTTAACAGAGTCTGACAAATAATATTTTCTCAACAACAACATTTAGTAATCTAAAGGGTCTGCAGAATTAATTTATCCACAACTCTCTTGTTTATTAATTTTTTTAATTTCCCAAAACAGAATTTTAGACTTAAAATATCTTTATATCTATCTACCATTGGGCTTCCCAGGTGGCAGAATGGTAAAGAATTCATCTGCCAATGTAGGAGATGCAAGAGAGGTATGTTCATCCATGGATTGGGAAGATCCTTTGGAGTCAGAAATGACAACCCACTCCGGTATTATTTCCTGGAAAATTCCATGGACAAAAGAGCCTGGTGGATTACAGTCCACAGGGTCACAAAGAGTCAAACATGACTGGCACACACACATATGAAAACAAAAAACTATCTACTGTGCAGAAAATAGCCTCGTTGACACCTCTGAAAATATTTGCAGAAGACTGACAATGAACTTCAGGACATTAATCTGCAGCCTTTCAGAGCTTTGTCCCTCCAGATAATGGTCTTTGAATGTATCATGTATGCCATGGAACAAATAGTCCCTAAATTTCCTTGGACACAGTCTTGTTGGGTAGAGGTAAATCGCCATGACAATATGTCCTAAGGGGTAATATCCTAATGATGAGGTGATAGAGGCTGACTACCACTGCTCCTGGTTGCTTAAGGGCCCATTTGCCAAACCCCTTTCCTGCTAGTTCAGTTCAGTTCAGCAGCTCAGTCATGTCCAACTCTTTGCGATCCCATGGAGTGCAGCACACCAGGCTTCCTTGTCCATCACCAACTCCTGAAGGTTACTCAGACTCATGTCAGTGATGCCATCAACCATCTCATCCTCTGTCATCCCCTTCTCCTCCCACCTTCAGTCATTCCCAGCATCAGTGTCTTTTCAAATGAGTCAGTTCTTCGTATTATGGAGCCAAAATATTGGATTTTCAGCTTCAGCATTAGTCATTACAATGAATATTCAGGACCGATTTCCTTTAAGATAGACTGGTTGGATCTCCTTGCTGCCCAAAGGACTCTCAAGAGTCTTCTCCAACACCACAGTTCAAAAGCATCAATTCTTTGGCACTCAGCTTTCTTTACAGTCCAACTCTCACATCCATACATGACTACTGGAAAAACCAAAGCTTTGACTAGACAGACTTTTGTTGGCAAAGTATTGTCTCTGCTTTTTAATATACTGTCTATGTTGGTCATAACTTTTCTTCCAAAGAGCAAGCATCTTTTAATTTCATGGCTGCAGTCAACATCTGCAGTGATTTTGGAGACAAAATATATAAAGGGGGCTGGAATGTAAAAGTAGGAAGTCAAGAAATACTTGGAGTAACAGGCAAATTTGGTCTTGAAATACAGAATGAAACAGGGCAAAGGCTAATATAGTTTTCTGCAAGGCCACATATTTATTACTCAGAGACCAACATGAAACATAAGCTTTACAGAAGAATGGCTGGTGCTGGCCACACTTGCCCAAAAGCAAAAGGTAACCAGCTTATTACTAAGCATCCAAAGACAAGGTATGTGAGTGAATACAGAGGACTGGCAATCAAAAAACTGGTGAAACTCTATGAAAACATTTTCATTACATAGGTTAGATACCTTCAGATCCTTCATCAATTCCTTTTGTTTATCTGATCTCTCATAATTTGGGGATTCAGAGAGCAGATGTTGATGGTAAGAGAGTCAGGGACCATACTTGATATATTCAGAGAGTACCACAACTTTGCCCTCAGATCAAGCTCCAAACCTAACCTAGCACATTAAGTCATTATCTGCAGAGGCCAAATTTAAATGAAAATTTAAAGAATTATTTATTGAACTTATCTACCATTTACAGATGAGCTAAAAACAAAACAAAATGAACAAATCTCTATTTTTACATAAAAGATTATACTTGTTTTTTTCCTTGAATGTTTTTATTTCCTTGGAGGAGGAGGTATTAGAAATATTAGAAGAATTCCCAAGTTTGTTGTCACTTCTCCTTGGCCAGATTAGCTGAGTTTATATAGCTCTATAATTTCATATATATGTAATCTTGGGGAAAAAAATCATTCATCTCTCTTTGTCTATACAGAAAAAAATGCTTAACCTCATTAAGTTGTTTTGAGGATTAAGCCAGCATATGAAAAACACGCAGTCATGATAATATAAATCACCAATTGGGGTGATCCAAGTCACCCTATGCAATTGTGAAGTATAGGTCTTAGGCTCATATTTTGTCTGATGGCAAGTAGTAACTAGACTTATTGTGGTGATCATTTGAAATTGAAAATAATAAAATACTTAGGAATAAATCTACCTAAAGAAACAAAAGACCTATATATAGAAAACTAGAAAACATTAATGAAATAAATCAAAGATGACACAAATAGATGGAGAAATATACCATGCTCATGGGTTGGAAGAATCAATATAGTGAAAATGAGTATACTACCCAAAGCAATCTATAGATTCAGTGCAATCCCTACGAAGCTACCAATGGTATTTTTCAGAGAATTAGAATAAATAATTTCACAATTGGTATGGAATTACAAAAAAACTCGAATAGCCAAAGCAATCTTGAGAAAGAAGAATGGAACTGGAGGAATCAACCTGCCTGACTTCAAGCTCTACTACAAAGCAACAGTCATCAGGACAGTATGGCTGTCTCTTATACACATCTAGATGTGTATAAGAGACAGACTGTAAAATCCATAGCTTTGAATACATGGACCTTTATCAGCAAAGTAATGTCCCTGTTTTTTAATATGCTTTCTAGGTTTTTCAAAGCTTTTCTGCCAAGGAGCAATCATCTTTTAATTTCATGGCTGCGGTCACCAGCTACAGTGAGTTTGGAGTCCAAGAAAATAAAATCTGTCACTGTTTGCATTATTTTCCCATCCATTTGCCATGAAGCGATGGGATTGGATGCCATGATTTTAATTTTTTGGATGTTGAGTTTTAAGCCACTTTTTCCACTCTCTTTCACCTTCATCAAGAGGCTCTTTAGTTCCTCTTCTACTCCTCAAGAACACACTACTCTGTGATTCTCTTCCTGGTCATTTCCCCCCACCTTCTTTTCTCCACCAATGGACATTACTCAAGCTCTTGTTTATCTTCTTTTCTTTTTACAGATTATATTCTTCTTGCTAAATCTATCATGTGCTTCTATTATATTTACTAATTTGCGGTACTTCAAAGTTTATAAACTAAAGATGGATGTAGAACCCAAGGCAATATTTCTAACTTACTGCACAAATGTCTGCTTCTTCTTTGAGCTTGGTGTGTCAAGACTAAATTTGTCACTGATTTTCTCATGTTGGTTCACCTTTCGTGTTTCCTAAGAGTTAGTAGCTCCTCACTCCTTCAGGATAAAAGCTCAGGAATAACCAATTCTCTTATTCCTATAGTAACACCTAACCTCTTGCAAACACTATCATTTAAAGCCTGTCATTTTTCAGTAACAGCAATCTTTATTACAGAGAATAGTGAACACTATTATTACAGTTCTATTCCCCCCTCAATATTGCATCCGCCACAGGATATTAGTGACTTCTCCTTGAACATTCCCAGTGATAAGATAGCTTATGGTGAATGGTGCTGGATTCATGGTCTCTAAAGGAGAAGAATTTCTCTGGAACCAAATATGCCATGTCAGTCACTCAGAGAGTTGTGAAGCAGAGATTTTATTAAAATAAAAAGGTAGCGAAAGCTTCCAGCAAAAGATACTGGAAGAGGATAGGAGAATACCTGCCTCACTAGTTTAAGCAAGGCATTATATACTTTTCAACTGACTGCTGAGAATAGATAAAAAAGAATGCCTAAAGGTTATGAAAGTTTTGCCAGATCTCCTTTCCCACAATATGCATCTTGAGCTTAAAAAAAGGATGTCCTTGAGCAAGAGATATTATTGCNAGAAGGCGAGGGTGGGATGATTTGAGAGAATAGCATTGAAATATGTATATTATCATATGTGAAATAGATCACCAGTCCAGGTTCAATGCATGAGACAGTGTTCAAGGCTGGTGCACTGGGATGACCCCAAGGGATGGGATAGGGAGTGAAGTTGGAGGGAGGGTCAAGATTGGGAACACATGTACATCCGTGGCTAATTCATGTCAACGTATGGCAAAAATCACAATATTGTACAGTAATTAGTCTACAATTAAAATTTTAAAAAAGAAATAAAATTTTTAGAAAAGGAAATATCAAAACACTATCTTGTGCTTCAAAAACTAACATAGTGTTGTAGCTCAATTATTCCTGGACAAACAGTCTCAAAGAAAAACAGATAAGATTTGTTGCTTCCAGAAGTGGGGGTTGGGGATGGGTTAAGATTGCCAAAAGGTACAACCTTCCATTTATAAGATAAATAAATAGTAAGGATGTAATACACACCATGATAAATATGATTAACGCTGCTCTATGTTACATGTGAAAATTGTTAACAGAGTAAGTTATAAGGGTCCACATCACAAAGAAAATAATTTTTCCTATTCCTTTAATTTTGTTTCTAAATGAGATGTTGAATATTAACTAAATTTATTGTGGTAATAATTTTACGATATATGTACATCAAATCATTACTATTCACCTTAAATTTAAATTGTCCTGTATGTAAATTATATCTCAATAAAACTGGAAGGAGAAAAATCAATACTGTTTCAATGAACTAACAATGAATTATCTGAAAAGTGATAAAGAAAACCATCCCAACTACAATAGCATCACAATCAATAATATATTTACTTAGGAATAAATTTAATCAAGAGGTGAAAGATATACTGAAAACTATAAGACACTGATGAAAGAAATTGAAGAAGACCTAGATAAATAGAATGATATTCTGATTCACAGATTGTAAGAAGTAATACTGTTAAAATATCCAGCCATCTATAGATTCAATGAAATATCTATGAAAATTTAAATATCATTTTCACAGATATAGAAAAAACAAGCCTAAAATTTACATGAACCCTCAAAAGACCTTGAAAATCCAAAGAAATCTTAGGAAGAGAAAAGCTGTAGGCACCAAACTTCTTGGTTTCAAATTATATTACAGAACTATGACAATCAAAACAGCTTAGAAACAGACACATAGATCAGTAAGACAGAATTCAGAGCCCAGAAATAAATGTACACATATATCATCAACTTATCTTCTTAATAAATGGTACTGGGAAAACTGGTTATTAAAGTATAAGAAAATTATAATGGAGCATTATCTTTATTCTACTCATAAAAACTAACTCTAAGTGGATTAAAGACTTAAATTTAAGAGAGAAAACCATAAAACACCTAGACGAAAATATGAGGGACAATTTCCTCCAGATTGACATTGGCAATAATTTTTTTTGGACACAACACAAAAGCAGAAGGAACAAAATTAAAAACAAACAAGTGAGGCTTCTAAAAATAAAGGCCTCCCACACAGTAAACAAAAGATCAAAATAATTAAAAGGTAGCTGAAAAATAGGAGAAAATATTTGGAAGCCTTTATCTGATAAGGCGTTAAGAGCAAAATATAAGGAACTCATACTAGATTTCAACATAGAGATTTTGAGGGGGACACATTCAGTCTGTAGCACTCTCAAGCTTGAGTGACTNCTGAAAAATAGGAGAAAATATTTGGAAGCCTTTATCTGATAAGGCGTTAAGAGCAAAATATAAGGAACTCATACTAGATTTCAACATAGAGATTTTGAGGGGGACACATTCAGTCTGTAGCACTCTCAAGCTTGAGTGACTCAGATTGTACACTAAGACGGACTAAATCTTATGGTATTACCTGTGAAGAATCAAAATAAAATTGTTTCTTGAAAATCATTGAATAAAGCTTAGGTTAACCTCTCCCCCCCAAAAAAAAAGAACTCAATAGCAAAAATATAAATAAAGAAAACCCACACAGATTCATTTTAAAATGACAAGCAGAACAGGAGTTCGTGTAAAAAAAAAAAATACAAAAAATAAATAAATTAATTAATTAATTAAAAAAAGAAGAAGACATTCAAATGACTAACATGCACATGGAAACAAAATATTTACAACCTTTATTTCTGATAAGGAATTGCTGTCCAAAATATGTAAGTAGCTCACAGAAAAAAACAAAATAAATGAAGACACAAATGACCAAAGGTATAAAATCGTGTTCAATAGCACTAATCCTCAGGGAAACACAAGTCAACATGAAATGTTACCTGATACCTCTTAGGATGGCTGTTAATCAAAACACAAAAATATCTGATAAGGAATTGCTGTCCAAAATATGTAAGTAGCTCACAGAAAAAAACAAAATAAATGAAGACACAAATGACCAAAGGTATAAAATCGTGTTCAATAGCACTAATCCTCAGGGAAACACAAGTCAACATGAAATGTTACCTGATACCTCTTAGGATGGCTGTTAATCAAAACACAAAAATAGTAAATGTTGGTGAGGATATGAGAAATATTAACTCTGGAATATTGTTGACAGGAATGTAAATTTATACAGGCATTATAGAAAACAGTCATAAGCTTCTTATTGATGCTTTTGAACTGTGGTGTTGGAAGACTCTTGAGAGTCTTTGGATTACAAGGAGATCAAACCAGTCAGTCCTAAAGGAAATCAGTCCTGAATATTCATTGGAAGGATTGATGCTGAAACTGATGCTCCAATACTTTGGCCACCTGATGCAAAGAACTGACTCATTGGAAAAGACCCTGATGCTGGGAAAGATTGAGGGTGGGAGGAGAAGGGGACAACAGAGGATGAGATGGTTGAGTGGCATTACCGACTAGATGGAAATGAGTTTGAGTAAGCTCTGAGAGTTGGTGATGGACAGGAAAGCCTGGCGTGCTGCAGTCCATGGGGTCACAAAGAGTCAGACATGGCTGAGCCACTGAACTGAATAAACTTCCTCAATATATAAAGTAAAATGGAAGCTCTAAAAAATAATAATAAAAATTTATGTCAATGTATGCCAAAACCAATATAGTATGGTAAAGTAAAATAAAGCAAAAAAAAAAAAAGAAAAACAAAAAACTACCATATAAGCCAGCTATTATACCTCCATATAAAACTTACATAAAGGAATTTAAATCTCATGGTGGAAAAGAAACCTGCACTCCTATGTTCATTGTGACATTATTCACAATAACTAAGATATGAATGCATCTGATATATGTACATGATATAAATGTCCATCAACAGAATAACCTACAAAGAAACTCTATACATATCCAATAGAATATTATTCATCCTTAGAAAAGAAGTAAATCCTACTATTTGTGACAACATAATGTACTTGGAGGACACTATGCTAAGTGAAATAAGCCAGGCACAGAAAGACAAATACTTTATGACCTCACTTATATTTGGAATCCAAAATAATCAAATGTATAGAAACAGACTATAGAATGGTAGTTATAATAAGGATATGTAGCAAAGGAGAAATGGAGGGATATCAGGGTGTATAAGTTTCAGTTATACGAGATAAGTTCTGGAGATCTAATGTATAGGACAGTGACTGTAGGTGAAAATACTGAACTTTATACCTGAAACTTACCAACAGGGTATATCTTAAGTTTTCTCACTAATACACAAACACACACACAGACACATGCACAAATGGTAATGGCAATTGTGTGAGGTTATGGATATTTAATTGACTTAATTGTTGTAATTATTGATATTTCACAATGTATACATACAGCAAATCATTAAATTGTATATCTAAATATACACAGTAAGAAAGAAAAGAAAATAGGTACTCAATTTTTCTGCAAAAACCTTCAGACTCCACCAGCAGTAGAAAGCCTTAAACACTAGAATGTGTTTAAAATTTTTAATAACAACAAATAAAAGTGTGTGTTTTATTTATGAAAAAGCTAGAACTCTACTCTTATGATCTGTGCCTTATGCTGTATATAAAGTACCCTGGGACTTCCCTGGTGGCACAGTGGATAAGAATCCACTTGCCAATGCAGGGGACATAGGTTTAATCCCTGGTCCAAGGAAGATTCCACATACCCTGCAGCAACTAAGCCCCTGCACCACAACTACTGAGCCTGAGCTTTAAAGCCTGCTAGTCATCAAGGACTGAGCTTGTGCGTCACAACCACTGAAGACCAGGCACCTAGAGCCTGTGCTCTGTGACAATAGAAACCGCTGCAATGATGTGCGGTGGGAGGTGGGAGGGGGGTTCATGTTTAGGAGTTCGTGTACACCCGTGGCAGATTCATGTCAATGTANTAAAAAAAAATAAATAAAGTGAAAACAAACAAAAAAATTGACTTCATAATAAAAATTACACATAATAAAATGATAAATCTTCTTGTATAATGACTTTACATTGAAGACAGCATTTAAAATATTTGCTTGGAAAAATATACATTATAAAATTACATCGGTTTATGATTTTTTTAAGTGAAACATGAAGTTCAATGGTCTGATGAGTCATGATTTTATGTTTATGACTATCATTAACTGAATACGTATTTCTATTTTTTATGGCAAATATAGTTTAAATTAAGTATAAAAATTGATATGATAGTTCCTAAAATATGACATATGTGGTATGAAACAATCTCATTATATTATAACCTCAGTTGTGTCTCAACTATCATTTTGCATATTTTCTCATTTTAAAAGCTTTTGATATGAAATATAAGAACAAACAAATAAGCAAAATAAACGAACAAACCAGTCCAAACAAAAATAAACACAGAATAGTGGTTACCAGATGGGAAGCAGCCAAGGGGAGGGAAAATGGGTAAATGGGAAGAACTGCATGGTGATGAACGGAAATTAAAATTTTGGTGGTTACCACACTATAGTGTATACAAAGGCAGACATAAAGTTGTGCACATAGAAGCTATGACAAACCTAGACAGTATGTCAAAATGCAGAGATGTCACTTTGCCAACAAGGGTCATTATAGTCAAAACTATGGTTTTTCCAGTAGTCATGTACAGATGGGAGAGGTAGACCATAAAGAAGGGAGAGCTCTGAAGAACTGACGCTTATAAAATGTTTCAAATGATAATTGTAATTGAAAATTCTATCATGATAGTATTTCTCAGAAATTGGAAAGTTGAATATTAATGATCAGAAATGAGTTTTTTGCAAGCCCAGTAAATTTCACATCATTGTTTTTAAAAATAATACAAAAAGGAAGTAAAGATACTGTTCTCCAATAAGCTGGTAAAAGTCACATTTAACAATAACCATTATGCTATTAATGAAATATAGCTTAGAAAAAATTCAAAACATTAAGATATCTTTATTTATAAAAAAATCAGAATTAAAATGATCAAAATCAATTTTGTTTCAGCAAAAAGAAAGATTAGTCATGAATATGTTAGGTAAATTTTCAAAGCATCACTTTTATTTAGAGACAACTTTATATCAAATTTTTATTTACATTTATTAACATTTCTCTCTTACCCAAAATATACTAAAACATTAAAAAATCAGCCTATAAACATTTTTGTTGCAGAGAACTTTGATAAGATGATCAATTAAAAAGTTATAACTACATATGTAAAATAAAAATATATTTATAGTTTATACATATACATATACCAACAAAGTTCATAGAGTAAATAAAACACAAGTTTTAAATGTAAAAATGCAAGGAAACAAATTACTTCTGCATTTACATTCCATTAAATAGTTTTAAATGAGCTACAGAAGTATATAAAATATCAATATATGCAATATAAAAAATATTTCACATGGAGAGATTATTTACCTCCTCTTACAAAGAATGGGCAACTCTCAATATAAAGGGGATTTCCCAAAGAGATATTTTAAGTGACCTCAGACAGTGGGAAAGGAGACTAGTTTGGCATTTTTATGACAACTTGAGGCAATACAAAGTGAGCATTATCCATGCAGAAGCTTTCATGGTTGGATCACTGGACTTTTTTATCAGCTTGCCCAGATGTGTAGCAGAAGGAGAAGAGGACGGAATGTAAAGGCATGAACCACCAGAAAGCCAAAATATCCAAAATATGGAGTCAGAGTCTTTAATTAATTCTGCCAATAGCATTGTGTCTTGAATAAGTAGCTATACAGTAGGTGTTAGCATTGGATGGGGTGACTACTTTCCTTTTATTCTTCTTTTTCAAGATTATTGTAGATGTTCAAGGACTTATGACTTTCAATGTGAATTATAGAATAATTTTGTCTTTCTCTCAAGAAAATCTTTTCTGGGAATTTTGAAAAGCATTGCATTAAAGCTATAATGAAGTTGGGAATCAATTTTACTCTTTTCCTAGTTTCTGTACATAGAACTAGTGAGGGATAAAATATTAATAAAATATTTGGGAACTCATTTGTTACCTTCAAGTCCTGAAGTGCTTAGCCAATTCATATTCTCCTTTTCACTTTTCAGAATCATTTATAGTTATCTGTTGAATTATTCACAAGTTATTTGGTTGTATTTAGAAGGGAAAACAAATATATAACATATAGTCTAGGATGTGAGTAAACTGAACTTTTTAAAAATTTGTCAACAATCCAGATCAAAGATGGCGGAAGAATAGGACGGGGACACCACTTTCTCCCTCACAGATTCATCAAAAGAACATCTCAAGGCTGAGCAAACTCCACAAAACAACTTCTGAATGCTGGCAGAGGACATCAGGCACCCAGAAAAACAGAGCACTGACTTCAAAAGCAGGTAGGGAAAAAAATATAAAAGCCGAAAAAAAAAGAGACAAAGGAGGTGGGGAGGGAGCTCCGTCCCGGGAAGGGAAGCCCGTCCTGGGAAGGGAAGCTTAAGAAGAGAGGTTTCCAAACGCCAGGAAACACTCTC
>SJYX01009949.1:35060-49147 GCA_006410675.1 Oreotragus oreotragus | reverse complement strand
TTCAACTTCAGCTTCTTCAGCATTACTGGTTGGGGCATAGGCTTGGATTACTGTGATACTGAATGGTTTGCCTTGGAAATGAATAGAGATCATTCTGTCATTTTTGAGATTGCATCCAAGTACTGCATTTCAGACTCTTTTGTTGACCATGATGGCTACTCCATTTCTTCTAAGGGATTCCTGCCCACAGTAGTAGATATAATGGTCATCTGAGTTAAATTCACCCATTCCAGTCCATTTTAGTTCACTGATTCCTAGAATTGTGATGTTCACTCTTGCCATCTCCTGTTTGACCACTTCCAATTTGCCTTGATTCATGGACCTGACATTCCAGGTTCCTATGCAATATTGCTCTTTACAGCATCAGACCTTGCTTCTGTCACCAGTCACATGCACAACTGGGTACTGTTTTTTGCTTTGGCTCCATCCCTTCATTCTTTCTGAAGTTATTTCTCCACTGACCTCCAGTAGCATATTTGACATCTACCGACCCAGGGAGTTCCCCTTTCAGTATCCTATCATTTTGCCTTTCATACTGTTCATGGGGTTCTCAAGGAAAGAATACTTAAGTGGTTTGCCATTCCCTTTTCCAGTGGACCACATTCTGTCAGACCCCTCCACCATGACCCTCCCATCTTGGATGGCCCCACATGGCATGGCTTAGTTCATTGGGTTAGACAAGGCTGTGGTCTATGTGATCAGATTGGCTAGTTTTCTGTGATTATGGTTTCAGTGTGTCTGTCCTCCTATGCCCTCTCCCAACACTTACCATCTTACTTGGGTTTCTCTTACCTTGGACAAGGGGTATCTCTTCATGCCCGCCCCTCCTGACTTGGAACTTGGAGTAGGTCCTCCTAGCTCTCCTGCACCCGTGCAGCTGCTGCTTGGACGTGGGGTTGCTCCTCTTGGCCGCCTCCCCTGATTTTGAAGCTGAAGCTCCAATACTTTGGCCACCCGATATGAAGAACTGACTCATTAGAAAAGACCTTGATGCTGGGAAGGATTAAGGGCAGTAGGAGAAGGGGACCACAGAGGATGAGATGGTTGAATGGTATCACGATTTGATGGACATGAGTTTGAGCAAGGGCTGAGAGTTGATGAAGTACAAGGAAGCTTGGTGTGCTGAAGTCCATGGTGTCACAAAGAGTTGGACACAAGTGAACAACTGGACTGAACTAACTTGGGATAGACA
This sequence comes from Oreotragus oreotragus, assembly GCA_006410675.1. Classification (NCBI taxonomy): domain Eukaryota; kingdom Metazoa; phylum Chordata; class Mammalia; order Artiodactyla; family Bovidae; genus Oreotragus; species Oreotragus oreotragus. The sequence goes on along the minus strand of SJYX01009949.1, from coordinate 47,955 downwards.
TGTACACTCTGTTATATTTAAAATGGATAGCCAAGAAGGACCTTTTGTGTAGCACATGGAACTCTAATCAATATTATGTGACAGCCTGAATGGGAGGGGAGTTTGGGGAAGAATGTATGTCTGAATCCCTTGCTGTCCACCCAAAACTGTCACAACATTGCAAACTGTACATGCCCAAATACAAAATTAAAAGTTTACACAACAAAAAAGAAGGAAAACATTATGGTGAGTGAAAAAGTGAATTGAATGAGAATTAAGGATGCAGTTTACTCCCCTCCTGCCAAAATAAAGCTTATAAAGTTGCAGGAAGCTCTGGTTATAGGCAAAATATGAACTCTGCAAGGTTTAAATTTTCAAAGATTCCTAGAAGTGCTCAAGTCACATGTTATACAAAGCCCTGTAACGAATGAGAGCAAATTACAAAGTTGAGAAAGTTCTCTCTCTCTCTCTGATGAAAGAAGGGAAAATCCCTCATGGTCTCCTAACCTAAATTAAACCTCTAGAGCTGAGGAACTTCAAGCCCTCATAATTTTCAGACAATATTTCTAAAGGGATAGAAAGAAAGACTCTAAACTAAATTTAGTGAGTGTTGGAAACTGATCATAGCACACATGGCCTAGCCTCACAACTCTTGTCAAAAAACTCCAGAATCATAGAGAGCTGAAGTGCACAAATCTAGGACCTCTTTTTTTACCTCCTTCAGTGGGGAGACTCAGATCCAGAAGGTACAGGGACTTTCCAAAGGTCACTAAAGTATCAATGATAAAGTCAAGAATCCAGTATTTGACCAGTGATTTTCACAATAAGTTGATCTTTGCTTCTTTTTGAGTGAAGAACAAAGTATGTTTATATCAATGTGAAGACTATCTTAGAAGAATGTAACTGTATCTCTGAATTGGCTTTGGAAGTTTGATAAAGTAAACAAGGTAAGAAACTATTCTAGATGGTTTGACTCTCTTTTCATCATAATTAATTGTCACTACATTTTCTCTAAATTATTTCTCTTAACCTTGGAAACAGCACATATTTCTCTTGTCAGTGGATCCACATCCCAAATTAAATTGGAAAATAACAGATGTAATGACAACTTCAGAGATAGCTGAGGGTAGGGTGAAGTTATGCAATATAATAAGTACATATTGGATTCATGTTGATCTATGGCAAAACCAATACAATATTATAAAGTAAAAAATAAATAATAAAATAAAATCTGAAAAAAATAAAAAAGAGAACAGAGACAATATCTATGATATAAAATATTTTTTAAAAAGACTCTGATGATGGGAAAGATTGAAGGTAAAAGCAGAAGAGGGCAGCACAGGATGAGATAGTTAGACAGCATCACCATCTTAATGGACATGAGTTTGAGCAAACTCTGGGAGACAGTGAAGGACTGGGAAGCTTGATGTGCTGCAGTCCATGGGGTTGCAAAGAATAGGACATGACTGAGTGACTGAACAAGAACAACAAAATTCTTTTTATGATTACATGTAATAAATGTAAATATATATATAAATTATATATATAATTTGTGTGTATGTATTTTCCCACTTAGTGGTACTTAGTTAATCTTTTCGTGATTAACTAACTAATCTGAATAATTGCATTATTACATATTTACTGTGAATAGTCATGAGAATTTAAGAACCTTTGTATCTAGATTGCTCTACTGATGGAATTTTTCACAATGGCTTAGGGAGAAACTGAGGAAAGCAGCATTTTCTGATAGAGAGATAAAGTTCTTTAGAAACAGTCCAGAATGCTTCAGAAAGTTATTTATAGGGAAAATTATTTGTAAGTGAAGATTTGTACACCAAGGAAACTCATGCTGTGTTTGAATACTAGGAGGCTTACCTAAAAAGTTGTATTGATGTAGCCCAAGGATGAATTCAATATTCTTCAACTTGATATATGCTTAGGAAAGAAGTCAGAGAAATACCCCAGTATTCTCTTCGGAAGAGAGTTACTCAAAGATAAGAAGGTATGGATACAATGAGAGAAGGAAATAGGAATGGGAAAAGACTTCACAGAAAAGATTAGGTCATGTGACTCCTGTGTGACTATGAAATAATAAAATTCTTGTCAGATCTAAAAGGACAAAAGAGTCCAAGGGACCTATGAGGTAGAGTCCATAGGTTGTGAATTATTCATGGAAACATTTGTAATTTAGACCATTGTGCTACTGCCTTTTCTCACTCTTAGTGACCAGAGAGATTCTCCCATGAAAACCTTTAAAACAAAAGCAAAAAACATGATTTTTATTTTATATGGAGTATAGTTGATTTACAATGTTGTGTTGGTTTCAGGTGTATAGCTAAGTGATTTGTTATATATAATCTATTCCCTTTCAGATTCTTTTCCCATGTGGTTATTATAGAATACCGAGTAGAATTTCCTGTGCAATATAGTAGGCTGTTGTTGATTATCTATTTCGTATAGTCAGTATATGTTAATCTAAAATTTCTAATTTATCCCTCCCCCTTCATGCTTCCTGTTTGCTAACCATAAGCGTGTTTTCAAAGTCTGTGAGTCTGCTTAATTTTGTAAATAAGTTCATTTGAATCATTTCTTTGAAATTCCATATATAAGTGATGTCATATGATATTTTTTTTTTGTATGACTTCACTCATTCTGTTAATCTCTAAGTCCGTCCATTTGTTACAAATGGCATTGTTTCAATCATTTTTGAGATTGAATAATATTCAATAATATTGAGTAATATTCCACATATATATACATAAACCTCTTCTTTACCCATTTCTCTGTTGAAAGACATTTAATTTGCTTCAATGTCTTGGCTATTGTGAATATTGCTTTAATGAATGTTGTGGTGCATGTATATTTTCGAATTAAGGTTTTCTCTGGATATATGCCAAAGATTGAGACTGCTAGATCATATGGAAGTTCTATTTTTAGCTTTTTTTAAAATTAAGAACACTTATACTGTTTTCCACAGTGGTTGTAACAATTTACATTCTCACCGTCAGTGTAGAAGGGTTCCCTTTTCTCCACAAGTTCTCCAGCATTTATTATTTGTAGACTTTTTGATGATGTGAGGTGATCTTTTTGGATCACTGTGAGATGCTATCTTTTTGGATCTAACTTCTAGATTAATGAAAATAAAACAAAATAAGCAAATGGGACCTAGTTAAACTCAAACAAAGGCAGGTCCAGAACGCATAGACAAAATGAAAATACAATCCACAAAATGGGAGAAACTATTTGCAAACAAAGCAACTGACAAGGGATTAACCTCCAAAATATACAGATAGCTCATACAGCTCTATATCAAAAAGCAAGAAATCCAGTCAAAAAATGGATGGAAGGCTTAAATAGACATTTCTCCAAAGGGGACACAGATGGCCAAAAATCACATGAAAAGATGCTCTACATAACTAATTATTAGAGAAAAGCAAATCAAAATTATAATGAGAAGTCTCCTGTGAGAATGCTTAATCTTAGCCTGAACCAAATCTAATGAATAGTGAAAAGTCTATTCATCTTAATGACCAAGATCACACTGTATATTGCTGAATAACAAAGTGAAATAGAAATGTCTTATATTCAGCACTTTAAAAAACTTACTTATTCAACAATTACTGTAAATTATTTTCTTCTTAAAATGCTCTCTATTATCCTAGAAATACAGATATATATGACTCATAGTCTGTTTCCTCAAGGAGAAAATATTGAGAAATAGAAAGAATGTACCATTTAAGTCAAAATAGTTTGATTCCTGTTACAAATATGATGCATCAGAGATGTAATTATCTTATTTCTAAAAATGAATAAAATAATCACACCTGGTATATATATTTCATAGTTGTCCTATTTTGTTTATTTTGTGCTGTGAAGAATAAATTTGATGAACATATGAAAGAATTCACAAAATATGTACTATACAATTGAGTTACTAATTATGTTGATGTGTAGTTAAGGGAAAATCACAGGTCAGTACAAGCAAAGATGAAGAGATGTATTAAATATAAAGAAAAATATGCTGTGGAAGTTCAAGGAGGATGAGATTAAATAAGATGTAGAATTATCAAAGAACACATAAACTCATTAACATTTACCTTGTTCATATACTGAGCTTGGCATTGAAGATATGGGTGAAATGTCAATTGTTACCTGACAATTATACATATATTCTAATTAATCAAAAGTATTGTTAGGGTTTTTGTATTCTATCTCCCCTCCCTCTCTTCAGAGTAGAAGGAAGGGAACATGTTCTTTACTTTTAACATTTAAAGACCTAACTCTCTTCTCCAAGAACTGCTAACAGCTTTGAACTTCTCTTACAATCATAAGCCATCAGCCAAATGTCGTCCACAAATTCCTAAGAAGACAAATATCAACCTTCACTCATTAGATATTTATATACAATATTAGATGTGTAATTTATTGTGTTAGACTCTGACTCTATTAACTACTGAGCAGTGATTTCGGGGTTCAGAATCTGATCCAACTCTGAGTCACCTTATGCACATGAATTTCCTTTATCTGGACATGAATCATAGAAGTTCCTGTCCTTTTTAAGTTATCAGACAAGGAAATTCTTTTAAAAATAAGCCAGAAAAAGTCATAATGAGTAATTGAAATTGGTTGTTCAACAAATAATAAAAAAGTTAATAAAAATACACCATGTCCATACACAGAGTTATTTTGCTAACCTAAATAAACAATAAATAACCAATAAATTAGTTCAGCCACTACAGAGAGCAGTATAGAGGTTCTTTAAAGAAACTAAAATTAGAGTTACTATGTGATCATGCAAGCCCTCTCCTGAGCATATATCCAGAGAAAAAGTTAATTTGAAAAGATTTATGCACTAATTACATTAGCCAAGACATAGAAGCAGCTTAAATTTCCATCAACAAAGTAAAGGATAAAAGAGTCAGATATGAGTGAGGTGACTTAGCACAACACAGAGCATACATATATGCAATGGAATTATTAAGCCATTAAAAAAAGTGAAATAATACCATTTGCGTCATCATGGATGGACAGAGATTATCATACTAAGTGAAGTAAGTCAGACAGAAATGACAAACATAATATGACTTATATTTGGACTCTAGAAAGTGATACAAATTAACTTATTTATAAAAAAATAAAAATAAACTCACATACTTAGAAAACAAGCTTATGATTACCAAAAGGGATAGCAGGAGTGGGAAAGAGAGATAAATTGGGTCAGGGATTAACATACACCCATGGGCTTCCTTTCTGTCTCAGCTGGTAAAGAATTTGCTTGCAATGCGGGAGACCTGGGTTCGATCCCTGGCTTGGGAAGATCCCCTGGAGAAGGGAAATGCTATCCATTGCCCTGGAGAATTCCATGGACTATGTAGTCCATGGGGTTGCAAAAGAGTTGGACACAACTGAGTGACTTTCACTTTCACGATTATATGTAAAATTGTAAAGAACAGCAACCTACTCTATAGCACAGGGAATTATACTCAACATCTTATAATAACCTATGATGGAAAAGAATCTGAATAAGATGTGTTTATATAAATATACATATATATATATATATAACTGAATCACTTTGCTGTACACTTTAAACTAACATTGTAAATTAATTATATGACCATTAAAAAAAAAGAATCAATCTGTAATTTTAACATTAACCATTTTTCTTATTCACAGAAAAAAAGTCAACTAATAATCAAAAATATAACATTTGTTTGTTGTTTCTTTTAGATATCAGATGTCCAAATAATGAAGATCAACCAAACAGTCCTGGAAGAGTTCATTCTTCTTGGCTTTTCTGTTTACCCACATGCACAGACATTCCTCTTTGTGGTTTTCTTTTGTCTCTACCTTCTCACCCTCACAGGTAATCTGGCCATCATGAGTCTCACTTGGGTGGACAGACATCTCCACACACCCATGTACCTCTTCCTTAGTGCACTCTCTTTCTCTGAGACCTGCTGTACATTGACTATTATCCCCCAAGATGTTGACAGATCTCTTCATCAAATATAGAAATTTCAGTCATAGGTTGTGGCTTGCAAATGAGTTCCTTCTTGGGACTTGGTGGCACTAATTGTTTCATTTTTATGTTGATGGGATATGATCACTTCCTGGTCATCTGCAACCCCTCTCAGATATCCTTTGCTTATGACCAATATGGCATGTGGAAAACTTGTGGTCTCTGCTTAGGCTGCTGGCTTCTTTATCTCTGTGACAGAGAGAGACTGGAATGATATTCAGAGGCTCTTTCTGTAGCCCCAACCTTATCAAACACTTCTTCTGTCACATGAGGGCTGTTGTGAGGATGTCCTGTCTAGAGAGCAAACTCACAGAATTCATTGTAACAGCAATCTCAGTGTCAGGCTTGATAGGCACCTTCCTGTTTATCATACTCATTTATGTGTTCATTCTCTCTATTATTCTTAGGATCTCTTCAGCTGAGAGCAAGCAGAAGGCCTTTTCTACCTGTGCCTCCTACCTCACAGTGGTCATCATCCACTTTGGTTTTGCATCTATTGTTGATCTGAAGCCAGAAGTATCAGGGGGAGATGACACACTCATAGCAATCCCCTACACTGTCATTNCATTTCATAGTTGTCCTATTTTGTTTATTTTGTGCTGTGAAGAATAAATTTGATGAACATATGAAAGAATTCACAAAATATGTGCTATACAATTGAGTTACTAATTATGTTGATGTGTAGTTAAGGGAAAATCACAGGTCAGTACAAGCAAAGATGAAGAGATGTATTAAATATAAAGAAAAATATGCTGTGGAAGTTCAAGGAGGATGAGATTAAATAAGATGTAGAATTATCAAAGAACACATAAACTCATTAACATTTACCTTGTTCATATACTGAGCTTGGCATTGAAGATATGGGTGAAATGTCAATTGTTACCTGACAATTATACATATATTCTAATTAATCAAAAGTATTGTTAGGGTTTTTGTATTCTATCTCCCCTCCCTCTCTTCAGAGTAGAAGGAAGGGAACATGTTCTTTACTTTTAACATTTAAAGACCTAACTCTCTTCTCCAAGAACTGCTAACAGCTTTGAACTTCTCTTACAATCATAAGCCATCAGCCAAATGTAGTCCACAAATTCCTAAGAAGACAAATATCAACCTTCACTCATTAGATATTTATATACAATATTAGATGTGTAATTTATTGTGTTAGACTCTGACTCTATTAACTACTGAGCAGTGATTTCGGGGTTCAGAATCTGATCCAACTCTGAGTCACCTTATGCACATGAATTTCCTTTATCTGGACATGAATCATAGAAGTTCCTGTCCTTTTTAAGTTATCAGACAAGGAAATTCTTTTAAAAATAAGCCAGAAAAAGTCATAATGAGTAATTGAAATTGGTTGTTCAACAAATAATAAAAAAGTTAATAAAAATACACCATGTCCATACACAGAGTTATTTTGCTAACCTAAATAAACAATAAATAACCAATAAATTAGTTCAGCCACTACAGAGAGCAGTATAGAGGTTCTTTAAAGAAACTAAAATTAGAGTTACTATGTGATCATGCAAGCCCTCTCCTGAGCATATATCCAGAGAAAAAGTTAATTTGAAAAGATTTATGCACTAATTACATTAGCCAAGACATAGAAGCAGCTTAAATTTCCATCAACAAAGTAAAGGATAAAAGAGTCAGATATGAGTGAGGTGACTTAGCACAACACAGCACATACATATATGCAATGGAATTATTAAGCCATTAAAAAAAGTGAAATAATACCATTTGCGTCATCATGGATGGACAGAGATTATCATACTAAGTGAAGTAAGTCAGACAGAAATGACAAACATAATATGACTTATATTTGGACTCTAGAAAGTGATACAAATTAACTTATTTATAAAAAAATAAAAATAAACTCACATACTTAGAAAACAAGCTTATGATTACCAAAAGGGATAGCAGGAGTGGGAAAGAGAGATAAATTGGGTCAGGGATTAACATACACCCATGGGCTTCCTTTCTGTCTCAGCTGGTAAAGAATTTGCTTGCAATGCGGGAGACCTGGGTTCGATCCCTGGCTTGGGAAGATCCCCTGGAGAAGGGAAAGGCTATCCATTGCCCTGGAGAATTCCATGGACTATGTAGTCCATGGGGTTGCAAAGAGTCGGACACAACTGAGTGACTTTCACTTTCACGATTATATGTAAAATTGAAAAGAACAGCAACCTACTCTATAGCACAGGGAATTATACTCAACATCTTATAATAACCTATGATGGAAAAGAATCTGAATAAGATGTGTTTATATAAATTTACATATATATATATATAACTGAATCACTTTGCTGTACACTTTAAACTAACATTGTAAATTAATTATATGACCATTAAAAAAAAAAAGAATCAATCTGTAATTTTAACATTAACCATTTTTCTTATTCACAGAAAAAAAGTCAACTAATAATCAAAAATATAACATTTGTTTGTTGTTTCTTTTAGATATCAGATGTCCAAATAATGAAGATCAACCAAACAGTCCTGGAAGAGTTCATTCTTCTTGGCTTTTCTGTTTACCCACATGCACAGACATTCCTCTTTGTGNTAAAAAAAAAGAATCAATCTGTAATTTTAACATTAACCATTTTTCTTATTCACAGAAAAAAAGTCAACTAATAATCAAAAATATAACATTTGTTTGTTGTTTCTTTTAGATATCAGATGTCCAAATAATGAAGATCAACCAAACAGTCCTGGAAGAGTTCATTCTTCTTGGCTTTTCTGTTTACCCACATGCACAGACATTCCTCTTTGTGGTTTTCTTTTGTCTCTACCTTCTCACCCTCACAGGTAATCTGGCCATCATGAGTCTCACTTGGGTGGACAGACATCTCCACACACCCATGTACCTCTTCCTTAGTGCACTCTCTTTCTCTGAGACCTGCTGTACATTGACTATTATCCCCCAAGATGTTGACAGATCTCTTCATCAAATATAGAAATTTCAGTCATAGGTTGTGGCTTGCAAATGAGTTCCTTCTTGGGACTTGGTGGCACTAATTGTTTCGTTTTTACGTTGATGGGATATGATCACTTCCTGGTCATCTGCAACCCCTCTCAGATATCCTTTGCTTATGACCAATATGGCATGTGGAAAACTTGTGGTCTCTGCTTAGGCTGCTGGCTTCTTTATCTCTGTGACAGAGAGAGACTGGAATGATATTCAGAGGCTCTTTCTGTAGCCCCAACCTTATCAAACACTTCTTCTGTCACATGAGGGCTGTTGTGAGGATGTCCTGTCTAGAGAGCAAACTCACAGAATTCATTGTAACAGCAATCTCAGTGTCAGGCTTGATAGGCACCTTCCTGTTTATCATACTCATTTATGTGTTCATTCTCTCTATTATTCTTAGGATCTCTTCAGCTGAGAGCAAGCAGAAGGCCTTTTCTACCTGTGCCTCCTACCTCACAGTGGTCATCATCCACTTTGGTTTTGCATCTATTGTTGATCTGAAGCCAGAAGTATCAGGGGGAGATGACACACTCATAGCAATCCCCTACACTGTCATTACTCCTTTCCTCAGCCCTCTCATTTTCAGCCTCAGGAATAAGGACATAAAGAATGCTTTCAGAAAGGCACTCAGAAAAATAAATTCCTTGAATAAATAATATTAGTTTATTGCTGCATGAATGATTATTCCTTGATGTCAGTAGGGATTTACCCAATGATATCTGAGAAGCCTGTACCATTTGTCTTTTTCCAGGGGTTGGCATATGGAAATCAAGTGACTGAGTCTAGGACCCAAGCATTTACTTATCTTGTTAAGGAAGTTGTCTATCTCTTTTCATTCTGCATCTTCTACATCTACTATAATCACCTCTACTTATACTAGTACTATCAGTTTTCTACTTCTACTTCAATATCAGTCTCTGAAGATACTAGGCTTCTACCAATCAAACTGTAAGTTTATTGCATCTTTGATGAAGTGGGATAAGAAAGACTGTGGAAGGAAAACAAACAAACAAACAAATACACACACCTCGAGTGACCACTATATTCAGAGATGTTTAAAGATATCTGGAAATGTAAAGGTTGAATAATTTATATAGGCAATGTTGTGAGGCCCTGAATTGTGTCTCCCAGGAGATAAACCACTTTAATAGGAGTTTCACTATGTAGTAANGTTGTTTCATGTCCAGTTCTAACTTTGGTTCCTGACCCGCATATAGGTTTCTCAAGAGGCAGGTCAGCTGGTCTGGTATTCCCATCTCTTTGAGAATTTCCCACAGTTTATTGTGGTCCACACAATCAAAGGCTTTGGCATAATCAATAAAGCAAAAATAGATGTTTTTCTGGAACTCTCTTGCTTTTTTGATGATCCAATGGATGTTGGCAATTTGATTGCTGGTTCCTCTGCCTTTTCTAAAACCAGCTTGAACATCTGGAAGATGAAATAGAATCTAGAAGTACCTATATGGTTAGAAGTCAAGAAACACACTTCTAAATAAACAATGAATCCAAATAAGAAATCCTGTGGATAATAGAAAAGAAGATTTGAACTGTAAGAATTAAAAATACTACAGGACAAAACTTTTGTATATATCTTTTCAGTGTTTGGATGAATTATGTATTGTTCAAAATACTTATTAGAAAAGCATATAGAAAGGAAATTTGTAAGTTAAACCTTTGCCTGAATAATTTAGTAAAGGAATAGCTAAACAGAAAGACTGTGAAAAAAAATAAATGTAAGAGCAGAGATTAAGTATATATGAGTGTGTGATTGTTGCTGTCTAATCATTAACCTGTGTCCGACTTTTGTAACCCTATGAACTGTAGCCTGCTAGATGCCTCTGTCCATGGGATTTCCCAGGCCAGACTACTGAAGTGGGTTGCCATTTCCTTTTCTAGGGTATCTTCCAGACCAAGGGATCAAACCTATGTCTCCTGAACTGTAGGCAGATTCTTTACTGCTGAGCCATCAGGGAAGCCACCAGTGGTTCAAAAAAGTCAGAGGTTGGAGTATTGAAAATATTGGTAAATTATGTTATTGTTTGATGAGATTGAATAGGGAATAAATACAGATAACACAAATAAACAACTGTGGGAATGGAAATGGGGTTGCTCCTCAGATCACAGAGACATTAAAGATGAGTGAATACTGTGAATGATTTCATGAATATAAATATGAGGATTTACATAAAGTTGGAAAATTCTATAAGATACAACATAAGATACATGCTAAAACAAACACAAAAGTGAAACATTTAATTGTCAAGAAATTGAATTTTAATTATGTTTCACATTGCAAAATCTGAGTCCTTCAGTTTCAATTTTTTTCTAAATTATTTTACTAATAAAATTTTTAATGGGAAGGAGCTAGATATTTATTCCTGTCAATGAGAAATATCATATGGAACCAATGAAGGAATAAAGTAGGAGATCAGTGGCTTTTGTTTTCTTCCAAAATGGGAAGGATGTTCATTTTTTCCCTCTATATGTAACAAAAACTTCAAGGAACAAATACAATTTGTTCTCTCAGGAAACGCACATTCTTCTAGTGGAGAGAAAGACAATTAGTGAGAGTTGGACTGCGAAGAAAGCTAAGCGCTGAAGAATTGATGCTTTTGAACTGTGGTGTTGGAGAACACTCTTGAGAGTCCCTTGGAATGCAAGGAGATCCAATCAGTTCATCCTAAAGGAGATCAGTTCTGGGTGCTCATTGGAAGGACTGATGCTAAAGCTGAAACTACAATACTTGGGCCACCTCATGTGAAGAGTTGACTCATTGGAAAAGACCCTGATGCTGGGAGGGATTGGGGGCAGGAGGAGAAGGGGATGACCGAGGATGAGATGGCTGGATGGCATCACTGACTCCATGGATGTGAGTCTGAGTGAACTCCAGGAGTTGGTGATGGACAAGTAGGCCTGGCGTGCTGCGATTCATGGGGTTGCAAAGAGTCAGACACAACTGAGTGACTGAACTGAAGGTTTTCAGAGATCTGTGGGCAAACTCAGAAGACAATAGACACATAAAACCCTGCTGAAAGTTTCAGTCATATTGTTGTTCAGTGTCTTAGCCTCATCTAAGGAGCTCTCTAAACAGGGGAAGGAGACAGCCAGGAGTCCTCCCTAGGTCAGAACAAACTTCAAACACTGATTTCAGAAACTATCCCTTCAAAGGAGCCTGCACTTTCTTTTATACTTCTGTAGAACAATTAATATTCTAGGGCAGGATTGAAAACATTAGAGCAACTGGCAGGCTAATAGTTGCATGTGGTCAGAAAAAGGACATTCAAAATAAGGCCTATTAAATCACTGCCATTCCAGGGTTAATTGTGGGCATAACTATGACTGTGCTCATGATGAGCAGTATCAAGAGACCTAACACTCTAGTATAGTAAGGGAGGATAGAGTTCACTAAATTATTCGATCCAATCACTAACCAAACATAAAAGCAAACAACAAAAAAAGGTCCCCAGTGTGTGTGTGTGTGTGTGTGTGTGTGTGAATGGGGAGGACCAATAACCAGAAGTTTCTACACTATATCATCTAAAATATCTAGTTTCAACAGAAACAAAGGTAAGGCATGCAAAGAAACATGGTTCAGTTCAGTTCAGTTGCTCAGCCATGTCTGACACTTTGAGACCCCATGGATAGCAGCAGGCCAGCCTTCCCTGTCCATCACCAGAAACATGGAGATTTTACCAACTACCAGAAAAAAATATTAGGCTACAGAAGCTGCCTTGTGAGTGTGACTAGATTCTGTGTTTTAAAGACAAAAACTTTACTTAAAAAACTAAAAGCAGAGTTACCATGTAATCCAGCAATCCCACACCTGGGCATATATCCAGAGAAAAACTCTAATTTGAAAAGATATATACACAAACCCCAGTGTTCTTTGCAGCAGTATTTACAAAACCAGGGCGTGGAAACAA
>SJYX01009949.1:22341-32897 GCA_006410675.1 Oreotragus oreotragus | reverse complement strand
GCTGAAGAATTGATGCTTTTGAACTGTGGTGTTGGAGAACACTCTTGAGAGTCCCTTGGAATGCAAGGAGATCCAATCAGTTCATCCTAAAGGAGATCAGACCTGGGTGTTCATTGGAAGGACTGATGCTAAAGCTGAAACTTCAATACTTGGGCCACCTCATGTGAAGAGTTGACTCATTGGAAAAGACCCTGATGCTGGGAGGGATTGGGGGCAGGAGGAGAAGGGGATGACCGAGGATGAGATGGCTGGATGGCATCACTGACTCCATGGATGTGAGTCTGAGTGAACTCCAGGAGTTGGTGATGGACAAGTAGGCCTGGCGTGCTGCGATTCATGGGGTTGCAAAGAGTCAGACACAACTGAGTGACTGAACTGAAGGTTTTCAGAGATCTGTGGGCAAACTCAGAAGACAATAGACACATAAAACCCTGCTGAAAGTTTCAGTCATATTGTTGTTCAGTGTCTTAGCCTCATCTAAGGAGCTCTCTAAACAGGGGAAGGAGACAGCCAGGAGTCCTCCCTAGGTCAGAACAAACTTCAAACACTGATTTCAGAAACTATCCCTTCAAAGGAGCCTGCACTTTCTTTTATACTTCTGTAGAACAATTAATATTCTAGGGCAGGATTGAAAACATTAGAGCAACTGGCAGGCTAATAGTTGCATGTGATCAGAAAAAGGACATTCAAAATAAGGCCTATTAAATCACTGCCATTCCAGGGTTAATTGTGGGCATAACTATGACTGTGCTCATGATGAGCAGTATCAAGAGACCTAACACTCTAGTATAGTAAGGGAGGATAGAGTTCACTAAATTATTCGATCCAATCACTAACCAAACATAAAAGCAAACAACAAAAAAAGGTCCCCAGTGTGTGTGTGTGTGTGTGTGTGTGTGTGAATGGGGAGGACCAATAACCAGAAGTTTCTACACTATATCATCTAAAATATCTAGTTTCAACAGAAACAAAGGTAAGGCATGCAAAGAAACATGGTTCAGTTCAGTTCAGTTGCTCAGCCATGTCTGACACTTTGAGACCCCATGGATAGCAGCAGGCCAGCCTTCCCTGTCCATCACCAGAAACATGGAGATTTTACCAACTACCAGAAAAAAATATTAGGCTACAGAAGCTGCCTTGTGAGTGTGACTAGATTCTGTGTTTTAAAGACAAAAACTTTACTTAAAAAACTAAAAGCAGAGTTACCATGTAATCCAGCAATCCCACACCTGGGCATATATCCAGAGAAAAACTCTAATTTGAAAAGATATATACACAAACCCCAGTGTTCTTTGCAGCAGTATTTACAAAACCAGGGCGTGGAAACAAAAATGCTCACTGACAGTTAAATGCATAAAGAAGCAGAGGAGAATCCTCAGCCACAAAAAAAGAATGAAACAATGCCATTTGCAGCAATATGGATGGACCTAGAGATTATGATATTAAATGAAGTAAATGAGATTGAATAAGACAAGTGTCATATGATATCACTTAAATGTGGAATCCAAAATATAATTCAAATGATCTTATTTACAAAACAAAGACAGGTTCACCAAGACAAAGAAAACAAACTAACAAAATTATGCTTACCAAGGGGAATGTGGGAGGGATAAATTAGGAGTTTGGGATTAGTAGATATAAACTACAATATATAAAATAATAACAAGTTCCTACTGTATAACACTGGGAACTATATTCAATACCTTGTAATAACCCATGGTTGAAAACTATATGACAAAGAAAAAAATATATACATATACATATATCTGAATAACTTTATACCAGGATTTAACACAACATTGTAAATCAACTATATTTTCATAAAAAAAGATAAAAATTCAAAGTAACCACTAAAAATATTTTCAGATACCTAAAATTAATGATTAAAGAAATAAAGGAAGCCATCATGAAATGATAAATACAGAATATGAATAAAGAAGATACATTTTTAAAAAGAACCAAATGAAATGCTGGACTTGAAAATTACAATAACTGAAATTTTTAAAAAATCAGCTTTGGACTCAGCAATGATAACCTTAACTTGAAGATGGCAGAAACCGTTCTCCCACCTGTGACTTGTATAACCTTGTGAAGTTTAACTGTCTTGCTAGCCCCACTAATCATGAACTGCTTTGTCATTGCACTTTTATGAGAGAGCAGTATACTGTTTCATTTCAGCCACTTTAATTTTGGTGTCTTGGTAGTAAAGTTGTAGCTACATTGTATTGGTAAGATAATTAAATGATATGTTTATAAAATTTTTCATAATGTGTCTAGTGATTATAAGTGCTCAGTAAAATATAATTAGACATATTTTTCTCCATCCTCAAGGGAGACGTACAGAAGTATCTCTTTCTCTATCTCTATCTCTCTCTTTAAATTCTCATCTCCCTCCCCTTTCTGAAACCATCTAGTCTTTGCCCCTCAAGAACACTGTACTCTTTGATTCTTTTCTTGGCCAGCATTTGGTCTTTTCTTTCTTTGGTCCACCAATGGCTATTTCTCAAGCTTTTCCTGTTCATGTTCTGCTATTATGGCAGATTATGTTTCTTAGGTGAAATCTATCAAATCTGCACTCATAATATTTATCAATTTTTATGACTACAAGGTTTATCATCTGAAGACAGATATGAGACCCAGGCCAACACTTCTAAATTTCTGTTGCGTATATCTGCCTCTTTTTTGAGCTTAATATGTCAAGACTGATCTTGTTATTGATTTTCTCATGATAAACAACCTTGTACATTTTCTAAGATTTAGCATCTCCTCACAATTTTAGGCTAAAAATGAAAACAGAACTGCAGTTCTCCTACTCCTTATAATATCATCTAAATTTTTAAGGTACCGTTGCTTGTAATCCTATTATTATTTGCAGAGAGAATACTTCTTCTCCATGGCATCTTCTCTGACCTTTGATCCAGTTGCTCTATCTCGTCTATTCAGTGTTTGAGTTTTCAGCTCACTACAATGGAATTCCCTTTTCATCTGTACTATCTTCTCTCCTCCATCAAAATATTAATCCTTGTAAGAAGAAACTATTACTCATACTTTTCTGATTTCACCCACTTTAAATACAGTGAGCCTTTCTTAAATGCTCAGGGTTGACTGAAAAAAAAAATACACAACTCAAAAACTGAGAATATGCTTTATTTGGTGATCTTTCTGAAGATAATAGCCAGGTTTACAGCTTTTCAGATAGTTTTTAGATACTGTTCTGAAGAGGTAAGGGAGGAGCCAGTATATGTAGAAGTTTTGCTGAAAAAAATGTAGCTGAAAAATCAAAAGATTACTGCTAATCACAAAGAAATCCCAGACATCTGAAATCAATTTTAATGCCTTTTTGTAAATGGGAAGATATAAGAGACTGAGATCAATGAAATTATTCCTTTGGTATTCATCTTAACTATCAAGGGCCAGTATCCTAAATTTCTTCATTTTGAATTCCCCTCAGGGTGCACCATTTGTGGGGTGAGATTCAGTGGTTCATGACTTGATGATCTGAAGGCAAGAAACATTCCTTATTTACTAAAAGAGGCAGACAATATTTTTTGTTCACACCAGGAATGGATTCTGACTAGAGGGACAAAGTGTGTTTATGGTGAGGGGAAGAGCAAATTGAATGAATATTAGGGATACAGTTTATTCCACTCTTCAGCAAAACAAAACTAAGGGAGAAGCAGGAAGCATTGATTATGAGCAGAATATAGACTCTGAAAGTTTTAAATCCCCAGAGACCCCCAGAAGACAAGTCACATATTATACAAACCCCTGTAACTAATGAGAGCAAATAACAAAGTTAAGTGAGAAAGTTCTTTTCCTCTCTCTCATGAAGAAGAGAGAAATCCCTGAGGGTCTCTTAACCAGAAACAAACCTCTAAAGCTGAGGAACTTCAAACAGGTGATTAGCAGACAACATCTTTAAAGTGTTAGGAGGAAAGGCTCTAAGCCATTATAATTCAGTGAGTGTTGGGAACTGATCATAGCTCATGTGGCCTAATTTCACACCTCGTGTCAGAAACTCTGGAATCATAGAAAGCTGAGGGGCATAGTCAGGGCCTCTTTCCTTACTTGTCATGTGGGGAGATTTAAAACTGGAATGTACAGGAACTTTCCCAGTATCACTAAACTAGCAATGATAAAGTAAAAAATCTGGAGTCTTTGACCAATGATGTTCATCATAAGTTGACCTTTACCTTTTTTGAGTTGTGAACAAAGCATTTTTCCAACAATGTCAAGACTATCATATAAGAGTATAACTGATACTGAATTGGCTTTGGAGCCCTGATAAAATACACAAGGTAGGAAACTATTCTTGATATGGTTTGACTGTTTTCTTCATGATCAATTCACTACATTTTCTTCAAATTTACTATTTCTCTTTGACTTTAAATAGTAGTGTATTATATTGTCATTGGATCCATATTCCAAAGTAAATTTGAGACAGTTTGATTTAGCAATAACTTCAGAGAGAACTGAGGGTGAGGTAGAGTACCCTCATCCCCTTCACAAACACAAACATGCAGAATATGCCAAAAGTAGGAGATTCTGATATTCCTATTCTACTGAGGATGATTTTCCAAGTAGTCATTTACAATACAGTTGGGTAAAGACTGGATGGAAGGGACTACTTTGAATTTGAATCACTGGTTCTTTGCATTTTCAAAATTCTTCTGAATTTAACTGTGTCTGTGAAAACAAATCTGGTGGTGGGGGGGCTGTCTTAGAAGAAATATGGCCTACTGTGTGAAACCAGGCTGTTCTGCAAGTAGTGAGTAAGAAAAAGCTTGGGTTTACACCATGGAGCTATTAAAACAAATTATTTTTCTGCCAATATATTTTGCCTTTGGGGAACCTAGGTAATTTTAGTTTACAAACCATAAAACTTCCTTTGTTATAGAGTTATTGTAAAGAGTTCTTAGAATTTAAGAATCTCAGCTTATAAATGGCTCTACAGGTAGAAGGAATTCTTAACGACTTAGAGATAAACAGAAGAACATGGTCTTCACTTTTCTTTAAGTTTTCAGGTCCTAACCAATTTCTCCAAGAAGGGATAATGTCCTTGGGATTCTCTTATAGTTGTAAGTCATTGTCCAAATATAGTCCCAAAACAGCTAGGAAGTTAGCTATCGACATTCACCCCTTAGACAGATAGAAAACATTATACATAGGAAGTTTCTGAGTCAGACAGTGACTCTATTAACTACTTGATAGTTTTTTCAGGGTTTAGAGTCAAATCCAAAGCTTAATCACCAAATTCATCTGAATTTCCTTCATCTGAACATGAATTAGAATATTTTCTGTCCTGTTAGTATTATGGACCATTAAAATCATTAATAAGGGCAAGAAAGAGCCATAAAAAGTAATGAGTATTTGTTTACAGAAACAGATAATATATTGGAAAAAAATCAGCTACATACACATGGTGAATTGCCAAACTAAATGATCTATCAGAAATTGTAAACTTGGACTTCTCTGATGGTCCAGTAGTTGGGAGTCCACCTGCCAATGCAGGAGACATGGTTTGATCCCTTGTCCAGGAAGATTCCATATGCCACAGGGCAAATAAACCCATGTGCCACAACTACTGAACATATGCCCTAGATCCTGCATGCCACAACAAGACAAGGTACCACAATGAGAAGTTCATGCATGCAAATACATAGTAGTCCCTGCTTGCTGCAACTAAAAAAATCCCATGCACAACAATGAAGACCCGGCACAGACAAACATAAATAAATAAATAAAATGATTTTTTAAAAAGAAATTGTAAATGTATTTATCTATTTAAACCAACATTTCAAAGAATAATGGAATTTTGATATTTATTTGTCTTTCTTTCATATTTCAGAAAATTCAGCAATGAAGATCAATCAGACAATCTTGAAAGAGTTCATTCTTGTTGGCTTTTCTGTTTACCCACATGCACAGACATTCCTCTTTGTGGTTTTCTTTTGCCTCTACCTTCTCACCCTCACAGGTAACCTGACCATCATGAGTCTTACTTGGGTGGACAGACGTCTCCACACACCCATGTACCTCTTTCTTAGTGCACTCTCTTTCTCTGAGACCTGCTACACTCTGACCATTATCCCCAGGATGCTGGCAGATCTCCTCGCCAAGAAAAGAAACATTTCAGTCATAGGTTGTGGCTTGCAGATGTATTTCTTCTTGGGACTTGGTGGCACTCACTGTATCATTCTCACTTTGATGGGATATGATCGCTTCCTGGCCATCTGCAACCCTCTCAGATATCCTTTGCTTATGACCAATATGGTGTGTGGAAAACTTGTGGTCTCTGCTTGGGCTGCCGGCTTCTTTATTTCTGTGACAGAGACTGCATTGATATTCAGGGGCTCTTTCTGCAGTCCCAATCTTGTCAAACACTTCTTCTGTCACATGAGGGCTGTTGTGAGGCTGTCCTGTCTAGACAGTGAACTCACAGAATTCATTGTAACAGCAATCTCAGTGTCAGGCTTGATGGGTACCTTTCTGCTCATTATCCTCACTTACATTTTCATTCTTTCCACTGTCCTCAAGATCCCTTCAGCTGAGGGCAAACAGAAAGCATTTTCTACCTGTGCCTCCCACCTCGCAGTGGTCATCATCCACTTTGGTTTTGCATCTATTGTTTATCTGAAGCCGGAAGCATCAGGGGGAGATGACACAGTGATCGCAGTTCCCTACACTGTCATAACTCCTTTCCTCAGCCCTCTCATTTTTAGCCTCAGGAATAAGGACATGAAGAAGGCTTTCAGAAAGGCCCTTGGAAAGACACATTTATTGAATAATCAATCTTGGATTATGGAAGATTATGAGAACATACATAACTGAATGCTCTCATAAGTCAGGAGGCATTTACCCTGTGACATATGAAATCTGTACCATTTACCTTTTTCGAGAGGTTGACATATGGGGATCAAGTGAGGTTGACATATGGGGATCAAGTGAGGTTGACATATGGGGATCAAGTGAGGTTGACATATGGGGATCAAGTGAGTCTGTAACCTATGCCTTGACAAGCACTTACCTAGCCTGAAAGAAAGGTGTCCAACGACTTCTATTCTCTGTCCCTGCAGATTTTAGGCTTCTATCAATGAATCTCTGGGTGCACTTCACTTTTGATGTAGTGGGGGAAGCAAGATTATGGAAAGAAAAAAGCAAAACCTTTGACCATTTCACTAAGAAATGCTTTTAGAGAGCTAGAGACATGAAAGTTGAATAATTTTTCTAGGTAATATTGTAAGAAACTGATTCGTTCCTTCAGGATATAAACCATTTCTGATATGAGATATAGTATGTATAAATTTTCAACTATGTGTAAATGTATATATATGTGTATATATATACATATGTGTATACATATATATATATTTGTTAAGTTCCATGCCAAACTATTTATGATTATGTCCTTCTAATGATGGAATTAGATACTAGATTCTGACTACACAGGATGTTTTGGAACCATGATTCAAATAAGTAAATTGGACAGTAAAGTCTATATGTTCTAAGTCTATGGGAACCTATCAAAGGCTGAATATAAACTCTACTTTCTTTATGAAGAGGGCATTAAACAGCTAAACTTAAGAAAAAAATGCCTCAATATTGAGTGGTTTAACAACAAAAAAGTGTTTTTGAATAATTTTGGCAGACTATAGGTAAGGAAGGTAATAAGGTATACACAGAACCAAATACTTATTTTACCTAGAGGAAAATAAATATTGTATGGGTTATATATCAGAGAAGTTTTTAGTAATCTTAGTGAAATTCCCAACATACAAGCTTAAGAAATTTCTGAATCCTTTCTCAGTTCTGCTGCTAACATGTCCTCTCATGAAGGATACAATTACTATACTAAGTTTGGTGTATATAAAATATATAAAAGCTTTGGAATAGTTTCTGATCTACATTATTTATGGGGATGTTCTAAAGATAAGCAAGATAATGGGTGAAAATTATTATGCACTACCCCAATTCAGGTTATCTATTGCTATGACTGTTTTCTTTCCTGGGACTATTTTTGTAATACACATGCAGGCAGAATATTTACCCTTTACATTTGTGGTTATTGCTTTAGTAGTATTTCTCCCATTTTTGTTCCATTCTTAAAAACTAAAACCTAGAAAATATCTAAATGTTTAGAAGTCAAGAAACACATTTCTAAATAAAAAGTAAATCAATCAAGAAATCCTGTGAATATTAGAAAAAATATTTGAACTGGAGGAAATAAAAATACTACAAGTCAAAGCCTGTGGATGTAGCTTTTCAGTGCTTGGATGAAATATATAGCATTCAAAATATATAGCATTTAAAATGTTCATAAGCTGAATATTTAAAAGATAAGCATTCACCTTTAAAACTTAGTAATAGCTGAGCACAAAAAGACTGTGAAAAATAGTATTCCTTGATTAAATTTATGAAGAAATAAAGACAGAAGACACAAACAATCTTAAGAATGGAAATCTGGATGTTTCTTAGGTCATATAGACATTAAAGATAAGATAATTCTGTAAATTATGTTATGTTCATAGCATAATTTGAGAATTTGAACAAAATGGGAAAAATCCTATAAAATTCATGCTAAAGCTGACATAAAGGAGAAAAAGTTATTTAATTCTCAAGAAAATGAATTTCAATTAATATTTTTTGTTGAGTTCTTCCCTAAGGCCACAGGTGCAAGGCCTTATGTCCATCACAGAAGTAGAGCCCAGAACCAAGGTTATGTCTGGAACTGACTGACAGCCTCTGTAAATGTTGCCAAAAGACCCCCTCATCATTAAGAGCAGGCTTCCTGACTCCAAATTAGCAAAAGTGCCCACCCCAGTAGTCACCCAATAGTCCCTTAATCAATCACCTAATGCCAGTCTCCCAGCAGGAACTTTCTTTGCCTTGAGGCTATACAAATTGGCATTGCAGTTGGATTCTTTACCAGGTGAGCCCTGTGGGAAGCCCAAGAATACCGGAGTGGGTAACCTGCCATTTCCTTCTCCAGTTCATGAAAGTGAAAAGTGAAAGTGAAGTCGCTCAGTCGTGTCCGACTCTCCGCAACTCCATGGACTGCAGCCCACCAGGCTCCTCCATCCATGGGATTCTCAAGGCAAGAGTACTGGAGTGAGGTGCCATTGCCTTCTCCATGAGCTATCAGGGAAGCCCCCAAATTGGTTCAGTTCAGTTCAGTTCAGTTCAGTCACTCAGTCATGTCCGACTCTTTGAGACTCCATGAATCGCAGCAGACCAGGCCTCCCTGTCCATCACCAACCCCCAGAGTTCACTCAGGCTCATGTCCATTGAGTCAGTGATGCCATCCAGCCATCTCATCCATTGTTGTCCTCTTCTCCTCCTGCCCCCAATCCCTTTCATCATCAGAGTCTTTTCCAATGAGTCAAATCTTTGCATGAGGTGGCCAAAGTACTGGAGTTTCAGCTTCAGCATCATTCCCTCCAAAGAAATTCCAGGGCTGATCTCCTTCAGAATGGACTGGTTGGATCTCCTTGCAGTCCAAGGGACTCTCAAGAGTCTTCTCCAACACCACAGTTCAAAAGCATCAATTCTTCGGCGCTCAGCCTTCTTCACAGTCCAACTCTCACATCCATACATGACCACAGGAAAAACCATAGCCTTGACTAGACGGACCTTAGTCGGCAAAGTAATGTCTCTGCTTTTGAATATGCTATCTAGGTTGGTCATAACTTTTCTTCCAAGGAGTAAGCGTCTTTTAATTTCATGGCTGCAGTCACCATCTGCAGTGATTTTGGAGCCCCAAAAAATAAAGTCTGACACTGTTTCCACTGTTTCCCCATCTATTTCCCATGAAGTGATGGGACCAGATGCCACGATCTTCATTTTCTGAATGTTGAGCTTTAAGCCAACTTTTTCACTCTCCTCTTTGACTTTCATCAGAGGCTTTTTGGTTCCTCTTCACTTTCTGCCATAAGGATGGTATCATCTGCATATCTGAGGTTATTGATATTTCTCCTGACAATCTTGATTCCAGCTTGTGATTCTTCCAGCCCAGCGTTTCTCATGATGTACTCTGTATATTGGCTACTAGCCCACAAAAGGTGTCAGCTTTCCTTGGTCATTCAGGAGGTGTTGACCCACTGGACTCACAGTGCCCACATTATCTCTGTTCTTTGTTCTTAATAAACTGATTCCTTACTGAAATACTCTGTGTCTGGAAATTATTTTCCAACCCATGTTCTAACTGCCCCAATACTTATCACATTAAGTATCTGGGCCCTTTAATGTCACTGATAGATTTTGCCAAACTCTTAAAGTGGAAATTGCTCCAAACTGCACAAAAAGATTACATGGAATAGATAAGAATAAACGCCCTCAACTCATTTTTTTTCTTTTCTTTTCTTTTTTTTTTTGGCTCAGTTCAGTTCACTTCAGTCACTCAGTCGTGTCCGATTCTTTGCAACCCCATGAATCTCAGCATGCCGGGCCTCCCTGTCCATCACCAACTTCCGGAGTCTACCCAAACCCATATCCATTGAGTCGGTGATGCCATCCAGCCATCTCATCCTCTGTTGTCCCCTTCTCCTCCTGCCCCCAAT
>SJYX01009948.1:8198-26467 GCA_006410675.1 Oreotragus oreotragus | reverse complement strand
CCCATCTATTTACCATGAAGTGATAATGAGTTTGAACAAACTCCGGGAGGTACTGAAGGTCAGGGAAGCCTGGCATTCTGCATTCCATGGGGTCGCAAAAGGTCGGACCCGACTTAGCTACTGAAAAACAGTAACAAAGTTGATAAAGTTATGTGAGGTCTTGCTGCTTGTGGCTATGGCCTCCAAAAAAATTCAGAACAACTTAGTTTAACAATGTTCTATTTTGTTTTTTATATACATTAGTTTTTCTTTGATAATTGCTTTACAATATTGTGTTGGTTTCTGCCATATAGCAACATGAATAAGCCACAGATATATGTACATCCCTTCCCTCTAGAACCTCCCTGCCCCCTCCCACCCCTCTAGGAACATCACTCTATTTTAGATAGAAAAAAATAGGTGCCATTTTTAAAATCATAAACTGCATGTATTTAATTTAAATCATACATATATCATGTATTTATTGTTCATCAACTTAGTTTAACATTATTCTCTTTTAGATAGAAAAAATAGGTGTCTCTTTTAAAATCATAAACTGCAAGTATTGTTGTTTGATAATAGCAGATTTGAGAATTAAACCTAATTCTTATGAAAAAGAAAACTCTTACAAACAAGGCCCCCTCTCCACAAATCTCATAATATGAAAAGATAAAAAGAAAAATCTTTTCAAAATGAAAGAATCATGTAATAATCTAGTTCAAAAGATTTGGCTTATATTTTTCTTTAACATTCAGCAATTCATTGAAACTTTAAAAAACATTAGAAATTCTCAGGTTCTATATCTTTTTTCCATGTGGTATATATACATTAAAAGAGCAAGGAGCTTAAAGAAAAAGAGTTTTGGAGGCAACTAACAATTTAAATGACATGGGAAAACTGAAAGGGAGACCTGAAAGTGGGAAATTCCTCTCAAATAGAAAGAATGGAGAGCTATCCTGTTTAAGTAGCCCACACTCAAGGAGGAAGGACATTCACTCTGCAAACTCTTGAAGACTCACCTTCAGGACCTTCTAGCAGAACAGGCAGCCCTGGGCCTGATTTCACCATGACCTACCGGTGCCTCCTCCAGATGGTTCTCCTGCTGTGTCTCTCCACCACAGCTCTTTCCAGGAGCTACAGCTTGCTTCGATTCCAACAAGGGCGGAGCCTTGAGGTGTGCCAGAAACTCCTGTGGCAGTTACCTTCAACTCCTCAACATTGCCTCGAGTTCAGGATGGACTTCCAGATGCCTGAGGAGATGAAGCAAGCACAGCAGTTCCGGAAGGAAGATGCCGTATTGGTCATATATGAGATCCTCCAGCAGATCTTCGGCATTCTCACCAGAGACTTCTCCAGCACTGGCTGGTCTGACACCATCATTGAGCACCTCCTTGAGGAACTCTATGGGCAGATGAATCGTCTGGAGCCAATCCAGAAGGAAATAATGCAGAAGCAAAACTCCACTATGGGAGACACGACCATTCTTCGCCTGAGGAAATATTACTTCAACCTCGTGCAGTACCTGACGTCCAAGGAGTACAACAGGTGTGCCTGGACAGTCGTGCAAGGGCAATTGCTCAGGAACTTTTCTTTCCTGAAGAGCCTAACAGGTTACCTCCGTGACTGAACATCTCCCACCTGTGGCTCTGGGAAGGGACAACGTGACTTTGAGGTGAGCCTCTTCAGCAGCAGAGGCGCTTGAAGTAACTGACGATGCAATGCACTGACTTCAGTGGACAGTTAAAGACTAAGCTGTTTTTAAACTGATTTATGCATTATTTATTTATTTAAACTTTTATATGAGAAATAAATTATTTATGAAACAAAAGTCAACGTGGCAGTTTCAATGTCAACTTGATTTTTGTGACAACACATATTAAAAATTGCAGAGCACCTTGGAAACATTCATTGCAAAACAAGCCTGCAGAGTAGTCGAGTTTCTGGCCCCTGCCTTTGAGGAATTTAAAATACAAGGAAGCCGTGTGGAATGTCTGAGTTATATGCATGCTCTCCGTGTATCCATACAGTTTACCTGCGCTTGTCTTGTTCTCTTCTTTAAATGTACCAGATAGCTCATGCCGGAGGGCCCTTCTATATGATGTGGGGCTTTTTTCCTCTCTTGATTTTTTCCAATTGGGGGAAAATGTACAGCACCTTACATTTCAAAGTTTTACAAAGTAAGCCTCTTTATGCCAATAAAATTTGGGCAAACTCCACTTAATATATAAAATCCTTACTAAAGTAAATGAACCATTCTGACCTTCTAAATGTCCTCAGGTGCTTGTACACTCCAACCCTTATTTCCAACAACATAGTCCTCAGAAAGAGGTTTCAGTAACATGAGTTGAAAATTACTTACGACTGTCTTGGGCGTCATTAGAAATTGTCAAACATGCTAATTCTTTGCGACAGACTCTTTCTGAGTCTTGGCTACCCCATGGATGCTAACCTACCAGGCTCCGCGGTCCATGGGATTTTCCAGGCAAGAATAGTGGAGTGGGCTGCCATTTCCTTATCCAGGGGATCTTCCCAACCCTGGGATCGAACTGGGTCTCCTGCATTGCAGACAGACGCTTTACCGTCTGAGCCACTAGGGAAGCCCATAATTCACTCAATTAAAAATAAGGGAAAAGTCATCTTGAAAATATTGTTTACATCCATGAAAGATAGAAAAGTAAAACGATACTAAATACTTGTTTTAGTACAAAGAAAATATAGTTTAAAGTTTAATAAAATGCTACTGTTATATACAAAATATATTTTAATATTCTAAGCTTAATATTTAAAATACCTTCGATAAACTTATTATAAAATTGGAAACATGAAATAGTTCACTTAAAATAAGTATATAATTCAATATAAAATTAAATCAAAAAAAAATAAACTGCTGTGCTTTTTAAAATATGCCTAGTTTTCAGCTATTCAACACTTACTCCCCCCACTTCAAGGCCGAATCCTTGAAAGACCCTGAAAATTCCAGGGGAGCACAGTTCTTTGGTCCCTGATCCAGGTGGTGGCCGCGTTCCGTCTCAGCCCCAGAAAGTCCCCCAAACCGTCCCAGGGTTACTTGTCTCCGGGCCACCGCTGACTTCTCCTCTGGCCGCAGCGCACTCCCAGGGTCCCATAGCCAGTCTCATCGCCTGGGCTGTTTCTCACGTTGTCCAAAATGGCTCTGAGCCTACAGTCTCACTGACTCCCCCGGCGCCCTTTGTGCTCAAGGTCCTCCCGTCGTCCCATCTCTCACAGTCTCACCCCCGCCGCCGGGTTTAACTGGGTCCACACCGCGGTGCCACCGCCCCCAGCCGATTGTCTCATCACCTACGCTCGCTTTCACTTTGTCCGCAAAGCCGTCCCGTCAGCTCGAAGCCAAAAGCCTCAGCGCTGCCACCGTGTTTCACTGTGTGCCCAACGCCTTTCCATCTTGCACAGCGAATAGTCTCATCGCCACTTCCAGGTTCCCCTGTGTGGACCACAGCCACCCACCGTCCCGTAGTCTCATCCCTCCTCAGGGTTTAACTTTGTCTCAAAGCTGTCCAGTCGTCCCGCCACCAGTACTTTTTCGCCACCGTCACGTTTCACTTTGTCCGCACCGCGGACTCCTCCTCTCAGAGCCAAGCAGGGCTCCCCTGTGTGAGAAACGCCCTCCCATCACCCCGTAGCTAATAGTCTGCGATGTTCTGACAGGTCTCTTCGCCCATAGGCATCGTCCCAAAGCCAACAGTCTCAAAGCTGTCTGTCTCCACGCCCATGCTGGCTTTCGTTTTGTCCCCAGCGCTATCTATCCTCTGAAAACCAAAACTCCTTGCCACCGCCGATTTCCCCTTTTTGCCCAACGACCTCCCGTGGTCCCAGCGCCTGTAGGCTCATGGGCAAAGCGGTGTTTCACTTCAACCCCAAGGACATCGCCCAAGGTCCCATCCCACCGCCCTGTTTCACTTTGTGCATAACGCTTCCCATCGTGCCGTAGGGAGTGGTCTCCTGGCCAGCGCCAGGCTCCCCTAAGTGAGCAACGCCCTCGCATAGTCCCCGTAGACAATGTCTCATCGCCGATGCTGGCTTTCACTTTGTCCGCAGCGCCGTCCCCTCTTCTCAGAGCCACCACCAGTTTCCCCTTTAAGCCCCACGTCCGCCCGTGGTCCCAGCGCCTGTAGGCTCACGGCCGCCGCCGGTTTCCCCTTTGTGCTCCACATCGCTGTCCTGCCTTCCCATCGCCAAGAATCCCGTCTCCACCGCGGTCTTTCACTTTTCCTCAAAGCTGTCCCTTACTCAGATCACCCAAGGTCTCATCCCCACCGCCGGGTTTAAATCTGACCTCAGCTCTCGCCATTGTCCCATAGCAAATAGGCTCATCGCCACCGCCGGGTATCGCCCCATAGCCGATACTGTCATTGCGGCCACTGTGTTTCATTCTGTTCGGAACTCCCTCCCTGTGTCCCACAGCGAATAGTCTCGGCTCCACCGCGGGATTCGACCGTCCATCCCGGCCCCTACTTCGCCCCCCAGTCGTGGTAAAGCCAGTAGTCTCAGCGCGGCCACTGTGTTCCCCTTTGTGCCGAACGCTCTCCCATCACCCCACAGCAGAGCGCCTCCTACCGCGGGATTCGACCGTGTGAGCAACGCCCCTGCCGGTCCCACAGCGAATGGTCTCCGAGCCACGGCGCTCCGTGCGCGCAACGCCCACTCCCCCGTGTTTCACCTGGCGCTCGACCCTCCCACCCTTCCACAGCTTGTGGTCTTCAAGCCAACGCGGGATTCCAGCGTGTTCGCCACGCCCCCCCCGCCCCCAATCAACACGGCACAGCTGGTTGTCTCATCCCGGATACCGTGTTTCACTAGGTCAGCAACGGCCCATATGAGGCGGCAGCCAGTAGTGTCTTGCTCACCCTCTAGTTTCACTTGGGGCAGAACGCGGTCCATCCTCACGTCGCCAATAATCCCATCACTGCTGCCCGGTCCCTTTGAGCTGTGGGTTCCCTTCGCCGGAAGTGACCCCCAATCTGTAAAATCAGCCTCAGAAACCCCGCCTTGGGGGTTTTTTTCCTCAGAAATGGCCAGTTCGAGCTGACGTGTGGAAGAAAGCCCACTACTCAGGCGATCTTTCCGAAAATGCAATGTTCTCTCTCTCTACTCAGGACAGCGGAAACCAGGCCTTTTCCACAAAAAGGCTAATGATATGCGCACCCTTGAATCAGTGCTCCTATTAAAAGCTCTGTGGAAACTTTGCGTCCTGTCTCTCCAGTAGCCCCACGAGAGTCAACTGCAAACTCTCCTACCACTGCGATTCGAAAGCAAAAACGATCCGTTCACAGCGTGCGCGCTCTCGCGGTCGCCTGGAGAAGCAGGCGTTCTGCGGGTCCATCTCAGCGCTCTTTCTCATCGTTTCGCGGTGCTCGCTCGCCCCCTTGCGGCCATCTGCAGAATCACTGACATTCTCTATGGCCCACTTCCACTTGCTGGTGGAAGGAGCTGCTGCATCCCTGCTTGCTCTCTTCGCTGGACCGTGCCTGGGATCCACTGCCAGAAAAACAAGGAAATCAAACACTTGAAATAGATGCAAAGGGTCCGCTCTCAGTCGCGCCTAAAAGACAGAGCCATTTCAGATTTCCTCGGAAAAGAGAGATGATCACTCCAGTGCAGATGACTCAGGGCCCCTGCAACCACTATCGGATGCTCCAGCAGAACTTCCAGCTCTTCACCACGGAGGACAGCCGTGCTACTCTGCAGCCCGGATCAGAAACCACTGGAGCAGATGGAAGAAGACAATCTGTGCTGTTCTCATTGAGACTTCCTGCCTGGGAGTATTTCCATGGCATCCATCTCTACCTCAGGGAGCTGGAATACAGCCACTGTGCCTGAGAGGCTGCCAGAGTGGAAATGAAAAGTGCCTTTCCCTCATGTACGAATCCTCAAAGAAATGGCAACAATAAAGATGCTTATATTTGTAACACTCACTAATGAATTCCATTATTGTTTTCTTCCTGTTCCAAAGAGATTGCAGCTCATACTTCCTCAGGCACTGAAAACTGAAATGAAAATCATGATTTTTCAGAAGCAGATGTGGACAGCAGGGCAGAATGTCTTTTCTTGTATAAAGATCTTTTGACCATCATTTAAAAGATCTCTTGATGTCTGCGGGGCTGGTATTTTCTGTACTCAGCGTTCAGAATTTCTTTCTCATGGACAGCTTTCCAGGATCCTCTGTTCTTAGATATCTTTTTCACTTAAGTCTAGGTGCTGTAGATATAAAGAATAAACTGTGCGGATTTTTGTCATCATAGAAACTTATCTTTCCTTCTCTGAAGAGCACAATGCAGGATTCCAGATCAGGTGAATCTTCTGGTTTGCTCAAAGGGTGATTCAGGGACACGGGTACCTTCTGTTCTGTGGCTTTTTCCATCAATACGTGACTCCAAGATTGTCTGTGGTACTTGGATCTAGCACCCTTGGCAGTAAAGGGATGAAGTCTGGTGGCTCACAGGGGATGCTTCCAAGTGCCAGGACTCTACAGGGTGAGAGCACTTCCTCTCACGTTCCATGGCCTGGATTTATCCTCGTGGGAATCTCACTGCAAGCAAGTTGGGAAACTATTGGGTGATGAATGGATGAAGAGATAAGTTCAGGATGCTGACTTTCAAAAATGCACAACACAAAAGTTGAAATTTAAGTGTTTGGGGGGCAAAATGAGGACTGTAGCCCAGGAGACATCACATCAGATAGCTCTGAGAAGCTGTTCCAAAGACACACAGGGATATATGTGATTTGGGTGAAGGGGCAATACATGGAATCATGTGCCTATTTTTTGTGGAAGTTTTCTGCCAGTGTCAGGAAGGTTTCTTGGAGTCACAAGAAGCAGTCGTCACCATGAAGGGTTTCCATGCTTTTCTAGATATGAGGAGATAGAAGAACCATTGAGTTAAAATAGACTCCTGAAAATAGCTCACCTTCTGAAGACTTGCTCTGCCAGTTTTCCCTGCACACAGCATGCCTCATTTCTGCTTTCCACCCTAGATTCCTTTCCAGGGGTGTTGAAAATCAGCAGCTGCAAGAACACATGATTTAATCCTTGTAGAGAGATGGCAAGTGCCAATAGCACGTGCTAGTTTCTCCTTGACAGGGCATGAGACCACGTTTCACGTTTGCACTATTTGTTCAAATGAAGTTCTGGTAGGGTTTGAAGGGAACAATTATTGTTCTTGCTTGCACACACTTAAAATACAGTCTGACCCAAATGCTTTTTCTCCAAGTTCAGCTTTGGAGAGAATGACAAGAATGCCCGTCATAGTTCACAGTATCATCGGCTGTTTGAAAGAAACATCCAAGCTGATCCCCAAAGGCATTGCCTGCCGGGAAATATCCACAGTGTAGACACATTATAGGCTGTTTCCTTACTACCTGAGGGAGACAAGAAAAGAACAATCAGGCAGTTTCTTGCAAATACTTGAGGATGACTGAAGAAAACGTGATGAGTGAGTCTTCCATTTGGGTCCAGGCCCAAGAGCCTCATCCTGATCTTCTAAATATTGGAAATGGAAAGTTGAAGACAGTCTTCCTAATAATGATCTTCAAAAAATAACTCACACGTGCTGTGTGCGAGGACAAAAAGACAAAAACAAATTTTCATATCCACAAAGAGTTAAGAGATAAAATTAATCGCAATTGATGGAACACTATATAAAACATTTGACAGATTACTATGCTTAGTCTATTAATACCACTATCAGTCACTTAATTAGTCTAGCTGTTATCCTGCTGATGAGGTAACATTTATGGTGCAGGAAAATAAATACTACAGAATAAGATAGCAATTCAATAAACATTTGCTGTTCGCCCTTTTATGTTAAAGTAGCAACACACATGTGTATACTTTTTTAATATGTATTGGAAAAGTGTGTGTATTTATATATGTGTGCATATTTTTGTTCCATCGCTTAGTTATATCCAACTGTCTGTGACCCCATGAACTGTAGCACGCCAGGCATCCCCGTACTTCACTATCTCCCAAGTTTGCTCAAACTCATGTCCGTTGAGTCAGTGATGCCAAGCAACCATCTCATCCTCTGTCTCCCCCTTCTCTTCCTGCCCTCAATCTTCCACAGCATCAGGGTCATTTTCAAAGGATCGGTTTCTTCTCAGAAGGTGGCCAAAGTATTAGAGCTTCAGCTTCAGCATCAGTCCTTTCAATGCATATTCAGGGTTGATCTCCTTTAGGATTGACTGGTTTGATCTCTCTGCAGTCCAAGGGACTCTCAAGACTCTTCTTCAGTACCACAGTTCAAAAACATCAATTCTTTGGCGCTCAGTTTCTTTATGATCCAAATCACATCCATACATGACCACTGGAGGAACCATAGCCTTGACTAGATGGACTTTTGTTGGCAACATGGCATCTCTGCTTTTTGACACACTGTCTAGGTTTCTCATATAATTTCTTCCAAGGAGAAAGAGTCTTTTAATTTTGTGGCTACAGTCACCATCTGCAGTAATTTTGGACCCCAAGAAAATGAAATCTGACAGTGTTGCCACTTTTTCCCCATCTATTTGCCATGAAGTGATGGGATTGTATTCCATGATCTTTGTTTTTTGAATGTTGATGCAAATATATATGTATATGTACATGTATTTTTTGGGGGGTCTGGTTTAGCTGTGCCTCAAATTGGTTCTCTAAAAAGGTGGTTAATTTAGGTCAGGGAAACAATAGATGTTATATTCTTTTTTTACATGAGGGCTGAAGATTTTCAAAATTTGAATTTTTGAAATTGCTATTATAATGAAAAATTTATTTATTGAGATTGGCATATTCATTCCAAAAAATCCTCTCTGTTTTGTTTTCCATGAATACAATCTGAGTTGTGATACACAGAATGAAAAATACTAAATACAAAATAAATGTTTCAACAATTCGAACACTTAAATAGAATTTGTGACTACAACATTTCCATCTTAAATCCTGATGCTTTTCTAAGTTCAAATTAATAAAATAAAGTGTAACCACCACTCCTGTCCAAGTGTTCAAGTGATTAGAATCTGCCTTTCTTAGCCCAGACCATTGTCCTTGCCACGTCCAAGCAACCCACTTTTTTCTTCGCCACTTTTGTACAGTTTTCATATTGCTACGTCTTCTTTGTCATTTGTATTTCAGTTTTTAAAAGCTGTGGTAATGCTCCTACAATCTTTTCTATTTCCACTTTGAGGTATTGCAAAAACAGGAACAGAAAGCGTAAATGAATAGAACAGTTAATGTATTTTCTCGGTAATTTTTCAAGAGATCCAAACTTTGCACTTATCAACATTCTTAGAAAATAAAAGTAAGCAGTGAATGAAGAAGTAATGCACAAAGGTAAAGAGAAAGTAAATGATGTAGTTGAAAACCTATAGTGACATCTCTGTCCAAATGACAAAATGTCACTTAACTACACAAATAGGGATGCAGAGCTCTACAGAGGACAGATTTCAGAGCAGCTTATGTGACACTGTTTAGCTGCAGACAGAGCCAGAAGAGAGTAGCAGGCTCTTAGGCACAGTGTCACCTAAAAGGATAGTGAACCGCTTTGCTAACTCCCAGTATCTATTTATTTATCTTTGTTTGTCTGTTCACATTTCTCACTCTTCATGGAGGTTATTGGATTCTGAGGATATAGACCTATTAACTCACCCTGAAAAGAGAGTCGGGTACAGACTGGACGGTCACTTTATTCATGTGTGAGAGGTCAGCTGTTCCCTGGAAGCTACTAGTTGTAGTGTTTGGACAGCACATCATGTTCATGCAAGAGATATTAGAGGTAATAATGTTGACCAGTGAGCTGAGCATTAAGGGAAGGGATTCAGGTCATCTCAGGGAAATTCTATCTAGTTTTCATAGTTGGATGTGTGAATTTTCTGCCTCGTGGGAACAGTAAACAGATACTGAAAGCTTATATGTCCAGGCATTGTCAAAAGTATGTTACGTCCTACAATCTTCAGAAAAATCCAGTGAAACTTCTATGATGATCAGTTCCATTTAGGAGGAGAAACCGTAGTGCCGCAGGTCACACAGGCAGTGCAGGCTGGAGCTGTGGCATCAACCCAGGAATCTTGCCCCATGTCCACTGTCTCATGCGCTGGACCGAGCTGTCTGCTCTGACAATGTGCTTCCTATTTTAGAGGAACACTTAGTAAGGTCTTCCTCTCCAATTCCTATTCTTCATTGTCACAAAAGTGCCATTCTCTTGTTCCAGGGACATTACAATCATTAGATGAAAACTAAGTACACAGTTCCCTTTGCACCTGATATGTTCCAATCCTGTATTTCAAGCGGTGTTTTGTTGAGCTCTACAGAGGAGCCTGGCAGATTATGGCAACTAAACAGCAACTCGGAGAGTTCTGTTTCCACCTGAGATAATATTTAGAAAAATTATCCAGAAAGTTAAAAAATCCATTTAAATTTCTCTGTCTTTGTTTTCAGAAGATTATCATTTTCTGAAACAGTCTTCAAATACTAGGCCTACTCAAACTTTGGTGTGTATAGTTCTCTTAGATCTAGTTCTGGGACAGAGCTGAAGCTCCAATACTTTGGCCGCCTGATGGGAAGAACCCAGACCCTAATGCTGGGAAAGATTGAGGGCAGGACAAGAAGGGGACAACAGAGGATGAGATGATTTGATTACATTGGATCGACTCAATGAACATGAATTTTAACAAACTCTGAGAGACAGAGAAGGACAGGGAAGCCTGGCGTGCTGTGTCCATGGGATCAAAGAGAGTCGGACATGCCTTAGTGACGAACAACAATGGGACAGAGGCCCCTCTGTGCACTTCCTCTGGGAGAGACAGCTTCCTGGATTCTCCACATGCGCCATTACTGCCTTTAGGGAGCTGACAATCTATCAGGGCAGTCAAATGTTACATAATTAGAGGGATTACTTAATTACAAGTGTGCGTAATGTAGCTAAAGGGGAATGCTTAAGGTTAATGAGAAATAACGTCGAGGCTGAAGAGTACAGTGGTCAAGTACCACTTATGCAGTTAATCCTGACTGTTGGCAAGTTAAGTAATCTCTCTGAGTTTTCACTTTCCTTATTTACAAACCGGAGAAGGCAATGGCAACCCACTCCAGTACTCTCGCCTGTAAAATCCCAGGGAGCCTGGGGAAGCCTGGTGGGCTACCGTCCATGGGGTCGCACAGAGTCAGACACCACTGAAGCAAATTAGCAACAGTAGCAGCAGTATTTGCAAACATGTCAATAATTATAGTAATTATCTCATAGAAAAGCTGTGAAGATTAATTCATGTTTATTAAAAACACTTTGCTGAGAGGCTGCATGCAAATATTTGTCATTAATATTATTAAAAATTATCTGTACTTTACAGAATTGGTAAAGACATGCATTACAAGGATTGAATGTAATTGAAACCTCAGTATCCCTGAGTGTATGGTAGATTGTCACTTCCCAGTGAAATATTTAAGGAGATGAGATTATCTGTACAATCACACAAAGACTGAAGCAAAGTACCCTGTTTAATATTGCAGTGGTAGAAGAAAAAGAGAAATAAACACAGGCAAACATGAATTTTTTAGGACAACCAGCACCTTAAAAAGTGCCATGTGGATTGCAGTTGCAAAATAACTCATTTTTAACAAATGATATCACTGATATTGTTCCCTATAATGTCTCCAGGGAGCTTAAGGCCTACTCAGGTGATATCGTAAAGGTACATACACAATGAGATTTTTTAAAGAAGCAGAAAAGGGTAACTGAGGAAAATATGAGAAAAATCAAAAGCTTCTCTTTTAAGCTGTTTTCATACTGAACATTTTTTGGTGACCTGGAAAAGCTACATTTGTATGAATATTTCTTTCTTCTCTGACTTTGACCAGACTCTTCTCCCAGGAACAACTAAGGAGGTGTGAAAAGCATAATATATGGCTGTGCAGATATCAACCACAGTGGCACACATGATTTGATGTCCCCCACCTAGGCACTCATGGCAAAATTTAGCACTTTCATTGATTTCATTACAAAGAGTAGAAAAAGAAAGGAAAGGGCAAATGTGGAAAAACCCAGAAAATGAAAGTTTCTCTACTCACTCTTTAGGAGCCACCCATCACCCCAAGCCCTCAGAACTTGCCTAGCCCTCCCCTCCAGGCAGTCCTGCAAGCCCCCGGCGGCCCAGTGGCCCTCCCCGCCTCTGTGCTGCCGGCCCTGGTGATGCTCTGCTCCAGCCCCACGTGCTCCCTGGGCTGTGAGCTGCCTGCCAGCCACGGCAATCTGGAAAGCTTCACACGCTGGAGTCAGATGGAGAGAGTGTCCATTGTGTCCTGTCTGAGGGACAGGACTGACTCAGATTTCCTCAGACCCTGGCGCACGGGACCAGGCTTGAGAAGACAGAAGCCGCGGTTGTTGTGCACGAGATGCTCCAGCAGACCTTCCGGCTCTTCAGCACCACGGGCTCTTCTGCAGGTCGGGACGAGAGCCTCCTGCACAGACTCTTCGTGGGGCTTGATGAGCAGCTGGAGGACCTGCACGAGTGTCTGAGGGAGGGAAGGACGCCAGAACAGTCACCTCGAGGGAGTGAGAACTCCAGATTGGCTGTGAAGAGTTACTTCCAGAGAATCAGTGTGTATCTCAAAGAGAAAGAATACAGCCGCTGTGCCTGGGAGGTTGTCAGTGTGGAAATCAGAAGGTGCTTGGTCTTTGCCAACGAGCTCATCAGAAAACTCAGGAAATAAGAAAGCGTTGAATCTGAAAACAGTTCATCTGGTCAACTAAATGGCTATTTTCTAAGACTCAAAGTGCAACCTTTAACTGTATTTTGGTGTCAGATGACATATAAGTTACAGCTAATATATGGGATTATTTAAATGTATGTTAAAGGTTTCGTTACCATAACTGTTTAAAACAGATTTAAGAATCCAATTTCCATATCTTAAAAAGTTGTAATATTTATTTATTTATTTAAATTATCAGAAATATTTAGGCTGTTCATAGCATTTAAATCTTTATCATTCATAAGATAGTTGTTTTGTATTATATTTTGTAGAAGACTACTACTTGTATTTAAGTAGTGGAAATAAAGTAATTTTAAGAAAGCAAGCAGGCTTGCACACACCTTTGAATAAAATCTAACCGAAAGCCTGATCCTGCAAGATAAACCTATACTGAAGTCACCTGAATAAAGAGAGAACGGGGTTACCCACCCTGGGTCATAGAAGGAACAAGGGACAATTTGAGGAGGGACTGAATGTGATTCTTGAGACATAGACTAGAGGTGGGAGAAAGATGAGTGAAGAAAAGCCCAGGTCACAGACTTAGTTGCCTGCTTGGGGCCTGTAAGAACTGGAGCACCTTCGAGGATTAATGGAGAGCCACATACATCATGGGAGGTCAATCTGCATATGTGGAATCTAGGATCCTGGAGTAGGATGAGGAAGGGAGAGTAAGTTTTCTNCTGTAATATTTATTTATTTAAATTATCAGAAATATTTAGGCTGTTCATTGCATTTAAACCTTTATCTGTCTTAAGATATTTACTTTGTACTATATTTTGTATAAGGCTACTCTTGTTTTTCAGTGGAGAAAATAAAAGTAATTTGAAAAAAACAAATTGACTTGCACACACTTTGAATGAAATCTAACCCAAAGCCTGATCCTACAAGATAAACCTATACTGAATTCGCCTTAATAAAGAGGGAACGGGGTTACAAACCCTGTGTCATAGAGGGAACAATAGACAATGTGAGGAGGGACTGAATGTGATTCTTGAGACATAGACTAGAGGTGGGAGGAAGATGAGTGGAGAAAAGCCCAGGTCATGAACTCAGCTGCCTGCTTGGGGCCTGTAAGAACCAGAGCGCTTTCAAGGATTAGTGGAGAACCACATACATAATGCAGAGAAGGCAATGGCACCCCACTCCAGTACTCTTGCCTGGAGAATCCCAGCGACGGGGGAGCCTGGTGGGCTGCAGTCCATGGGGTCGCTGAGAGTCGGACACAACTGAGCGACTTCACTTTACTTTTCATTTTCATGCATTGGAGAAGGAAATGGCACCCACTCCAGTGTTCTTGCCTGGAAAATCCCAGTGACGGGGGAGACTAGTGGGCTACCGTCTATGGAGTGGCACAGAGTCGGACACAACTGAAGCGACTTAACAGCAGCAGCAGCAGCACACACATCATGGGCGGTCAATCTGCATATGTGGAATCTAGGATCCTGGAGTAGGATGAGGAAGGGAGAGTAAGTTTTCTCCACTTGGCCACTCCTGAGAAAAGAGTCTTCCTGAACTCTTCAAATGGAGGCAAGAAGAACAAGACAGGCTGGGGACTGAAGAGACAGCTAAGAGAGGCCATGAGAACCAGTGCTGCATGATAAATGTGACTCTGAAGAAGTAAAAGGGTTTCTCAAGCTTATTTATGCATATTAAACACACATGTCATCGCTAACCTTTTAAATAATTCATTCAAAGAAATGCCTACCCTTGACTTCTAGGAAGATGCACCCTAATCCTATACTGTTAACAATTTAATGAGTATCCTTCTAGACATTTTCATATGTAGTTAATAAATCTATACATATGGACATACTAATGTATATCACATAAATATCCATTTTTCATATACTCCAGTTTCTCATTTATTTATATTTCCTAGCAAATAGGTTTTGAGATTTGTCTTCGTTAGATTGAGATTGCCTAGCTATAAATAGCTGCATTATATCTTAACTGCAAAACTAAGATAATCATAAAAGCTTATCTTGAAAGTGTGCTAAGATTAATTGCCTTAATTTATAGCACATGCTCAGCATGGTACCAGACACTTCCCAAGTGCTCCTGACATATTAACTGTTTTATGTGAATCTAGTTAGAAGATTATTTCCTGATGTTCTGGGTCTGTGGTCAGGAAGATGAGGCAATTCCCAGAGAGCTGTTCAGAGACAGATTCCCGCAGCTCACCCTCCACACAGTGAGAGGAGAAATCTCATCATTCACTGGGATGAGGAGGCCAAGCAGGTTGCAACAATACCCAGAATTCTAGACGGAAACATACCTATGTGGCACACAGGCCAGGTGTCTACAAGGACTCACTCCCATCCTCACTGGATTCTTGGTTCTCCTGGACTTTAGGAGCTCAGAATTTCAGCCAGGAAGACACAGGCGTCTGGCAGGCAGTCAAGAGGATCCTCTGCTCTGAGCACTCAACTCAGCCAGGAGGCCAGGCCAGAGGGGATTCCCAGCCTGCATCCTGAAATCCCTTCTGGCAGCTTGCATTTAGTTTCCTTTTCACTTGTTGCATCAACTTCCTTGCTATTTTTGCCTTCTGGGGTTCATCATGCAATCTCTGATGATGTAACAAAACTCAAGTCACTTGTCAGTTTTGAGTATGTAGATGGCTTTGCTTTGGGCTGTTTCACTTTAAGGAAGATTCAGAAACTGCCTCAGAGACAGGAAACTCACCCAGAACCCACACAGTGGGACTTGCTCACGTGTCAGCAGAGGGGGGCCTCTAAGGCTTGTTCAGCAGCTGCAGCCAATGTGTTGTCTCTTTTAACTGTTTTCTCAACCTTGGGTTAGCCTGACTCACTGCACCCCTGACAGTGATTCTGAGAATTAAAGTCCAGCTCAGAGAACGGCCTGGGACATGCAGTAAATGCAGGCTTGATGCAGACGGGCATATTCTGGAAGGGCCAGTCTGAGTGTCCAGCAGCAGTGGGTCCTGGCAGCAAAGAGGGAAAACAAGGCCTGGGCTGCTCCTGCCTGTTCCTGGGCGTCAACCCTCTGATGGGAGAGTTCGGAGAGTGACAGGGGAGCAGAGTGTGGGATCCTCTGGCTGGGTATGTTCTGGAGGAGTTAGGAGAGCCAGGCAGAGAGGCCTTCAGCCAAGTGTCTAGTTCCGGCTGCATCCTGAAGTGAGCTAGAAAAAAATGTCACAATGAGTCTATCCAAGGCCTGTGACAAGATGTCCAGGGTGTGAGAAAGGGCAAGAGAGAAGACTGCAACCAGGGGCACTTAGATCTCTCTGCATGCTGTCCCTCTCCACACCAGGTGGGAGGCCTGAGGAGGAGCTCTGGGCCCACCAGCTGTTGGCTGTGAGCACAGGGCAGCCCCAGCCTGGGCAGAGTCAGCCTCAGGTGCTGAGAGAGGGCGAGAGCGTGGCCGCAGCTGGAAGGTGGGAAGACATGCTCTTCCCTCAAGCTGGAGACAGACTTTCCATGTGGTCCTGAAGCTTCACAGGAGCTCTCTAGGTTGCTGAGCAAAATGTCTCCAGTTTAGGTTGGCCTATTTGTAAATGTTGTATACATTTATACAAATGGTTTGTGTTTTCTTTTGAATTCTCTCTTACTCACAACTATGTTTGTGCATTTATTGTGCTTCTTACATCTTGTTATTAACAACCCTATTATAAGCATAGATAACTACTTATTTATGCCAGTTTAAGGGATTTTATGTCATTTCCTGTTTGGTACTGTTATCAATAGTGCTGGTATAAATGTTCTTTTCTTATATCCTGATGCATATTCACTTGATTTTTTTCCAGGGTGATTGCTGGAGTTACTAGATCATAGGCTATGCATATTTCAACTATGCTACAAAATGTTTTTTAAAGTACAAATTTATACAACAGATCACAGTTGCTCTATATGATCATCACCCTTGACATCTTCAGTCCTTTAAAATTTTTATTTGCAGACAATATACTGCTGCTGCTGCTAAGTCGCTTCAGTCACATCTGACACTGTGCGACCCGAGAGACAGTGGTCCACCACGCTCCCCCACCCCTGGGATTCTCCAGGCAAGAACACTGGAGTGGGTTGCCATTTCCTTCTCCAATGCATGAAAGTGAAGTCGCTGAGTCGTAT
Source organism: Oreotragus oreotragus (assembly GCA_006410675.1). Lineage (NCBI taxonomy): Eukaryota > Metazoa > Chordata > Mammalia > Artiodactyla > Bovidae > Oreotragus > Oreotragus oreotragus. Next base: position 9,658 of record SJYX01009948.1, on the reverse strand, counting down.
CTGACTCTTAGAGACCCCATGGATGGCAGCCTACCAGGCCCCTCCATCCATGGGATTTTGCACACAATATACATTTATTTAAAAATTTGAAAATCCAACAAATACTTTCACATATAGTGTTTGTAAAGTTAGCCAGATTAAAAACCAAAATTATTTTGATATATGTTTGTATATGAAAATGCAAGGAAAACCTAGTCCATTAAAAGTAGAAAATGTAATGAAAAAACTGTTTCATTCATTCTTGCAACAATAGTAAATAATAAATATGTTGGGGAAAAAAAAAACCTCAGAAAGAATGTGAAATATATATAATCAAGCCAGTAGCAAAACTTTATTGAGAGCCATTTTTAAAATATTTCAATAACTTGGCAGCATTTGCTTCTTTTGTTTATGAAGTGGATAAGAAACATTTGCTAAATAAATATTTCATCACTAAATGACAGTGTGAGTCTCAGTAGGAGGAGGCCTTGGCAGTCTCCTATTGTAGACTCTGTATTCCCTTCTCACGGATGCTGACACCTCATCACATGCTTACATGTCTTTTGCTCGCTCAGAAGAAGAATTAGTTGGGCAAGCTGTTTAATCCTTACTAATGATCAAGATGGAAAAAAAGACAATCTCAATGTAACAGAGAAAGCTTCTATTCTTCATTAGCTTCTGCCCATCTAATTTGAATCAAACTTCAATTACAGGCTTGTACTTAGAGGCCAAAAGGGAAGGTAATTGGGCCTGTCAATGCTACATTCACAAGGACTGAAGTCTAGGACTCCCTGGTGGGCCAGTGGTTAGGAACCCACCTGCCAGTGCAGGGGACCTGGGTCCCAGCCCCGCTCAGGGAGGATGGCGTGTGCTGCGAGGCCCCTGCGCCTGTGCCCACAGCCACTGAGCTGGGCCCTGCAGCCTGTGCCCTGCAGCAGGAGAGGGCTCCACAGGGAGAAGCCCAAGCAGCTCAGCTGGGGCTCAGCCCAGGCTCGCTCCAGCGAGAGGAAGCCCTGCTGCCCCAAAGAGCCAGTCCAGTCACAAAGGGATTGCTAGGAATTACCTAGTCCACACTTTAGGAAGAGCTCCCTAATGCCTCTCCCTACCCCCGTCCCCTCCCACACAGGCTCTGGTTGTAGCAACTTTTTATTTAGTTTCTTATTTTTGGTTCTGAGACTTGTGGGATCTTGGTTCTCTGACCAGGGATGGAACTCAGGCCTCCTGCTCTGGAAGCAGACTCCCAACCACTAATCTCCGGGGAATTCCCAGATCTCCTTCGTTTTTACCTAATGTTCTCTGTCTGTTCTGGGATGTCATTTAGGACGCCCCATTGCCTTCAGTTGCCGCGTCTTCTTAGGCCCCTCTGGCTATGACAGTTTCTCAGTAGTAGACTTTTTATGTTATCGTCAATGGCATCATTTTTAAATGTCATTTTCCTACTTTTAATTGCTCACATAAAAAGAAGTGGTTGAGTTTTAACA
>SJYX01009946.1:0-10171 GCA_006410675.1 Oreotragus oreotragus | reverse complement strand
AAGGGGCGGGCCCGCAGCGGGCGCCGGAAGCGGCCGAGCGACGAGGGGACGTCGCGTCGCCGGGTCTCGAGCAGCTGCTGCGGAGCCGCCGGACGGACCGCCTTCCCTGCCCGCCCCGCCATGGCTGAGAGCGACTGGGACACGGTGACGGTGCTGCGCAAAAAGGGCCCCACGGCCGCCCAGGCCAAGTCCAAGCAGGTGCGGGCGCGGCGCGGGCCTCGGGACCCAAGGGCGGCCGGGGCGGGGAGTGGGCCCGGCCCGCATCGGGCCCCGGGGGCGTCGAGGCGGTTTCGGGCAGTGACACCGGCCCGCGGGACAGGGACTGCGGGCGCCGGGCGGAGGAGGGGAGCGGGCCGAGGCTGTCGGCGAGCACGGTCAGTGGCGGGCCCTGGGCAGCGATCGGACGCGGGCGGCGTTGGCGGGCACCACGGCCCCGGCGTGTTCCTCCCCCGTCCGCCGGCCGCCCGCTGCCCGGCCAGTCCGAGGCCGCCCGCGGAGCCCACTGAAGCACACTGCCGGCTGAAGGGAGTCCCTGGCCCCGCGCTGAGTGGCCTCGGAGTCAGCTTCTGGTGGCCCTGGTGTCCCCATCTTGCCAGAGTAGCCGGATGCCCTGAGGGGCACTTGGGGCAGAAGGTTCTCCGGGAATCCATCGGGTCCCCCTGTGAGTCGCGGGAAGGGAAGGGAAGGGCAGGTCAGTCTCCAGCCCCGCTCGGTTCTGCAGCCTTGGGCTGGCCCGGGACACACGGTGCCAGGTCTGGGCCACGGCTGGCTTTTGGCCCTGCTGACTAGCCTTCATCGACCTGCCCAGGACCTTTCAGTTGGTCGAAACCAAGTTCACTCTCTCTCTCTCTTTTTTTTTTTCCCAAAGGAACCTTAATAGCCACAAGCTAGGAATCATGTGGACAGCTCTGGAAAACGTTTGTGAACATGTCACACTTAGAATGCTCCACAGCTGTGTCTCTAAGGTGTCAGAGACTTTAAGAAATATGTTACATTCATGTTCTGCCCTGTGGATCAAGGGGTAGCGCTGTCTTTGCCAGTGTTTGGGGCGAGGGCTACAGACTTTGTGCCATGTGCTGTATTTTATTAGGAGCCGGTTTGGCTGAGGAAGGCCAAACCAGGCCCTCATTTGACCTTCCTTCTGGCTTTTGCAGGAGAGTCTCGTAGAGAAGTCTATTTCAAGTGTGGGTTTCTAGGAGGACCCACCTGCCCGTCTTTTTCAGCAGCAAAGTCATGAGCTCTTTCTGTTTTCTTGAGCAGAAGTTTATTGAGAGTTGCCTGGCCAGTTGGAGGTAGAGGGATTTGTATGACAAGCTTCGGCTTAAACCCAGCGTTTCCTTGTCGGTCCTTNTGAGCTCTTTCTGTTTTCTTGAGCAGAAGTTTATTGAGAGTTGCCTGGCCAGTTGGAGGTAGAGGGATTTGTATGACAAGCTTCGGCTTAAACCCAGCGTTTCCTTGTCGGTCCTTGAAAAAACATCAGGGACTAGGCATGTAGCAGGGCGCTTCAGGGCGTGAGTTCAGAGCCTGACTGCCAGGGCTCGAGAGCATGAGGCATTATCAGTTGGCTAACAGTAGCCTAAACTGTGGAGAAGGCAGTGGCAGCCCACTCCAGTGCTCTTGCCTGGAAAATCCTACGGACGGAGGAGCGTGGTGGGCTGCAGTCCATGGGGTCGCTAAGAGTCAGACATGACTGAGCGACTTCACTTTCACTTTCATGCACTGGGGAGGGAAATGGCAACCCACTCCAGTGTTCTTGCCTGGAGAATCCCAGGGACGGGGGAGCCTGGTGGGCTGCCGTCTATGGGGTCGCACAGAGTCGGACACGACTGAAGCGACTTAGCAGCAGCAGCAGCCTAAACTGGGGTTGGCCAGGTACTGGAAAGCTAACTTTGACCAAAAAACACTTTCTAATTTTTAGGCCATCTTAGCAGCTCAGAGACGAGGAGAAGATGTGGAGACTTCTAAGAAATGTAGGTTCTCACGTGTCCACCTGAGGGACCGGGGAGCGTCCGGGTTTCCTGGGCGTTAGGGCGGCTACAGGGCTGGGGGGTGTGAGGGTCCTATCGGAGCAGCGGTGGTTGGCATGAGTCGGGGGGGTCTGCCTACCCACTTCCTGTCGCTGGGAGGGAGTCCTGGGCTCGGTACTCCTAGGTCTGTGGGGTGGCCCCACTTTGGGTGGCCCGGCTGAGCCTGTCTTCCAGGCTCAGGGTGCCTGTGGGGCCGGGTTCCATTCCGAGCCGGCTCACCTGTGGGGTTGTTGCCAACCCTCTGCTTCGCTCTTGCCTTGCCCGGTCCAGGGGCCGCCGGCCAGAACAAGCAGCATTCGATCACCAAAAACACAGCTAAGCTGGACCGGGAGACCGAGGAGCTGCACCACGACCGGGTGACCCTGGAGGTCGGCAAGGTGATCCAGCAGGGCCGGCAGAGCAAGGGGCTGACCCAGAAGGACCTGGCTACGGTATGTGTGCGGCCTTCTCGGGCCGCGGCCGGCCGGGGTGGGGCGCGGGTCCTGCCCTCCCGGTGACTTGGGGCTTCAGTTCGCTCCGGCCCCGGGAGCCCTGAAACCTCTGAGGGGCCGAATGAGTCAGCTGTGACTTGCCAAGTTGCGTCTGCTCTGGCCCTGGGCCCGCGGCCGCGCGGATCCTGAGGCCCTCCCCTGGCTGTGTTGTCTCCCGCCACTGCCTGGAGCTGACGGGCAAACACACGTTCTCCCTAGAAAATCAACGAGAAGCCGCAAGTTATTGCGGACTACGAGAGTGGCCGGGCCATTCCCAACAACCAGGTTTTGGGCAAGATCGAGAGAGCCATTGGTAAGTGTCCTGCTGACCTCCGCTGCCTGGCCAGACACAGGGTGGCCGCCCCTCCTGGCTGCAGTTGGTGAGGAGGGTGCAGGAAGGCCCCGAGGAATGCCGGGGCTACCCAGCATTGGCAGCAGCGTGGCTCAGAGCGGAAGCCTGGTCCTGGGAGGGGCCGTCCTCTCCCCTCGAGGGGCAGGCACATGCTCTTTAGAATCAGACATGAGAACTAGTCCTGGGATGGGTGAGGGCCCAGGGCCGGGATGGCGCTCCCTGCCCCCTCCAGAGGAAGGGAGCCAGTGCCCCAGGGACAGTGGGGGCGGTGCCCTCTGCGAGGTGGTGGGTTCAGAGGCTGAGGAGCTGCCCTGTGCCTTGAAGTCCAGAGTGGGAGCTGCAGTGGTCAGTGGCGGCCCATGGCTCTTTCAGGCCTGAAGCTCCGGGGGAAGGACATTGGGAAGCCGATCGAGAAGGGGCCCAGGGCGAAATGAACATAAAGCCTCGAAATCTGTGCGTTCCGGCTGATCTCGTCCGGCTGGTCCCCTCGACCACCGGCGCCAGCACGGCTCTCTCCATGCGGCCGAGCGGAACACGGGCGGGAGCCCCACCCGGGAACCCCTCTCCTCGTACCTGCTGTCTAACTAACAAACAAAACCTTGCAAAGTGTTTGCTTCTGATTTTTTCTTCCCTGCCCCCGGCCCTCAGTGGGGTGTGAACACTGCCTTCCTCTCCCCCGGGGTCCATCCCGCTGCGGGGATGGCTCCGGGGAGCTGGCGGGGGGTGGGCGGTCACTGTCTGGGAGAGGAGCTGTATGTCCAGCCTGGCTCGTAGAGAAGCTAATAAAGTTTGTGCCCTTCCTGCTGGTGGTGGGTCCTTGCCCCCCACTCTCCGCTGTCGTGCCTGCAGTGCCCACTCCGTCCGGCCCCCAGAGTGGCAAAGGGCTATCTTCATGAGGTGCCGCAAGGGAACCTGAGGGGCTGGGATGGTCCCTCTGCAAGCTGTTTCTCGTCACCTCTGCTGGGACAGTTGGTGGGCATCGGACCTTGGTGCCCCCGGTGCCAACTGCCCAGTCACGTCCTTGTCTGTGGACCCCAATGGGCTCGGGTGGCAAGGTGGCGCCGCCTGGGCTGGAGGGGGCACCTGGCTGTGCAGCGGCGGCCATCACCCCCTCCAGGACAGCCAAGCCTGGGGGCCTCCGCAGCCGTCACCCCCTCCAGGACAGCCAAGCCTGGGGGCATCCGCAGCCGTCACCCCCTCCAGGACAGCCAAGCCTGGGGGCCTCCGCAGCCGTCACCCCCTCCAGGACAGCCAAGCCTGGGGGCCTCCGCAGCCGTCACCCCCTCCAGGACAGCCAAGCCTGGGGGCCTCCGCAGCCGTCACCCCCTCCAGGACAGCCAAGCCTGGGGGCCTCCGCAGCCGTCACCCCCTCCAGGACAGCCAAGCCTGGGGGCCTCCGCAGCCGTCACCCCCTCCAGGACAGCCAAGCCTGGGGGCCTCCGCAGCCGTCACCCCCTCCAGGACAGCCAAGCCTGGGGGCCTCCGCAGCCGTCACCCCCTCCAGGACAGCCAAGCCTGGGGGCCTCCGCAGCCGTCACCCCCTCCAGGACAGCCAAGCCTGGGGGCCTCCGCAGCCGTCACCCCCTCCAGGACAGCCAAGCCTGGGGGCCTCCGCAGCCGTCACCCCCTCCAGGACAGCCAAGCCTGGGGGCCTCCGCAGCCGTCACCCCCTCCAGGACAGCCAAGCCTGGGGGCCTCCGCAGCCGTCACCCCCTCCAGGACAGCCAAGCCTGGGGGCCTCCGCAGCCGTCACCCCCTCCAGGACAGCCAAGCCTGGGGGCCTCCGCAGCCGTCACCCCCTCCAGGACAGCCAAGCCTGGGGGCCTCCGCAGCCGTCACCCCCTCCAGGACAGCCAAGCCTGGGGGCCTCCGCAGCCGTCACCCCCTCCAGGACAGCCAAGCCTGGGGGCCTCCGCAGCCGTCACCCCCTCCAGGACAGCCAAGCCTGGGGGCCTCCGCAGCCGTCACCCCCTCCAGGACAGCCAAGCCTGGGGGCCTCCGCAGCCGTCACCCCCTCCAGGACAGCCAAGCCTGGGGGCATCCGCAGCCGTCACCCCCTCCAGGACAGCCAAGCCTGGGGGCCTCCGCAGCCGTGGGTGGGTGGTGTCTGAATCTCCTGTGTGTAAGATCGGAACCGGGGACTGTCCCTGGGTTAGAAAGACTCTGCTCCATTTTATTACGTGAGGGTGGCTTGTGGGTAGGGATTTTGACCGGGGAAGGGTGGACTTGGGGACCTTGACCCTGGCAGGGCGGGCATGGGGACCTTGACCCTGGGAAGGGTGGACTTGGGGGCCTTGACCCTGGCAGGGCGGGCCCGGGGGCCTTGACCCTGGGAAGGGTGGACTTGGGGGCCTTGACCCTGGCAGGGTGGGCCCGGGGGCCTTCCTTTGGGACTCTGAACAGATTAGAGCACTCCCCTGCCAGTCCAGCTCCGTGCCACCGTGGACCCTGACAAGTGTCTGCTACTGTCTGTTGCCTGAACCTGTGGGGGTTTCCATCTTTCATCAGATACGGAATCGCCCAGTGAGGTGGGGCCCTGCGGGGGGTCCCTCTGGCCTGGGCTGGGGCAGTGGCGTCTTGGGGCCCGACTGCACCTGCCTCCAGGTGCCTCGAGCCCATGGCCGTCTCCTGAGCCACTGAGGCCCACGGGAGGGACCCCCAAGCATGTCCTCTCTGGTAGATTGGATCGGTTCTGGGGAACCGCCCTTCCTGCTGATGGGCAGACCCCGGCCGGCAGGGTGGTGTCCCTTGTGGGCTGGGGCATTTATTGCTGGGGTCAGGACCGCACTTGGGTCTGTGGGTACAGCCCCTGTGAGGGTGATGGACGCAGGGTCTCAGTGTATTGGGGCGGGGGGGCGGGTGTTGGTCCCTGGGCCAGGGTCCCGGTGGCGGGTGAGCTCATGTGAGGAGCTCAGGTCTTCTCTGGGTCGTCTACTGGTCGTTGGTGACTGATGCTGGCAGGGTGACGCGGTCCTAGGGGCAAGGGGAGGAGCTTAGTGACCGCTGGGGCCCCGTGCACCATCAGGCTCAGCACACAGCGACCCCCGGCTCCTGCCCTCCACCCCCACCCAGGGCTCCTACCGCACTGAAGAGAATGTTGTCGAAGCCGGGGGCCACGGTGTCCACCTCGCCCCGGGAGGGGCAGCCCCGCTTCTGCAGCCAGCGCCGGCCTGCGACGCCCAGCAGCAGCACGAGGAGGAGGAGAGTGCCACTGACTGCAGCCGGCACCGCGGCGGCCGCCGCCCCGCCCCCTGTGGGCCGCAGGGCACGTGACCCGGGATCCCAATCCCGTCTCAGCCCTGCCCAGGCTCCAGGAGGGTGCCCGGCATGGCTGTCCCCACGGCCTGGGTTTTCAGGTCCTGTCTGAAGTCACCGGTCACGGGCTGAGGCTGGGGCCTGGCGGGCAGGGGGCTGCAGACCCAGGGGTCCTGGCCCCAGGCTGGACGCCCCCTTTATTGTGAAGTCAGCCACCGGCGGGTGCTTCAGCAGGAGAGTGGCCACGGTCTCTGGCCTGACTGGGAGCTGGGCACAGTGGGCAGAGGCGGGGGGTACCCCGCTCCTGGGGGCCCAGGGACCCGGGACGGCCCGGCCCCGGGCTGGGGCCCTGCAGCAAGGGCAGCTGGCCTGTGGCTCTCCTGGGCCCTCAGGCGAGGGCGTGACCCCCACTCCCAGCCCCTGGGGCAGGCAGAGGCCCTGCCCTGGAGCAGAGCTGGCCCGCTGGGCAGGGCTTACCCTGGCTGGGTGTGGGCAGCTGGCACCGCTGCCCAGCCAGATACTCAATGTCGTCCAGGGCGATGGGCCCCAAGGCCGGCTGGCCGCCCAGCGTGGCTTCAAACACGATCTGACGGGAGGGAGAGGAGGCTGCGTGGGCTGGGGAGGGGCCAGGGCTGCCCGAAGGCTCCCGGGTCGGCGCGCCCGCCTCACCTGGAACTCCGCGGCGCTGGCCACGTCCACCTGGCCCTCCAGCCACTGGTGCCGGCGGTGCCCACCCATGCCCCACACGGCCAGCTGCCCCTGCGCGCTGCTCAGGAGGACCCTCAGCTCGCCCTGGTCTGGGAGCAGGATGTCAGGATGGTCAGGCAGGGTGGGGCGGCCCCCGTGCTCCCCGCCCCGCCCCGGGGCTCTGGCCCACTCACAGAAGTGCTCGGGGAAACCCATGTGGTACCAGAACCGCAGGCAAGAGGCCGCGGTCGGGGGCAGAGGCTGGCTGATGAGCCCGGCCGCTCGGCCCCCCGGGCCCAGCACGCTGGTCTCAAAGAGGGCGAAGTGGCCTGGGAACGAGAAGGGGCGCCCGGCAGACCCGATGGAGCTGGCGCCCCGGCCTGCAGCCTCTAACCCCGCTGGGCGCCGGGCGGGCCAGGCTGGGGTGAGGCATGCGTGGCTCTGAGGCCCCTTCCCGCCTCGCACCCACCTGCCTCTGTGCCCAGGGTGTGGTCCACGGGGGGCTGTGGGTAGCGGGAGGGCGAGGCTCCGCTGCTCCAGTCCCAGCTGTACCCGCCCAGGCCAGGCCGGGGCACGTGGTTCCAGCCACACAGACCAGCCTCGAAGTCACAGGAAGCTGCAAGGGGCTGGCCGTGAGGGTGCTGCCCCGTACCCTCCACCCCTGGGGCACCACTGCTGCGGGGCGTGGAGGTCAGGCCAGGAGTCGAAGGGTGGCAGGGAGCCGGGACCACCAGGAGCCGGGCCATGGATGCCCACCTGGGAGGGGGCAGGGCCCGTTCTGGAGGAGCAGGTCGTCCAGAGCCATGTAGGAGTGCTCCACGCCGGCGGCCACTGCCTCGAACACCACCTGGGGGCACCAGGCGGAGGTCATGCCTGCTGTGCCCTGGACAGCCCTTGGGGTGAGGAGGGCCCCCGCTCCGCTTACCCTCCAGGCCCGCCCGGCTTGCAGGTCCACGCTACCCAGGCGCCAGGTGGCCCCTCCACGGGAGCTGACGCTGAGTACTTGCTGCCTGCCGGCCTCCTCCACGTGGACCTTCAGAGTGCCTGCCACCGAGCAGCCAGCCCTGTCAGCGCGGCGGGGGCTGCCAGCTCGGGCCCTGCGGTGAGGGAGCTCCCAAGGGCCTCCTGAGGGGACCCCACGGGCCCGGCTCCCAGCAGCCCCTCACCTGGGTCGCGGAGGCCCCGGCTCCCAGCAGCCCCTCACCTGGGTCGCGGAGGCCCCGGCTCCCAGCAGCCCCTCACCTGGGTTGTGGAGGCTCAGGTGGTACCAGAAGGTCAGGCAGGTGGGCTGCACCAGGGGCCGCTGCCCCTCCGAGGTCAGCAAGGCTGCACGGCCACGGGGCAGGGCCTGCGGGCTCGTGTCCACGGCCATGTAGTGCCCTGGGGGGTGGCAGGGTCAGCCCGCCAGGCGCCACCCCGCTCTCCCCGCCCCACCTGTCTGCCCACTGCCCCACCCCAGCGGGCACCCTGAGCTGTCTCCGTGGTGTGGTCAGTGTGGGGGCCCCACGAGGCATTGGCCTGGCGAGTCCAGAGGCCCCGGCCCCCCACGGAGGAGAAGCCACAGGCCGAGTCCTCGAAGGAGCAGCGTCTGGGGGCCCAGCAGGGCCCGGGGCGCAGGGTCACATCGTCCAGCGCCATGCTGCCGTGGTACCCGTCCCGGAGGCCCTCAAACAGCAGCTGGGGGGCAGAGAGGGGTCAGTGGCTGGCTTCGCCTCGCCCACCGCGCCCGCGCCCTGGGCCTCACCTGGTACTTGGCGCCCGCATCCGGCTGGTGGTGAAGGGTGGCCCAGGCTTCGTGCCAGCGGTTGCCATGGGTGCCAGACCGCGACCACAAGTGTGTTTCTGCCTCCCCTTCTCGCCTCATCGCCAGACGCAGGGTCCCTAGAGGCAGGGGTTTGGGAGGGGACGAGGCCATAACCCCTGCCTCTCATCCACTCCCGGGGCCCCCGAGGGAGCAAGAGGCCTCCCCGAGGCCCTGCCCAGCTGCGGGCCTCACCGATTTGGGGCCCGAAGAGGTGGAACCAGAAGGAGAGGCACTCCTGAGGGGCTGAGGGCGTCCGGGGCTGGGTGAGCAGGTGGGCAGCGGGGCCCCGGGCTGGGGGGTCCGTGGGATCCAGGAGCACAAAGTGGCCTGCGGGGGCACAAGTGGCTGGACCGCGGGGCCCCAGGCTGCAGAGGCTCAGCCCTGCATCCCCCTCTGCCCCCGGGAGTCGGGGTCTCGCAGCCGTCCCCCGGCACCCCGCCTTACCTTGGCCTGTGGTGTGGTCGTACCTCGGGCCACGGCTCTCCACCCGGTGCCAGTGGGCATCTGTGAGGTGGCCGGTGTGCCAGCCGCAGGCCCCCCGCTCAAAGTTACAGGAGACCTCTGGGGGCGGGCAGAGGCGGGTCAGCACCCCTGACACCGCTCCCGAGTGCCGAGAGGCTGGGGGAGACTGGCTCCTGGAGGGGGGCTCCTGGGGGCCCCTGGAGGAGGCCTGGGTGGGGGGCCAAGCACCCGGGGGAGCACCTGAGTCTTCCTCAGTGGCTGCTGCGGGGCTGCAGCCCGTAAGGGTCACGTCGTCCACCCCCGCGCCCTGCTGCCCGGGGCCGTCCACGTCCACCAGCCCGACCAACTCCAGCTTCGCGGGGCACAAGGGAGGAGGCTTTCAGCCAGGGCCGGCCCCGCGGGGGCCCCTCTCCGCCCTAGGCCGCTCTCCTCACCCGGAAAGGCCTGCGGCGAGCCCCAAGAAGAACCCTGTCCGCCTTCCAGGCCCCAGCGGTGCTGCCCAGAGCCTGCCACACCAGCTCGCGGCGGCTGCCCTCCACCACGACCAGCTCCAGGAAGCCTGGCGAGGGGTCACTGTGGGTGGCCTGTCGTGCCCCCGTCCCTCGCCCAGGGGCTCTGCCTCCCCACCCAGGGCGGGGCAGAGGGTGTGAAGAGATGGTGGTACCTTGGGGGTGACTCTTAAGATAGTAAACCAGGCGGAGCTCACAGCGGGGGCCCGAGGGGCCGAGGGTGGGTGTGAGCACCCGGGCCTCCTCAGCCAGCTGCCCCCAGGCCCTCTGCACGGCCAGGAAGTGCCCTGGGGAGAGCAGGCCTCAGAGCCGGTTCCTCCCAGGGACCCCAACCCAGCGCCCTCCCTAGGGAGAGGGGGCAGCTGGAAGGCAGGCCTCAGGCCATCCCGGGGGAAGCCTCACCAGCAGCCCCGTGGGCATCCGGGCCGGACCCCCCTCTGTCCGGGGCCGGGAGGCGCACCCACTGCAGCCGCCCCACACTGGCGTCCTCCCAGCCCCCGCCTGAGGGTGACTCGAAGTCCGTGGTGCCTGCAAGAGCAGGGGACATGGATGGGCCCGGGGCCTCGCCAGCCGCTCCCGGAGGGGGCGCCGGGGGAAGGGATGGG
>SJYX01009945.1:369782-429235 GCA_006410675.1 Oreotragus oreotragus | reverse complement strand
AGGAGGAGAAGGGGACGACCGAGGATGAGACGGCTGGATGGCATCACGGACTCGATGGACGTGAGTCTGAGTGAACTCCGGGAGATGGTGATGGACAGGGAGGCCTGGCGTGCTGCAATTCATGGGGTCGCAAAGAGTCGGACACGACTGAGCGACTGAACTGAACTGAACTGAATTGCAGAGGCTGGAAAGTCTGAAATCTGCAGTGCAGACCAGCAAAAGTTAATGTTGCAGTCTTGAGTTGGAAGGCAATCTGGAGGTGTAATTCTGTCCTTTCTAAGAAATTTCAGTTTTTTTTCTTCAGACTCTCAACTGATTGGATGAGGCCCACCCACATTATAGAGAGTAATCTGCTTTACTCACATCCACAGATTTAAAATGTTAATCAGATCTGAAAAAACATCTTTACAGCAAAATAGAGATTGGTGTTTGAGCAAAAATTGGGCATTAGCCAGTTGTAGACTAGCCAAGTTGACACATAAAATTAACATAAAAGAAGATCTCTTTAAAAACCCTAATCCTTAAATCTCATTTCTCTTTCACTGATTGCCAACTGGGTGATTTAACTGCTTATATGATTACTTCATAGCTGCTGCCAGCAGAGGGCGCCCTCAGGCATCAGTTTTGAGGGTCTCAGATTCATGCCTGATCTACTCAGAGAGGTCTGCAGACCTCCAGGATCTGTCGGACCTAGCAGCTCATTAAAGGTGCAGAATCTCAGACCCCATCTTGAATCCTGCATTAGAATTTGCTTGTCCACAAGATCATCAGCGAATTCCTATACACATGAAGAAGCTGCAATGCTCTTCCCAGAGAATTTGGGGCAAAGAAGTCTTTATGTTCCACACCCCTCTATTCTGCACTTTTAATTTGCATTGTGAGTGGTCATCTAACTTGTTTGAGGTTGGAAATGAGTCTTATGCTATTTGGCTTTTTCTGCTTCTATGTGGAAAGAATACGGAGGCCTAATAAAGAAATGGCAACCCACTCCAGTGTTCTTGCCTGGAGAATCCCAGGGACAGAGGAGCCTGGTGGGCTGCCGCCTATGGGGTCGCACAGCGTCAGACACGACTGAAGCGACATAGCAGCAACAGCAGCAATAAAGAGTACATTGTGTTAGAAGCTCTACAAAACAAGAGAAGTAGGCATAGCCTTCACTTCAATGTAGGCCATCAAGGAAAACACAGCACGCTATATAAGGTGGATGGCACTGTCTATTGGGAGACGAAGGTTCTCGATGTGAGTGCAACAGTTTATAGCTACGTGATCTTGAAAAATATTTTAGCTTTAATGCAGTTTCCTGTCTACATATTGAAAAGTTTGACTGAGTTCATTATCTTTGACCAGATTCCAATCTCTGCTATTCCATTGTAAATGAGGTAATATATATGAAGTTATTCATAACCTGTGAAAGAAGTAAGGTAATAATGAAGAGGACTATTTAGTATAGCATCAGAGTGTTCCATGAAAGAGACAGAAGACTAAATCCTGAAATTTTGTTTGTGAAGATTAAGAAAAATTCAGTCTTTAAAAATATATATGAATAAATTAAATGAGCTTTCTTTTTTTTTTTTTTGGTCTGGGTACAGAATGGAGAAGAAATCTACATGCTTTGAGTCAGATAGAAGAAGAATGGGAATTTTTTGGAGGGGTTATAATGGCCCAGAAATTAAGACTTATAGAATCCCTAAATCATGGTTTTCCTGGTACAATCTGTACACATTTAAAAGACGATGCCAGGGTGTTGGGCTGAATGGAGTGGGATAAACCAGGATATATGATTTTTCTGAAAGATGAGCAGGCACACTAGACTATCAAGTCTCAGGTTTAACTAAACCCCAATTCTTATATGATCTTATGTTCTTATTTGGGATTGGAAACACTAGAAACTTGGTTTGTTTAGTTCAGTCACTGAGCTGTGTCTGACTCTTTGTGACCCCATGGACTATAGCACGCCAGGCTCCTCTATCCTTCACGATCTCCTGGGCTTTGCCCAAATTCATGTCCATTAAGTTGGTGACTGAATAGTGTTGCTCTAATTAAATCTAAAAAAAGAAAGCTTCTAGAAGGACTAGACCGAAGATTTGATGGGTCATGAATTGAAGCAACATTATTCATACATTTACTAACCATATCTACTCAGTTAGATAATCTTCTACTCCCAAATCTACCATATTTCTCTGTTTATAGAGCTACCAATGATGAAGGTTCAGACTGCCATCATCTCTTACCTGGATGATTACAATAACCTCCAAACCAGTCTCCATTCTTATTCCTAGTACTCTGCAGTTCACTTCCTTATAAAGGCAAGCAGGATCTTATTACAGTAAAAATCTTACCTCATGCCTCCATCTTTTTAAAAACTGAAGTATAGTTGATCCAGAATATGTTAGTGTCAGGTAGACAATATAGTGATTCAATATATTTAAAATTTTTTATACTCCATTTAAAGTGATTACAAAGTTATGCCTGTATTTCCTGTGCTGTACAATATATTTTTGTTGGTTATCTGTTTTATACAGAGTAGTTTGTACCCCTTAATTCCATACACCTATCTTGTCCCTCCATACTTCCTCTACCCACTGGAAACCACATTTAAAAAATTTTCCATTGAACTTAAACTTCTTTTGTGGTGTATCCCCTCTCCAAACTCACGTTGATTTCCTAATCATTCAATATCTTTCAGACACATTGACCCCCTGTCATCTTCCACATACCAGATTCTTCTCTTCCTACATGTCTTCCTACATGTTAATATCTGCCCAAAACATTCTCTGTCATTCTCCATATGGTGAGTTGCTTCTTACCTTATCCTTCAGTTCCAGAGAGGCTGTCTTACAGATCTGGATGGCCTCTGGGTCCAGTCACAATTGAAAAAAAAAAAAAAACTTACTTGGGTTTCTCTTACCTTGGGCATGGGGTATCTCTTCACGGCTGCTCCAGCAAAGCACAGCCACCGCTCCTTACCTTGGACGAAGGGTACCTCCCTGAAGCGTATCTCCCTAAAGCTTAATCACTATATTTTCAGCATATAGTTAAAATGTTCCTACTTATTTGCAGTAGTTTTCAGAAAATCTTAATATTCTTTCTACATTAATACATTCATTTTCAGCAGGTTAATGACATTTGCTTGAAAAAAAATCCAATACTTAATTTTTCTTAGAATGTGGCTAATTTTACTTTCTGAATCAAAAAGTAACAAGTTACCATACTGAATTAATTTTTTATATACCACATCAGTGGTTCTTTTTAGTACACTTGATCTTAGCCAAAATGGCAAGAAATGATCATCATGGTTCTTTTTAAATGGCATATGTTAGCACTGACTCCATTTGATTAATATGTAACAAGTATGTAGACCTGAAGAAATCAAATTCTCTGGCATTAAGCAAAAATGAAGTAAAAAACTGCAGATAACAGAATCTTTCAATTTCCCTGGCAATGTTTAAAGAATGCTTTTTAAAGGCTGTCTGAAAGATTATCACGCCAGAAATGTCTACAGACCGTCCCTCAAGGAAATAGATGCAAGTGACACAGAATAATCAACATGAAATTTAACCTTTAGAATAAGGAGAATTGGTCAAGATATATTTTCAGTTCCCAGTTAGTCACAACGTAAAGTAAATCCATAGGAAGTGTTAATTTTCAGTCTATTTCAGACCCCTTTGTCCACTGAGTCTCCTGTGAGAACTGCTGCTGCTGCTAAGTCACTTCAGTCGTGTCTGACTCTGTGTGACCCCATAGACGGCAGCCCACCAGGCTCTGCTGTCCCTAGGATTCTCCAGGCAAGAACCTGGAGTGGGTTGCCATTTCCTTCTCCACTTGTGAGAACTACTTAGACTCAAAACACACATGGTGGGTGGGTGGAAGGAATGAGCTTTGTTTTATCTTTGTTAGTGTACCAGTTTCTTTTAAAGGCTCTTCTGAAGAGCATAACAAGCCCCAAAAAGGAGTGAACTGGCAAAAGGCAGATAAAGACTACATATAGGATCATTAGCTCCTGAAACATTAAGTTTTAAAGCAGTATTAGGTATATTTATATCTAGAATTGAAGAACTAGTTATAACATCTGTGGGAGGGCTTGAACATGCAGGCATCACTATGCTCTGCTTCACTCAGTTAAGATTTGTATTTACAGATGGCCACTGGCCACACAAAAAGATGTTCAGCATCAGTAACCATCAGAAAAATGCACATCAAAACCACCGTGAGACATCGCCTCACACCTCACAGTCAGAGTGGCAGCCACCAAAAAGGCCACAATTTAAAAAGTATTGGTGAGGATGTGAAGACAAGAAAACCCTTTTACACTATTGGTGGGAATGTAAATTGATGCAGACACTATGGCAAACGGTATGGAGGTTCCTCAAATAGAGCCAAAAACAGAACTACCATATGATCAAGGACTTCTGCTCCTGGGTATATATCTGAAGAAAATGAATGAAAACACTAATTTGAAAAGAAACATGTACCCCAAAGTTCACAGCAGCATAAGTAAGATATGGAAGCAGCCCAAGTGCCTACCAAGACATAAACAGTTGATGCGTACCTATGTGCACATGTACACACCATGGAGTACTGTTCAGCCGTGCAAAATGAATCCTGCCGTTTGCAAAACCACGGATGGATCTCAGGTATATAATGCTTAGTGAAATAAGTCAGAGAAAGACAAATGTTGTGCTGTCACTTACATGTGGGATTAGAAAAATAAATGAGTGCGTGTAACAAAGCAAAACCGACTCACAGATAGAGAGAGCAAACTAAGGGTTACCAGTGGGGAGAGGGAGGGGTGAGAGGCCAGATAAGGGTAGGGAATTAAGAGGCACCAACTACTATGTATAAAATAAATAAGCTACAGGGATATATTGTACACCACAGAGAATATAGCCAACGTGTTATAACAATTTTACATAAAGTATAATCTATAAAAAACATTGAATAATTAGGCTGCACACCTGAAACCAACATTGTAAATCAACTATACTTTCTAAATTTAAAAAAAAAGATTTGAACTTAAAATATAAAATTGTATTATTTATGTTGAGATAAAGCTTGGATGGCAAGAAAGAGATGCATGGCTGAAAGTTTCTTAGAATGACAGATTAAATGAAGAGCTGGGCAGATTCAGTTTCTTCTCCATGTTTCCAACTGAGAAATGACTCTGTAACAACCTGTGATGGACCTTTCCTCTGCCATCTTCTAGAGGCTTCTTGCTTAAATACCTCTTTCTCTATCTCCTCTTTAGGATACATTTCCTCAAAATATCTAGCTACCACAGGGGCATACACTGCTGTGAAAATACTTGGATATTTCATGCGACTCTGAGGGGCTCTCAGGTTCCAAACTATATGGAGAGAGGGAGCTGTGGAAAGAGCCTGCCACAGGCCTGCAATTGTGGGTCTGTTCTGTTGAGGCTGAACAAATTTTTTACCCAACCTCAATAGAACAGCCAGCTCTATGAAAACCCTTGACTGAACTAACTTACCACTTCAGCTCGTTCAGTGGCTTTCTGAAGAAGTCAGCCCAGTAGCTCTGCATCCCAGCTCTAGGCCTTCCCCCTGTAAAGGCAGCTAATCTCTCTGAGTTTCCATTTTCTTATCTCTGAATCCCCTGTGCACACACTGCCTTTCAGCTCTGAGGTGCAGAGCAAGGACAGTCAATGTCAAGTACCTGTTTGGCAGAAGGAGTGCTCCTGGAATCCAGCTCCAGTCAGTGCATGGGGAGCATGCATTCGAGTCCCAAGCGGGCTGAGGACGTTCAGTGCTTCTGCCATCCCTGGAGGCCATGTGGGCAGATGGCGCAGCCACAAGGTGGACGAGGGCTGTTCACTTGCGTGGGACTGTGAGAAAGCAAGAGACGAAACTTTGTGATCTTCAGCTCCTGAAATCCGGGAGTTCACTTTCTACTGCTGCATCATCTGGGTACAGGCTTGAAATGCACACTGTCAGACCCCACCCCTGGCCTGCTAACTCAGAAAATCTGGAGATGGAGCCCAGGAACCTGTGTTGTAACAAGCTCTCAAGGTGATTTTGACATACTCTCAAGTTTGATAACCATTGCATAGATATGCTGACTAACCCAATCCAGCACATAGTGACTATGGGAGAAATGATACTGGTTAAGTCACACTACTGGAGACAAACCAGCTATTCAGTTCAGTTCAGTCACTCAGTCGTATCCGACTCTTTGAGACCCCATGGACTGTAGCACACCAGGTTTCGCTGCCATTACCACCTCCCAGAGCTTGCTCAAACTCATGTCCATCGAGTGGGTGATGCCATCCAACCATCTCATCCTCTGTCATCCCCTTCTCCTCCCACCTTCAATCTTTCCCAGCATCAGGATCTTTTCCAAAGAATCAGTTCTTCACATCAGGTGGCCAAAGTATTGGAGTTTCAGCCTCAGCATCAGTCCTTCCAATAAATATTTAGAACTGATTTCCTTTAGGATGGACTGGTTGGATCTCCCTGCTGTCCAAGGGACTCTCAAGAGTCTTCTCCAACACCACGGTTCAAAAGCATCAATTCATTGGCGCTCAGCTTTCTTTACAGTTGAACTCTCACATCCATACATGACTACTGGAAAAGCTTTGACTAGATGGACCTTTGTCAGCAAAGTAATGTCTCTGCTTTTTAATATGCTGTCTAGGTTGGTCACAGCTTTTCTTCCAAGGAGCAAGTGTCTTTTAATTTCATGGCTGCAATCACCATCTGCAGTGATTTTGGAGCCCAAAAAAATAAAGTCTCTCACTGTTTCCATTGTTTCCCCATCTATTTGTCATGAAGTGATGGGACTGGATGCCATGATCTTAGTTTTTTGAATGTTGAGTTTTAAGCTGGCTTTTTCACTCTTCTCTTTCACTTTCATCAAGAGGCTCTTTAGTTCTTTGCTTTCTGCCATAAGGGTGGTGTCATCTGCATATCTGAGGTTATTAATATTTGATTATTGATTATTTGGTATTGATTATTAAGGTTATTGATCTTTCTCCTGAAATATCAAGAAGCAACAGTTAGAACCAGACATGAAACAACAGACTGGCTCCAAATTGGGAAAGGAGTATATCAAGGCTGTATATTGTCATCTTGTTTATTTAACTTCTGTGCAGAGTACATCATGTGAAATGCAGGGCTGGATGAAGCACAAGCTGGAATCAAGATTGCCAGGAGAAATATCAATAACTTCAGATACACAGATGACACTATCCTTATGGCAGAAAGCAAAGAAGAACTAAAGAGCCTCTTGATGAAAACTAGCTATTACAACTAAGTAAAAACACTCCAGGTTATATTCCTCACAACAAAATATGCGGGTTATATTTTATAAATGGAATCTTGATTCCCAGTTAATACGTGCTCCTTCCTCTATTGGGAAACAAAGATGGGGGAATTCTTAAAATGCTCCAGAATTTAGGATGTCATAATCCTATTGCAAAAGTCAAGTTTATCATTATGTGTGCATGCTTAGTCGCTCAGTCGTGTCCGACTCTTTGCGACCCCGTGGATTGCATCCCAGCAGGCTCCTCTGTCCACAGGGATTCTCCAGGCAAGAATACTGAAGTGCATTGCCATGCTCTCCTCCAAGGGATCTTCCCAACTCAGGGATCAAACTCAGGCCTCTCGCATTGCAGGCGGACTCTTTCTCATCTGAGCCACTGGGGAAACCCTTTATGAGTATAACCAAGTTGATATGTGAGATCCCTTGGTAAAATGTGGAAATGAAATCCCCTAAGTTTATAAATATTTCATAAACAGTTATGCAACACAGCTGAAATTACCAAATAGTAAACTCATAAGAAAAGTTGCAGTTGTATGGTCAGAATTTCAGCTGTCTAGCTTTCACGACAAAGTGTGAGTGTGCATGTCTGTTTCAGTGAAGCTGACCTTCTTTGATAATACTTAAATTTAACTATGAGATTTATTTTTAGTTTTTCCTTCTCACCTTTTCTTTGTTCATTAATGTCTGTTTGGACTTTACATCTTGTTTTGGCCACACCATTGCTTTAGGTGCTGGAATAAGCAGCCTGTGATTCTCAACTGAAAAAAAGCAAGTTTTACGTGCTCAGGCTGAGCCATGAATCTATCTTGTGATGACCTTGGACATTTTTAAATAGCCTAAAATCTTTACACTATGTTGTACAGAGCCTATGGTTTTGATTCCAAGATGATAATGTCTCACTTATCATGCCCAGCCTCATTAATTTGATGTGACAATCCATTTTTCTCTTAAAAGTACTGAATAACACATAATTATTTATCCTTATTAAAAATGAATTAAAGCAAATTTTGTTTGAAGAATTTGCTGGCACCCATGGAGATTTACCAAAGATCAGCAGAATCAGATTTAAAAACCACATTTCTGAGGGTACTGAAACTTAACCATTCTTAAGTAGCACACACAAGAGCAAAGAACAATGGAATTTTCTCCTCAAGGACTCTTTAAGAATTAAAGGACAATTTTGTACACTTATTTGGAATGTTTGATGCTAGTGGGAATCAGAATATTTCTATTTCAGCTGTACTAAGGAATTTTCTCTTTTTAAAGTATTGATACCAGGCTATGACTGTCACATTTCCATCATTATGCTCAAGATGTTGGACAGAATCCCCAACTAACAAATGGATTTTTATACCATCTTCGAAATCCTATTTTGCTAGTCCTTAAAAACCCACATTTTCTCAACTTGGACTTTCATATCACTTGCAGATTCCATTCATCAATCATTTAACAAACACATTTGCCCTCTCTTACTTTAGATATTTTTCTATTTGATTTTATTTCCCACGCCCATCCCTCCCTTCTATAAGCAGTCATTCTGATACATTTTGGAGAAGGAAATGACAACCCACTCCAGTATTCCTGCCTGGGAAATAACATGGACAGAGGAGCCTGGCGCACTAGTCCACGGGGTCGCAAAAGAGGTGGACATAACTTAGTGACTAAATAACAACAACCCATGCCCATCCCTCCCTTCTATAAATAGCAGCCATTCTGAGATGTTTAACGTATGCCTTTTTATTTGTACCCTGAAGAATATGCATTGCTGTTCTGCATATATGTGCTATTTTTAAGTGGCCTTATATTATATATCAAATTGTCTTTCACACCACTATCACTCAGCACCATGTTTTCAGATATTCTTGGGCTTCTCTGGTGGCTCACATGATAAAAAACCTGCCTGCAATGCAGGAGACCTGGGTTCAATGCCTGGGTTGGGAAGATCCCCTGGAGGAAGGCATGACAACCCACTCCAGTATTCTTGCCTGGAGAATCCCCATGGACAGAGGAGCCTGGCAGGCTACAGTCCGCAGGGTAGCAGAGTTGGACTTGACTGAGCAATTAAGTACACACCATGCCATATACAGAGTCAGTCTACTCTTCCCAATTCTTGTATGTTAATGGTGGAGCCTTTTTTCTAGTTATTAGGTATAAAGGGTCATGGTTCCTGCTTCCACAGAGCCTGCATTCTACTTGGGAGAGTAGATTTCAAGGAAATAAACACACATGGTACAGTAAAGTGTTCATCATTCATTTTCTTTCAATATGTATTTATCAAATGTCTTCATGTGCTAAATATGATGTGAAGCCCTAAGAGAATGAGACAGAAGAGACACTTGCCCTCATGAAGCTTACATTCCAGAGGATTAGCCAAGACTTGCAGATGGTGGTAAGGATTTAAGGTCAGTGGAAAATGGTTAAATGGTTCTCTGCACCAGAATGATATGATGACATTTGTATCTTTATTCCAGGTGCAGTATTAGGAATAACAGATTAGAGGGAACCAAGATGGGATGCATGGTCCTCCCTGGTGGCTCAGGTGGTAAGGAATCTGCCTTCAGAGCAAGAGACCTGGGTTTGATCCCTGGGTCGGGAAGATCCCCTAGAGGAGGAAATGGCAACCCACGCCAGTATTCTTGCCTGGAGAATTCCATGGACAGAGAAGCCTCCATGTAGTTGCAAAGAGTTGGACACACCTGAGTGATCAACACACACAAGATGGGGTTCAGAGAAACTAGTCAGGAGGCTGTTGCAGCAAAACAGTTAAGAAACGACCACAGCTTCAGTGGGTGTGGACGCAGTAGAACAGGGAAGAAGAGAGGGATATGACAGATGTTGGAGCTAGAAGCCAACATTTGCAAATGAATTAACTGTGAGAGGTGAGGAAGAATCGAGAAGGATCCTTGGTCTCTAGTCTGACAAGTGAGATGAGGAAGACAGTGTGACCCCAGATGAGTGAGAAAAGCAAAGCCCTATCTGGGTCTTGCTTGTGTGGCATTGCAATGGAAGCATCAAGCAGCAGCTGAGTGTGTCAATCTGATTTCCAGAGGAGAGCTATGGACTGAAGATGCATACTCCAGAGTCATCACATATGAATGGTCTTTAAAATCACAGAAATGAAGACAGAAGCATAAAAAACAGGAGGGGGGTATTATAAAGCCCAAATGAATCCCAATATATACAAACTAGATGGAGGAGGAAAAGGTCAGCAGGAAGTGATAATGGAGCACTCAAGGGGCCTCCTGTGTTTGAGCCACTTAGATGCCTACATGTTTCCCCAATGAATGCCTTGAACCCAAGCTGTTTTGGTGGAGAGCTGGGAAAGGATGCTATAGTTGTTATTCAGTTGCTCAGCCATGTATGACTCTTTCCGACCCCATGGATTACAACACGTCAGGCTTCCCTGTTCATCATCATCTCCCAGAGTTGGCTCAAATTCATGTCCATTGAGTCAGTAATACCATCCAACTACCCATCCTCTGCTGCCCCCTTCTCCTCCTGCCCTCAATATTTCCTGCATCAGGGTCTTTTCCAATGAGTCAGCTGTTCCCATCCGGTGGCTAAAGTATTAGAGCTTCAGCTTCAGCATCAGTCCTTCCAGTGAATATTCAGGGTTGATTTCCTTTAGGATTGACTGGTTGGATCTTCCTGCTGTCTAAGGGACTCTCAAGAGTCTTCTCCAGCACCACAGTTCGAAAACATCAATTCTTCAGCACTGAGCCTTCTCTATGGTCCAACTCTCACATCCATACGTGACCACTGGAAAAACCATAGCTTTGACTATATGGACCTTTGTCAGCAAAGTGATGTCTCTGCTTTATAATATGCTATCAAGGTTTGTCATAGCTTTTCTTCCAAGGAGCAAGCAATTTTTTTTAATTTCATGGCTGCAGTCACTGTCCACGGTGATTTTAGAGCCCAAGAAAATAAAATCTGCCACTGTTTCCATTTTTTCCCCATCTATTTGCCAGGAAGTGATGGTAATGGATGCCATGATCTTCATTTTTTGAATGTTGAGCTTCAAGCCAGCTTCTTCACTCTCCTCTGTCACCTTCATCCAAAGGTTCTTTAGCTCCTCTTTGCTTGGAGAGTGGTATATAAGAGTGAGTGACAGTTAGGAAGCAGAGATCGTGCATGCGGACAAACCTTTCAAGAACGTGGGGATATAGGGGACAAAAGAAGGCAGAGTGATATCTGGGAGGGAATTCTGGGTTGACAAAAGGATTTATTTAGGTGGATAAGACTTGAGCATGATCAGAACATGACACACAGATGCACAGGATAATTGAAAGCGGAAAGCTGCTGAGAGTCTGGAGTTGGAATCCATGCCCATGGGGAGAATCAGGCTGCTGGGGAGGGAGCGGCAGCTCCCATTGGATGGTACCGGTCACTCTCCTTGTCCTGGGTGCTACTGCACGCACAAAATGTGATAAGCGTAGGGGCCAGCTTGAGAACTCTGCTTGAATGCGTTTCACAACGAGCAGAAGAAAAGGGGCCTCCCTGAAAAGCAATTTGCTCAAAGGTCACTGTCAGAGAAACTAGGCCTCAAAGTGAGAAGACGTCTATAGAACCCGGCAGAGAATCTGATTTTACATTGTTGCAGGGCAAATCTGGGTAGGAAGAGGCTGTCTGGTAGAAACCAATGACCCTCTTCTGTCTGGGAGGAGACCATAACAGGCCTCGACAGGGACCCAGAGAAACCATGCAGCCGTTCCTTGTGTCTGACAAAAAGCTGAAAGAGACATACAGAGCAGAAGACAGATTGTCCAGGGTAAGTAAAATTCAGGAACATCAGAATGAGCAGGCAGAATGATGAACCCAGTGGATGTTGATCTGAAAACATTTGAACCCCTTCCAGCATTCACTGGGCACAGACCAAGAGAAAGTTCCCTGTAAGACCTTATCTATGAGTCTGAGAGGACCTGTGAGGACATTTTCACTTAGACCTTTGGAAAGATCACACACAAATTAAACAGGATTTAATAGCAGCTAAAGGATAGGTGCAAATATATCTAAATGTATTTCTTTCTTTAAATCGTAGGCTCAAGAGTACAACTGTTTAATTTTCCTAGGCATAGCATTCATAGCATTCTGGCACCTTCTGCATTGACTTCTTATACATAGTAATAAATTAACTGAATCACATCCTGTTTTTCTGATCTTCATGCCGTGGAGAGGTAGGTGGAACACAAAGCCATAAACAAGAGGCCAACATTGACCTAGAGCAACAGTGTGGTGGGCAGAGTAGCCCAGAGGAGCTAAGCCCTCCTGCAGGGCTGGGTTCTCGAACTCCAGCTCATAAAATGGCATTGCAGGAAGTAAACACAGGCGCAGTATACTGAGGTGTAAAGAAGGCTTACTTGGGAATCAGGTTTTCAGTGCTGGCCCGCCACTCCCACCGTGGTGTAACACCCTGCCACCAGGACGTGGCCTGCCACCTGCCCATGGTGACCTGGGCCAGTGACTAAGCTCCCTCTCATTTCATCTGTAAAGTTCTCGGGAACTTCTGCAGTTCTTCATCTGCAGTTCCTCGGGAACTTTTAAGGTCTATCCCAGTTTTAAAAATCCCTTGACCTGATATATATTAACCAGGGTTAGTTGGGTTTCAGGTGACAGAGGCAGACCTCAAATGGATTTAAATAGAAGGGGAGATTGATTGGTTCACATAACTAACTGCAAAGCTACTGACAGCCCACTAAGCACCTTCTGAGAAATGGAAGGAGGGACTCCTGTGTGAGGATGTGGCTCGACAGGCCTTTGTGTGAAAACAACAACAAAGAGAACAACAACAAAAAGATGGCCCTTCCTCTAGGTGGATGCTGACTGGCTCCCAGGCCCACAAAACGGACTTTGTCCCCCTTCCTTGCTTTGGCTGGGAACCCTTTGCAATTCTCAAGTTCTCTGCAATGACTCTACATCCAAGGAGAATCTGATGTCGAGGCCAGCTGACCAAGGGACTCAAACACTGTCCCCAGGACTTAGTCTCACTTATTCTTCCTGGCTCTGCTTGCCTTTTGTTGAACCCGTTCCTCTGCACGTATGCATGTGAGAGAAGATATATGTGGAAGCACACTGTCATGTGCTGATACTTGCTTTGGCTGGGAACCCTTTGCAATTCTCAAGTTCTCTGCAATGACTCTACATCCAAGGAGAATCTGATGTCGAGGCCAGCTGACCAAGGGACTCAAACACTGTCCCCAGGACTTAGTCTCACTTATTCTTCCTGGCTCTGCTTGCCTTTTGTTGAACCCGTTCCTCTGCACGTATGCATGTGAGAGAAGATATATGTGGAAGCACACTGTCATGTGCTGATTTTTGGATCTGAAGGTGGGTAGGTGCCATCAAGCCACATGGACTGAGAAAGCAGAGGAACTTAGGGTGCTGTTCCTAGAGAAAGGGCATGTATGCTGAGCTGGGAAAAATAATGCTTGGACTTTTATGCAACTCAAGGATTTTTAATCAGCTCACCAAGTAGTCTTCAAAGAGTTGAGCAGCTCCTCAACTTATTACTTCAGCAGAAAGCTTGAAATGATGCCAGTTGATGCCAACAATACTGAGGTGAACTTGGTATATTTGTGCATCGCTGGGACCATCATTAATTGGCACAAGGCTTTGGAAAGCTATTGAACAATTTTAATCAATAAGAATAAAAACTGCTTGTATCATCTGGCCGTTAGCAATGCCTTTGAAAACTTATCCAAGAGAACTAACTCAAATTTAAAAATGCACTGTGTGAAAATGTTTACTCAACATTATCTGTGGTAAGTTGGAAATGGCTTAGATGCCAACCACAGGGGAACAGATAAGTAAATTCCAACACAACATAATTCCAACTGAATGAAATATTGAGAAGCCATTAAAGTGACAATATGAAGCATATATAACAAGTCTGATAAGCAACAGAAAATATATAAGCATATAGATGAAGCCTAGAAAGAAATACCTTACCTACAAATGGAAACCATGTTTTGTTTACAGTGGAGGGTAATCGAAAACTAGTTTGTCTAAGTTTTTGGCAATGTTGATATATTGTTTTACAATAAATAAAATTTAGTGAGAAAATTCTGCAAGAATAATTATCTCAATTCTCTCATAGAGGGTTTTGTGAGGATTAAATGAGAAAATACATAAAATATTTACTGAGTGCCTGCCACATACTGAGATGAAATAAATGTTAGCCATCAGTATTAAGGTGATACAGAGGAAGGTGGTGAGAAGGAGAGAAGGGCAGTTACAGGTGAAGAGGGAAAGAATTGCCTCTAGAAAGTCAGTGTTTTATATAGCACATGGAACTCTGCACAATGCTATGAGGCAGCCTGGATGGGAGGGGAGTTTTGGGGAGAATGTTAGTCACTCAGCTGAGCTTTCTTGGTGACTCAGACAGTAAAGAATCCGCCTGCAATGAGTGAGACCCAGGTTCAATCCCTGGATCGGGAAGAACCTTGAGAGGAGGAAATGACAACCTACTCCAGTGTTCTTTCCTGGGAAATCCCATGGACAGGGGAGCCTGGGGAGAATGGATACATGTATATGGATAGCTGTGTCCCTTGACTGTTCACTTGGAACTATCACAACATTATTTGTTAATTGGCTATACTCCAATAAAAATTAAAAGATAAAAAAATTATATTTAAAAAAGAAAAAAAAAGTCCATGTATTAACTACCATATATAAAATAGAAAAACAACAAGATCCTATTGCAAAGCACAGGGAACTATATTCAATACATATCTGTATCACTTTGCTATACACCTGAAACTATCACAACATTGTAAATCAACTATACTCCAACTTTAAAAGTCAAAGTTTTAATTACATATATGTTAATACATCTTATTCTAAAATATTAGAACGTTACAGCTGACATGTCAGTTAAGTCTAAAACAACTGTCCTAGTCAGCTTGAGCTGCATGACAAAATACCAGACTGAGTGGCCTAAAAAGGAATCATTTATTTGCTCACAGTTTGGAGGCTAGAAGTCCAAGATCAAGGTTCCTACAGGGTTTACAGGGTTTGGTTCCTGGTGATATCTCTTCTTCCGACTTGCAGAGGGCCACCTTCTCAGACTGTTCTCACATGGTGAAGACAGAGATAGAGGAGGTGAGGGTGGGGATACCAGGTAGCTCTCTGGTGTCTCTTCTTGCGTGCGTGCTCAGTCACTCAGATGGGTCCAACTCTTTTGTGACCCCCATGGGCTACAGCCCACCAGGCTCCTCTGTCTACAGGCTTCTGCAAGCACGATCACTGGAACGGGCTGCAATTTCTTCCTCCATGTAATCTTCTGACCCAGAGATCAAACCCACATCTCCTGCGGCTCCTGCATTGCCAGGTATATTCTTTACCACTGAGCCACCTGTCTCTTCTTACAAGGACATTCATCCCATAAAAGTAGGCACTGCCTTTATGGCTTCAATTTACCTTAATTATTTCTTAATTCCAAATATAGCCACCCTAGGGGTTAGGGCTACAGCATAAAAGTTTTGGGGACATGGACATTCAGTTCATAATAATATCATCCCTTCCATCCCACACCTAAATGCTTCTTCCCCAATTATGTCTTCTATTATCAGTTCTCAGGTACAAGGACATTTTAGACTTTTTTCTTTAAAAAAAAAAACAACTATAGACTTACAGGTTTTAGAAAGAAAGAAAGTGAAGTCGCTCAGTTGTGTCCGACTCTTTGCGACCCCGTGGACTGTAGCCCACCAGGCTCCTCTGTCCATGAGATTCTCCAGGCAAGAATACTGGAGTGGGTTGCCATTTCCTTCTCCAGGGGATCTTCCTGACCCGGGGATCAAACCCAGGTCCCCCGCATTGCAGGCAGACGCTTTACCCTCTGAGCCATTAATTCTGACCAGCTTTTAAATCTTGTGTGTAGACCTCTTCAATTTGTTTTTTATAAAATATGCCTGGGTGAATTCTCAGACTGGTATACAAGTAGTTAGCTACTATATTATTTTTAACTGCTGCATGATATTCTAAAATATGATTACCTGATCCTCAGCTATTTTAAATAACTGCCACCATATTGATAAACATTTAAGTCATTTCTAGGATATTTTCCTGATTACAGTCTACCCTGCAATAAAAAACTTTTGTACCTGCCTCTCTGTGCACAAAGGTGAATGAATATTTCTCTAGCAGAGATACCCAGAAGCTGAACTGCTGGATCATGGAATATACACATTATCAATTTTAATAGACACTGTCAAACAGTCCTCCAAGGCAGCTATTCTAATTTACATTCTCACTAGTAATTTATGAGGCTGCTCGAATATACTTGTCACCATGTGAGAGTATCAAACTTTAATATTCTCTGCCAAGCAGATGAGTACAAAGTTATCTCATTGGGTAAATTTGTACTTCCCCAATTAATGTGAAGTCAGCATCCTCTGGGATATATATTGGCCAATTGCATTCCTTCCAAAATTCTGCTTTTTATGTGTTCTGTCCATTTCTCTTATCAAATTATTTATCACTTTCTTACTCTCAATTTGTCTGGCTCCTTTATATGTACTATATCCTTTTCTGTTAGTTAGATGGCAGATACTGTCTCCCAATTTGCCATTTGCCTTTTAATTTATATATTTTGAAAATGGTCATATTTCTGATTTTTTCACTTAGAGGTCTTGCTCTTAGGGCCATAGAAGGCCTTTTCTGTCCCAAGATCAGTCCGTTCTCTTACATGCTCATCCAGCTCTCTAACATTTGTGTATGTTTTGCTTTTAGATCTCTAATCCATCTCGAGTTTATTTTTGAAAGTGGTGTGAGGTAAGAACTAATGCTACTATTGTCTGAATGGACAGACAGTTGTTCGCGTGTAGAGACTTGACTCTTTTTGTTAGAAGCTCAAGCTCTAAAAAGAGAAAACACTTTTCTGCCTCACTGTTTCTGGATGCAGCTCAAGAGGAAAATATACTGGTATGTAACGACATTCCCAACACAGCCCAGAAGAACAAGACCACACCCATGGAAGCATGCAACTAACACAGGTTAAGTAGGTGATACTTCAGTAAGGCTAAACATTAAACATGAATTGCTGCTGCTGAGTCGCTAAGCAGCAATTCAGTCACTGCTGAATTGCTAAGTCGCTTCAGTCGTGTCCAACTCTGTGCGACCCCATAGACGGCAGCCCACCAGGCTCCCCCGTCCATGGGA
Source organism: Oreotragus oreotragus (assembly GCA_006410675.1). Lineage (NCBI taxonomy): Eukaryota > Metazoa > Chordata > Mammalia > Artiodactyla > Bovidae > Oreotragus > Oreotragus oreotragus. The sequence goes on along the minus strand of SJYX01009945.1, from coordinate 411,802 downwards.
GTTTCCAGGCAAGAGTTCTGGAGTAGGTTGCCATTTCCTTCTCTGAAACCTGAATTGAGAGCCGACTAAAATATCAATGCCTCTCAAAAGGACACCAATGTTTCTATAAATCAAATTATCANTCGCTTCAGTCGTGTCCAACTCTGTGCGACCCCATAGACGGCAGCCCACCAGGCTCCCCCGTCCATGGGAGTTTCCAGGCAAGAGTTCTGGAGTAGGTTGCCATTTCCTTCTCTGAAACCTGAATTGAGAGCCGACTAAAATATCAATGCCTCTCAAAAGGACACCAATGTTTCTATAAATCAAATTATCAAACCCTGTTTCATCTCTTTTACAATTAAGATTTTCCTCTAATTTGGTTTTGATTGAGCACACATTTAAACAAATTTCTGAAATGGTGTTAGGGGCAGATTCACCAGAAGATGACACAAGTTACAATCAGGCTCTATTTCATCAAGTGAGCAGCAGCATTAAACACCACACACCTCAAGGATGTTTTGGACTTCCATGTGTTTCTCGCAAGGGTTGACACAAGGAACCAGCTGAATATAACTCACACCCTTCCTTGGCCTGACTGCCCAGTGCAGCTGGTGGCTGCCACCAAAGGCCTGGCTCTGAATGCTGCCTCAGCCACATCGCAAGTACAAGACGCTGGCCATGTTTTCACTGGTCTCTTTGCTTCATCTGTTGAATGGGGATAATAACACTACTCAGATATTAGAATTATTATAAAGACAAAATGGGCTAGTACCCACAAAGCTCTTAGAAAAGTCGGCAGCAAGACCAGTGTTCTACGACAGAGGAAGATGTCAGGCCTACTGCTTTCGTGACGCCCCACTCAATTTTCTCCTTTTTAAACATTGTGTGTTGCCAGAGTGACTTGTCTTTTCCATGATCAAGGGCTTTCTTGTCTACTTTCAAAAACAGAGTCTTTGTCCCATATGTATTGTCGAGGCAAGCTGGAAAATGTCTTTGCTGCCAACCTGAGGAGGAAAGCACCTTGATCCCCACACGCAGCTAGATCCCAGGGGATGTACGATCCAGCCTCGGACCCTTCCATAGTCACCCCAGCTCCAGGTCCCAGTACCCCTGCTCCCTCATGACACTGGGAGCATCTCGCCATGTTTACTGTCCAAGGACCTTTTCATGAGAGGCACTTTGCTAGGAGATTTCAGGTATCTATCCCAGATTTTAAAAAACTAGGGCTCAGGATCTCTGGGGTCACCTAGGTGTCTTGGGTCCCACCCAAGTGCTCTTTTACCACCCAGGCTTTCTCCCCTTCTCACAGAGGCCCTCATTTTATAGAATCCAGGCTTTAGTGTTAATTCAGAGGCTCCCCTGTCAACCCCACCCTGGGGGATGGTCAATTTGGGGGAAACCTCTGTACGTTTGGGGCTCTACCCTGAAACCTAAGAACCCAGGGTCCTTTGGTACGCCATATCAGGGGAGAACCAGAGGTGGAAAGATTAGTCACTGAAGAAGCTGAGGACACAGGGCATTCCCCTGCTCCTTCTGCAGAAGTCCTGGAATGAGACAAGGACAATCAAGGGAAATATGGATGGGAGGAGAGCAGGGGAGACCCACCCACCAAGACCCAAGAAAGAAATGCTGGGAGGAAGAGCCAATACTGGACGAAAACTAAGAGTAATCGAGATGGCCAGCAAGGCAGATACAGTTCCCCAGATCTAGAAGGCAGCCCCTCTGATGTTGGCAGAGGCAAGATGCTCCATACACCAAAAGATAAGGCGTGCCAAACCAGGCTCATAAGCACTGTGCAAATATTTGATTTGTAAAATAACAATATAGAGGGAAGAGATCAAGTTTGCAGAGCTCACCTCTCCCATAAACACATCAAAAATCCATCCACCAGAGACACAGAAAACGAAGCTATAGTTACCTAAGGGGGAAGAGTGTGCGTGTGTGCTAAGTCACTTCCGTCATGTCCAGCTCTCTGCAACCCTATGGACTGTAGCCCACCAGGCACTTCTGTCCATGAGATTCTCTAGGCAAGAATACTGGAGTGGGTCGTCATGCCCTCCTCCAGGGGACCTTCCTGACCCAGGGATGGAACCCACATCTTTCATGTCTCCTACAGTGGCAGGCAGGTTCTTTACTACCATCACCACCTGGGAAAGGGATAAATTTGTAATTTCAATGAACAGACACAGACTACTATATATAAAATAAACACCAAGGACTTACCATATAGCACAGGGAACTATATTCAATATCTTATAATAACCTACAATGGAAAAGAATCTTTAAAGAATAAATAATACACATAATGGAATCACTTTGCTGTACACCTGAAATATTATAAATCATCTATACTTCAATCAAAAAATTCAGGCTAAAAAGATATATAGAGCAATTCTCACTGAAAACAAACTAGAGACTGGAAGACGCTTTTGCCACCAAGCTTGTAAAGAAAAAATCCACCCAGAGTCAAGGAAGAAGGGAAGAGAAGTGACTGATCACAGGAACCTTGCTCCTTGGAGTGGATACAGAAAAGGAGGGGATTACATAGACTCAGAGATCCTCCCCAGGGAGTGAGGGGTTCAGACTGCAGAGTGGGCATGCCAGCTGTGGGACTTGGGAAGACGAGTCTCCTTAGCTGGTCTGAAAACGAGGGGAGCTCACAGGAGGGCTGTAAAAGAACTTGTGAAGAGTGCTCAGATGCTTGCTTACTCCCAGGAACAAGGCTGAGGAAGCAGACGGACACTTCCTGGGCTCTAGCTGCTCTCCTGCAACCATCCCAGCACCTGCCCTGGCCCCTCTAGCTCCAGATCACAGCCCCCCGCCAGGGTGAAGGCTGCCATTGCCAGGAGGAGTGCAGACTCGGGGGAGACAGAGCTGGCTCAGATCTAGTTCTGCCTCTGAACATGCGAGGGCAGCCAGTACTGCTGCTCACAAAGGCAATGGATGAGGAAACATCTAGAACTTTGACTATCACACCAAGACCAACCCAGCGGGCTCCCTGGATCACATCTGGCACCTGCTCTGGGTCCTCAGGCTTCAGCACTGCTTCCCTCTGAAGCAAAAGGACCACTGCCTCGAGATGGGAGAATACACGCTTCTCAGGAACAGAATCAGCTCTGACCTGACCCTCAGGGCTGCTCTTCCAGCATCTTGGGCTCTCCCCCTGCCCCTAACAGGGCACTGATAGCCACTGAGCGCAGGAGAAGACCTGGTTCATACCTGGCCCTGGCACTACCCCTCCACCTCCAGCCCCACCTCCCACCAAGGCAGTAACTGCCAGCACACCCTGGAGAAAGACATGACTTGTGTTCAACTCAGACCCAGCTTTCCCACCACAGCCACTGGGCAGACAGAGACTTCATAAGAACGTTCCCTCACAAGGACATCCCTTCAAGACAGGGATAAGTAACTGGTTCTTCTAATTTCATAGAGATAGAGAAAGTTAAACATAATAAGAAAACAGAGGATTTGCTCTAAAAAAAAGGAAAAAAACCCTAAAGACACTTAATGAAACAGGTGACTACTTTACCAGATAAAGAGTTAAAGCACTCATAATGAGAATGCTAACTGAATTTGAGAAAAGAACAGATGAACAGATGAAAACTGTAACAAAGAAATGTGAAATATAAAAAAGAAACAGTCGGAGCTGAAGAATATGATACGCGAAATGAAAAACACACTAGAAGAAACGACCAACAGAATGGGGGACACAGAAGCACACATGAGTGATCTGGGAGACAGAACAATGAAAACCACTCAAAGCATTAAAAAGAAAGCAAATCCGTAAAAACAAATAGACTTACAAGGGCCTCTATGTCAGCATCATACTAAAATTCACATATTAAGGGTCTCAAAAGGAGAAGAAAGAGTAAGAGGTTGAAAATGTATTTGATTAAATTATGGCTGAAAACTTCATAAACCCAAAGACATCCAGGTACAAGAAGTACAGAGGGTCCCAAACAAGATGAACCCAAAGAGACCCATGACCAGACATACATGCAAGACCAGAATTCATAAAATTCCTAGAAGACGACATAGGACGTTTTTTGACATAACTTGAAAAATTTCCAGGGGCTCTTTCTCTGAAGACCAACTCATTGGAAAAGACTCTGATGCTGAGAAATATTGAGGGCAGGAGGACAAGGGGGTGACAGAGGATGAGATGGTTAGATGGTATCACTGACTCAATGGACATGAATTTGAGGAAATTCTAGGAGACAGTGAAGGAAAGGGAAGCCTGGTGTGCTGCAATCCAAGGGGTCGCAATGAGTCAGACACAACTGAGTGACTGAACAACAACTATTGAAGGGAAAGGGAAAAAAAGAAAAAATAAAACAAATGGGACCCAATTAAACTTTAAAGATTTTGCACAGTGATGAAAACCACTGACAAAATTAAAAGACAGCCTACTAAATGGGAGAAAATATTTGCTATTGACAGGACCAAAAAGGGTTACCCAAATACAGAAATAGCTCATACAATTCAATTGAAGAAAAAAAAGATAGGCAGAAGACCTGAAGAGCCAGTTTTTTGAAGAAGACATACTGATGGCAACAGGCAAATGAAAAATTATTCAAAGTCACTAATCATTAAAGAAAGGCAAATCAAAACCAAAATGAAATATCAGCTCACACCTGTTAAAATGGCTATCTTCAAAAAGACCATAAATTATCAATGTTGGTAAGGATACAGAGAAGAAGGAACCTTTGTACACTGTTGGTAGGGACCTAAATTGGTGCAACCACTATCGAAAATGGTATAAAGCCTCCTCAGAAATTGAAAACAGAACTACCATATGATTGAGCATTTCCACTCCTAGGTATAGATTCAAAGAAAACAAAAACACTAATTTGAAAAGATATGTGCACCCAATGTTTATAGCAGCGTTATTTACAATAGCCAAGATATGGAAACGACTTTAGTGTCCATCAACAGATGAATACATAAAGGATCTGTGACATATATATGTAATGGAATATTAATAAGCCAGAAAAAAAGAGTGAAAATTTGCCGTTTGCAACAACATGGATCTGGTAGGTATTATGCTCAGTGAAATAAGTCGGACCCAGAAAGACAAATACTATATGTGATTATTTGTATGTTACATATCAAAAATGAAGCAAATTAATCAATATAATAAAACTAAAACAGACTTACAGAGAACAAACCAGTGGTTATCAGTGTAGAGAGGGAAGGGGGAGGGGCAAGGTAGGGGTAGGGGATTAAAAGATACATATGACTACATATAAAATAAACTACAAGGATATATTGTACAGGACAGGGAATATAGCCAATATTTTATATTTTTAAATTGAGTACATGATATAACAATACGGAATCACTATGTTGTACAGTCAAAACTAATATTGTAAATTAGCTATAGTTCAATAAAATAAAATAATAAACAGTAGTTTTATATGTTATATATATTTAATAAACTACATATATCTTATATACATATACATGTTAAGGCTATAGTTTTACCAGTAGTCATGTATGGATGTGAGAGTTGGACTATAAAGAAAGCTGAGCACAGAAGAATTGATGCTTTTGAACTGTGGTGTTGCAGAAGACTCTTGAGAGTCCCTTGGACTACAAGGAGATCCAACCAGTCCATCTTAAAGGAGATCAGTCTTGGTTGTTCATTGGAAGGATTGATATTGAAGCTGAAACTGCAATACTTTGGCCACCTGATGGGAAGAGCTGACTCATTTGAAAAGACCCTAATGTTGGGAAAGATTGAAGGCAGGAGGAGAAGGGGACAACAGAGGATGAGATGGTTAGATGGCATCACCGACTCAATGGACATGAGTTTGGGTGAACTCCAGGAGTTGGTGATGGACAGGGAGGCCTGGTGTGCTGAAATTCATGGGGTTGCAAAGAGTTGGACACAACTGAGTGACTGAACTGAACTGAACTGATTAATATATTTTAATGTGCATGGTTATTTTTATCTATGTGGTATATGTATGTATATGGACATTATTTGAAGACAAAATTATAAAAGATCATGTGAGAACTTCTCGAAATGTAAGACCAAAACTGAAGGGTTCTGCTGGGCACTCCTTTATATAAGCCTGCCTGGAAGACAGTAAGCATGAAATTTCCTAGAATTCAGCTAAACCTGGAAGGGAGGTTTTTGGGAATTAAATACTTGTGTTCCCCCAGAGTCCCTTTGTTAAAGCCCTAACTCTCAGTGGAGCTCTATTTGGAGTAAAGAGATAACTCGGGTTAAACGAGGTCACAAGATTGGGACCCTGACCCAACAGGATTAGTGTCTTTATAAGATGGGACATGAGAGTTCACCGTCTCTGTTCTCTGCTCACACATCCCCAGGAAAGGCCATGCAGGACACAGTGAGAGGGAAACACCTGCAAGTCAGGAAGAGAGTTCTCAGAAACCAAACCAGCCAGAAACTTGATCTCCGATTTCTAGCCTCCAGAATCAGGAGAGACCATACTTTTGTTGTTTACGACATCTGGTCTGTGACATTTTATTATGGCTGCCCAAGGTAATACTAAGGCCCACAGGAAGGCTGTGATGTGAGGCCAGTTGTCCTTTACCTCTTGGCCTGTGAAAGTGATCATCTGAAGCAACCAGCAAGGAGTAGCCAGAAACAGCCTCATCATCATACCAGGTATTTCTCATTCAGAACCTTCTAGCTCAGCATGCCCTACTTCTACTCTGACTGCCAAACAGCAGCACTGTATTAAGAGCAAAAAACAAAAATGTACCAAGCGCTGCCTACTGTAACATTAGACAGAGACACTGCTAAAGGGAACTATCTATTAGGGAGCATTTCTCCAAAGAGACCTACTCACTTTGCTTTAAAAGTTACCTAGCATAGTCCTGGCAACCAGTGGTTCTAACATGATGACAATACACCTGTTAAGGTGTAGCTATTCATTCAGTTACTCAACAAATAGGGACTGCATTTCTAGGATGTGGCAGGCACTGTTATAAGTGCTGGGGATACACTGGTACATGAAAGTCTGTTCCTGCCCTATTGAAGCTTAGTCTGAGTGGCAGGAAATAGACACTAAGTGTTAGTCACTCAGTTGGGTCCAACTCTTTTCGACCTTATGGACGGTAGCCCTCCAGGCTCCTCTGTCCATGGTGATTCTCCAGGCAAGAATACTACAGTGGGTTGCCATGCCCTCCTCCAGGGGATCTTCCCAACCCAGGGATTGAACCCAGGTCTCCTGCATTGCAGGCAGATTCTTTGCCATCTGAGCCACCAGGGAAGCCCAATGGACGCTAAACCAATAAGCAAGTAAATACACACACAGTCACAGGGCAATAATGGCCATGAGGAAAATGGAGTAGGGTAAGGGGTATCAGAGGAAGTATAATAGGTTGAGGATTTGTAACATTAGATATGGTGGTCAGGGAGGCCTGACATTTGAGCAAAGACCTGAAGAAGGTGAAGGAGTGAGCACAAGGGATATATTAGGAAACAGTGTTTCTGGTGGAGAAATGAGCATAGGGTGCAATGTGGCGGGAGAGAGGGGGCTAAGAGGAGCTGAGGAGGACAGGTAGAGAGCAGACCACCAGGCGTGGGTTTTGACTTTCACCCTGAGGAGGTGGGAGAGAAACCACTGGATGGTCTGGAGCAGAGGAGGGGCCAGATTTTACTGAAAACATTAACTTAATGGCTCTTTCTGACAGTCATGTGGAGACTAGACTGTAGAGTAAAGTATAGCACATTCAGGAGTGGGGAGACCGGTTAAGAGGAGACTCCAGGTGAAAATGATGCTGGCATGGACCAGTGTGATAATGGGGAAAAGGGGAAGTTGCCAGACTCTGGATATATTCTGAAGGCAGAGCCAACAAGGTCTGCTGATGAACGGGCAAAAAACATGGGAGAACAAGAGAAGTCAAGATGACTCTCAGTCGCTTGGCTTGGCCTGAGCAGCTGGAAGGATGACGATGACCTAGTGTGATCCACAGAGAGGAAGCTGATAACAAAGGCATCACTGCATCTGATTTACCATCCTTCAATAATGCATCAATAGAAACCTAAGAGCACAAGGATGACCCTCCCTCCACGTGAGTGGGTCAATACGACCATACAACATTACTGTTATATTATTATTATGTAATATTATTATTAGTTTACATGGTGTGTTTTGTAAGAAAAATAGCTAAACAGCTTTCTCCTCTCCTTCTCCCAAAAAAGTGACCAGAAAATGTATTGACTAAAGAAAAGTGAAAGTGGAACTTGCTCAGTCATGTCCAACTCTTTGTGACCCCATGGTAAGTAGCATGCCAGGCTCCTCCGTCCATGAAATTCTCCAGGCCAGAATACTGGAGTGGGTAGCTGTTCCCGTCTCCAGGGGATCTTCCTGACCCAGGAATCAAACTAGGGCTTCCTGCATTGTAGGTGGATTCTTTACCAACTGAGATAGACTCAGTTCAATTCAGTTCAGTCGCTCAGTGGTGTCCGACTCTTTGCGACCCCATGAATCGCAGCACGCCAGGCCTCCCTGTCCATCACCAACTCCTAGAGTTCACTCACACTCGCGTCCATCTCATTCTCTGTTGTCCCTTTCTCCTCCTGCCCCCAATCCCTCCCAGCATCAGAGTCTTTTCCAATGAGTCAACTCTTCACATGAGGTGGCCAAAGTACTGGAGTTTCAGCTTTAGCATCATTCCTTCCAAAGAACACCCAGGACTGATCTCCTTTAGAATGGACTGCTTGGATCTCCTTGCAGTCCAAAGGACTCTCAAGAGTCTTCTCCAACACCACAGTTCAAAAGCATCAATTCTTCGGCGCTCAGCTTTCTTCACAGTCCAACTCTCACATCCATACATGACCACTGGAAATACCATAGCCTTGACTAGATGGACCTTTGTTGGCAAAGTATGTCTCTGCTTTTGAATATGCTATCTAATTTGGTCATAACTTTCCTTCCAAGGAGTAAGCGTCTTTTAATTTCATGGCTGCAATCACCATCTGCAGTGATTTTGGAGCCCCAAAAAATAAAGTCTGACACTGTTTCCCCATCTATTTCCCATGAAGTGATGGGACCAGATGCCATGAACTTAGTTTTCTGAATTTGAGTTTTAAGCCAGCTTTTTCACTCTCCTCTTTCACTTTCATCAAGAGGCTTTTTAGCTCCTCTTCACTTTCTGCCATAAGGGTGGTGTCATCTGCATATCTGAGGTTATTGATATTTCTCCCGGCAATCTTGATTCCAGCTTGTGCTCAGAATTAGGGCCTTTCAAAAGTTTGCTTAAAAAAGAAAGAGGCTGTAAAGGGCCTTTTGGAAAACGGAAAAGACTCAATCACTTTGAAGCATGGAAAGAAAGGGAGGGGAGCTAGGGGGAAATCAACGTGTGTGTTTTTAGAAGTCTTAATAATACAATTCATGACACAATATTTCTTAAGAAAACGGATGGGTAGGTTTTCAGTTCAAATGTTCAAATGGAACATTCTAGTTTAAATTAATAAGCACCTGGTTATGAATAAAGGTATATTTAAGAGGTTTCACAAAGAACATGACATCAATTGTTCCACTTGTCTTAAATTCTGAAGTACCAATTAAGCGCTAGTACCTTGTGACTGAGTCATTTAAAACTCTGGGGAAGTGCTGAACAGTATGCTATTTATTTTAAAAGGTAATATTTAAGCTCATTTCCACCAAAAACTTATCTCTGGAAACATTAGTAAATATAGCTAGTTACATGTTGTCAGTGTTTTATAGGACTATTAACTAGAGACTTGCCCAGGTACAAAATCCAAAGTCAGCTTAAGACTTTAGGAAACCATGCTTATATNCAGTATGCTATTTATTTTAAAAGGTAATATTTAAGCTCATTTCCACCAAAAACTTATCTCTGGAAACATTAGTAAATATAGCTAGTTACATGTTGTCAGTGTTTTATAGGACTATTAACTAGAGACTTGCCCAGGTACAAAATCCAAAGTCAGCTTAAGACTTTAGGAAACCATGCTTATATTTTATAATTATAAATATAGAGGCGTTTTCGGAGGATCATGTATTCAAAGACATCATTTTTTTTATACTTCATTTAAAAATCTACATTAGATCCAAGAATATCATTTTTTAAAGTGCCTTCATTGTCCGAAATCATCCAGCCTAAGTTTGACATTTAAAACAGCTGTCTTCTGTTTTAAGATTTTGATGTTAAAACAAACAAAATACCCTTGGTTGTCTCCATCTCTCTAGTTATAAAATTTATCTTAAATACACATTCATCATAAACAGCCTGGAAAAAAATCTTTCAGTTGATATCAATTCAGGGTTTTCTCACATAATCTAAAAACTAGATTTGGAGTGAATTTGAACCTATTAATAATTTGATATTAAGCTAAGCACAGGCCAGTGCAGAGCTTCCAGAGCCCTTCCACTACCTGGAAGCAAAGGCTTTGAAAACAATTCTCAAAAAATAAGTATATTTTACTTTTCATCATTCTTTTGGCTAAACAGCAAATTTTAAAGTGTTGTTTCATCATCTGGTTTATCTGGTTATGAACATTTTAAATTATACTTAGCAAACTGAATTTTTAAACAAACTCATATTTAAAGCAGATACTTTAAAAAATCTAAACGGTAGGTGGAGGGACAATTAAAAGAAGTTAGGTTAGAGTAGAAAGATGAAAATAAGGTCAGACATAGCTTTGGCTCTGTGTTACATAACTAAACACTTTGATTAAATGTAAAGAGCTCTTGTGAGGGACAAAAACAGAGTTCTGGTTTACTTAACATTTATTGTTCATTCACGGCCTTATTTCTAATCTACCATTCTCTTCACTTCCCTAACAATGATTTGATATCAGGAGGGAATGGAGGTCAAGCGGCCCTCTGGGACAGTGGCACAATTGTTACACACGGAGAGGGTGCCACCCGTGAAGCTATTCACGATGGGCAGACAGTAAATCACTGTTAGCAGACTCCAGCCTGCTGGGACCGGTCCCCAGAGATGTTCTTACACCGTCCCCAGGGGATTCAAACTACAGTTTTGTCTCATTCCACCAGTGGCCTTTTAGGGTTACATTTCTATTCTTATTGCACCTCATTTTCAAGCATCTTGTTATGTAACTGTGATATTTACTCATCACTCACATCTGTAAACCCTTTTATCTTCATTCAAAAAACAAGTCAGACATCATACACTGAAAGTTCTATGATGAGGGGAAAGCCTAGATTTTGTTCATCTTGAGAACTGAAATCTCAAAATAATTTTCTTGTTTTTTTTTCTCCCTTTTTAAGTGGTGCTTAAAAGTGGTCCCATCCAACCATCTATTTCTTTTCCAACTGAATCCCTGAAAAAGAACTCACTGCTTTCACTAATTCACCCTGTCTTTTAGGTACCAGGCCCCTACTGTCTGCTAGGTGCTAGAGGTATAAGAGAAATGAAAGATATGTAGTCCTATGACTCAAGGAGTTTGTGATCTGACAGGAAAGAGAAGCATTCAATAAGCTACTGGACCAAAAATTACCTCTAGCTGTGACAGATGGACTGATTGGGCAGGGTACTTTAAGAACATATAGTGGAGGGGTTATGATGCCTTCTGGAGTATCAGGAAAGTCTGTTTCAAGCAAGAAACATTTGGGCTGAAACTTGAAGGATGGGTAGGAGTTAGCCAGGTAAAGAGGGGAAGATGGTAGTGTTGCAGAGTAGGTGTGTAGTTACAAAGTAGCTTGGAACTTTCCACACCAGTGATCCTGTGAGGGAAGAAGGGGATGGGAGCCTGGCAGAGAGATGAGACCAGAGAGGTAGGCTAGAAGTGAGTCCTGTACAGCCTTGCTGCTGCTGCTGCTAAGTCACTTCAGTCGTGTCCGACTCTGTGTGACCCCATAGACGGCAGCCCACCAGGCTCCCCCATCCCTGGGATTCTCCAGGCAAGAATACTGGAGTGGGTTGCCATTTCCTTCTCCAATGCATGAAAGAGAAAAGTGAAAGTGAAGTCGCTCAGTCTGTCCGATTGTTAGCGACCCCATAGACTGCAGCCCACCAGGCTACTCCGTCCATTGGATTTTCCAGGCAAGAGTACTGGGGTGGGGTGCCATTGCCTTCCCCGGTACAGGCTTGAAGGTCCTATTAAGGTTTTGGGAAATCACAGTGTTTTAAGCCAGGGAGTGATGTGATCAGATATACAACCTTCACAGATCGCTTTAGCTATAATGTGGAGGACAAGAGTGAACAGGATATTATTTATGTTAATTTGGGGGAAAACCCCACCAAAAATATTTCTCTATATATTGGTTCTGGGTACATATGATCTATATATAAGTACAGAAAAAAGGAACTATAAAGATGTACAGGAAACTCAAGACCATGAGTAATATGAAGTGGAAAGATAGTGTTGATTCTCTGGACGCTAAGCTTTATACACTATGTTTTATTCCTTGCAATAAAGACAAGAAACAAATATGAAAGAATATAAACAGTTGCTAATTCTGGGATGGGAAAAACTGGGATGTTTTATTATTCCTCAAAATTTTCTTTATCTTTCAATGGCTTCAAAAGTTTAAAAAAAAAGAAAGGAGGTAGGAGGAGAACCAGGAGAGAGCAAAGGCTATTTCCCAAAGGAAGGAGTGGTCCTGTGCATGGCTGCTAAGACTTCAAATACAATGAAAACTTTAAAATGTCCACTGGATTTACTGTCATGGATATCACTGAAGACATAAGCAAAAGCCCTGGCAATGGAGTGCTGGGACTAGAAGCCAGACAGGAATGACAAATGAGAGAGAAGACAGTGGCAATGGTGATCATCAACAGGCCTTCATCTTTGGAAGAGAGGAGAGAATACCGAAACGCAGAGAAGACCCAGGGAAGGCTTGTTTCTAAGATGAGAGAGACTAAAGCCTGTTTACATGCAGTTGGGGAGATGCAGAAGAGATGGAGACAGTGGGGCAGAATTTCTGAGACTGTGTAAATGATCTGAAAACAGGGGAGGGTTTGGCCTCAGAGTGGAGGAGAGAACTGCCTCCACCCTAAGAGGAGATAAGCAGGAAATGATAAGTACAGAAGCAAGAAGCACCCATGCGATGGACTCTTTTTCAGGGAAGTAGAAGACACTGAGGGGAAATTAGGGGAAAAAGTTACAGACTGACACAAAGAAAGAAAAGATGATGATGAAGCAGGTTCACGAAGCAAGTCAGGTTCACGACAGAGTGTACAGCCTGCTTAGACGTGTGCTTGAAATGTTTTTCTAGTAGGTTTCAGCTGCCAGACGCAAGAGCAGAGAAGGAAGGTATTTCTGAATTTAGGACTGGTTTTCACTCAGATGGGCATGACCAAAAGAAAGAAGAGTCAGGGAGTTGAAAGTGTTCGCCAGAGAGACAGTTATTATGAAGCTCTCCTGGACACAGAGGGGAATGAAAGAAGCAGGGACTGGGTGGATGGAAAGAATGGCAGAAGGCTTCCTGCATTTAGGGTGAGTGTGAGGAGGTGCGTAGGCAAGTAAGCTGGAAGGAGAGTCCATTGTGATTAAAGAGAGGATGTCAGAATTAGTGATTTAGAACCTGGAGCCTCTTCTGATAATAATGAAGTCCTGGAGTGGGAGGCAGAGGTGAGGAAGAACAAAGGACAGAGTAGATGAGGAAGGCAAAAAGCTGAGAATGCAGAGGCCTGGTTAGGTGGATGCCATGAATGGTGACAGGTGGTGGGACCGATAAGAGGACAGTAAGCCTGATGCTAAAATCTTTAAAAAGTGGGGTAAAACAAGATCTGTGGACAGTAATACCAATGTATCCATAGGGCACAGCCTCCAAAGGTCCGAGAGTTTTGGGGAGAAGGAGGAATCGTCTGACAAGCACCAAAGACACTAACTTCCCTTCATGATACTAACTTCACTTTGTGATAACGGCCTATTTGTACAAACTGTACTCCTCATGTAACTTCCAGGAACATCCACATGGAGTTGAGCAATAAGTAAGCACCAGCAGACATTTCCTCCAAATTCACTACTCCATTCTGTGGTAAAGCTGCTGTAGTTTAGTCGCTAAGCTGTGTGCCTTTTGTGACCCCTCAGACTGTAGCCCACCAGGCTCCTCTGTTCATGGGACTTCCCAGGCAAGAATACTAGAGAGGGCTGCCATTTGCTTCTCCGGGGGAATCTTCCCAGACCCAGGGATGGGACCCACCACTCCCACATTGACAGGTGAGTTAATCACCACTCAGCCACCAGGGAGGCCAGATGTATTAGCAGAGATCAGATCAAATAGCTAGATGTGATCTTTAAAAGAATCCTGAGGGGGTTCACCTTTTCATTTCCTCTTCCTCCATCATACTTTTTCCAGGTGATGTGGGGGAAAGCAGGTGTGGTCTTTTGAGCACTGAAGAGGAGTTATGATGGGCTAGCTCCCAGCACTGACACAAAGCAAACCCCTTCTTTCCTCCGCCTCCCTCTGACCCCTGTAAAATGGTGGAGGGAGGTTTGAAGTGGAGGATGGCAAGGATGACAATGATGCTAGTTAATCTTTATAGATGCTAGTTAGCCTTTATCTCTACACCCCCGCGGTTTACACTCTCCATCTCATTTAATTCACGCAATCCCTGGGAAGAAACTAATAGCAAATCCCCATTAACAAGTGAATCCACTGCTCCAAAAAAATTAGGGACTGCCCCCAAGGTCACCACCAGCTAGTAAGTTGCCTAAAAACAGCTGGCCTCCAGAGACTAAGGCTGTTCTCACTCCAGGCCACCTAACTACTATACAGTCCAGGATTTCTTCTAGTCCTAACGCTTGGTGATTCTTTAACTCCCATTAACTTTCTTTCCCTGAAGGGACAGGGTAGACAACAGACTTCAAAGGCTCTGGAAAGGCAGCGGTTTTACTTAAAAGTTAAGGCAGACTTCTGGGAGTTAGTGCGCGGAGCGCAGAAGGGGAAATGACGTCATGAGGTTTCTCAGGGCAGCTCCCGACAGGTGCTCCCCCGAGGGCTTCAGGCAGCGACACAATAGCTGGCTTTTCTGCCAGCTCCCAGGGAGCATCTCTCCCCTGGCAGGTGGAAATGTCATCTCACCTGGTCAGGACGACGGGTGCCTAATTGGATGGTGAGACTTCACATCTAGTCCTTGCCAGGAAGCTTCTGGGTGGTATTTCTCAGCCACGCAAAAAGTTAACTCAAATTCTTTTCTTCCTGTATTCTCTAATTTTAAATTACGTAAATTTAATCTCTTGCTTCTTGGCTCAGCGTTACTGCAAATTAAACATGCAAATATTAATAATGAAAATAATTTCCCTTTAAAAACATATCTTGAAAGTCGATGTGGGGCATTTCCAATATATCCATAAAACAAACAAGACAGTTTAATTGTTTGTTTCTCCAAGGGAAGAAGCTAAACCCGGAATTAATTTGGTTCAGCCTGTGAAACAATTCGTTTGCTCTGCCTCATTCTGCCAATTAAAGAACTTTTTCCAGACACAATTAGTATGTAAACCAGGGGCCGAAAAGGAAGAAGGGGCCTCGGCGTTCGGGCCCGGATGGAGACTGCCGGCGGAGAACCCCGAGGAAGTCTTGGGCCGGACATGAGGGACCGCGCCAGGGACACACAGACGAGCTCGGGATTGAACGTCGAAATCATGGGCGTTAAATAGTCGCGGCAGAAGACTGAGCGGTCACGGCTAGCCGGGACCCTCCCCCCGGGCCCGGACCGGATTCGAAAGGGACGTCCGCGAGCCAGTCGCCACCCGAGCCGCAGAAGCGCGCAGACAAGCCCGCCGCCCCCACGCCTCAGCCCCGCCGGGAGCTGGCGCCTCGTGAGGCGGGGGCTGCGCGCGCACCTACGGCCGCGGCACCCCAGCCCCCACCACCGCGGATCTCTAGCGGCTTTGGCCTGCGAAAGGTGGGGCTAGCGGCCCCTGCTGGCATTTTTGGCGAACAGCAGGGAGACGGACCTTTTCCCCTCAAACCATTTTCCTCACCTTTTCTAAAATGGTTTGTGGACAATATCTATACTGTTGTCACGAGTGCACTTATTTTATTCTTCATGAGTCCTCATTAGCATGCTTGTGCGTATTTTAGTTGCCTGTACTAAAGGCAAAAAAAATGGGGGAAGGGGGTCTTATTAGTGGCCCTAGCCCCAGTTAGGGAACAGGTACAGTTTCTAATGCATTTATTTAAGGGAACTCGGCCTAAGGCGGACTAAGACCCTGATCTCCTTCGCAGTGCTTTCCTCGGCCGACCCCATAACTAGTAAATAGTGATCCGAGAACTGCTTGGCCGCCCGCGAGAAACCAAGTGAGAAGCCCCCTGGGGTGGCGTGGGGGTTGGGGGGCGGGAGCAACATGCTCCTTTGCGGTCTTTGCGGCCAGCAGGCACGGAGCGCGCAACGGCAGGGAAAGGGGACGTCGTGTGGCCTGCCCAGTGGGCACGAGCCTTGTAACTGTAGGACTTTTGGGCTACTGAACTTTCAAGCGAACGGAGGAAGGCTGTGTCTGCCATTCTCCTCCTGATGGTAACACAAAAGCGCCTCGGAAGAAGTTGCGATTTAGTTATTCCATGAAGCTGCTGGATACTCATTGGAATAGTGTTTTATTTCTGAAGTTTACATAATTATTTCCAAGAACAGTGTACACACTTTCTAAGTTTAAAAGCAGATCGTCGCTACCAGCATTCCTTGCACTATACTTAATTTGCTTACTTAACATGCTTTATTAACGTGTGTTGTATGTATGTTAACTAATAGCTGAGTTCATATCGTCGAAGTGTATTTTTCAGTGTACCGGTTTCTATCCAACTCATCTGGGTCCGCAAAGCGTCCGTCGCTTCTGGAATTTACCTCTTGATATAGTATCAGAAAGGCTCGCCGTTCACTTACCCTCATCCTTTAAAACTTTTCCATTAAAAAAAATCGATGAACAAATCCTTTCTTGTAACTTGCTCCTGCACTACGTCTATTTTTATTTATTTTTTTGATTTGGCAGGGCTCGGCAATGCTGTCCGAGATTTTTTCCCCCCAGCAAGAGAAAATGCGGGGGTGAGGGGAGGCATGGGCTGGGCTTCTGCGGGTGTCGCCTACGCTGGGACCTCCACCGAACGCGCCGCGGGCGGGCAATAGTGGTGGAAGGAAGCAGCGCTGACCAGTCGGTTCAAGGCTCCACCTGCGGCCACAGCGCGTAGTTTCTCCCTCCGCCTCGCTCGCTCCGGTTCACACACAGAGACCGCAGCCCTCCTTCGGGTCGGAGAAGACGCCAGCCAAAGTAGGCGGGGTTGCAGGAGGAGAGTCCGCTTTGCGCAATCCAGTCCGGGACTTGGCTCCGCCCTGGAGCGGCGGCCTCTCCAGTGACAGAGGAGTAGTGAGCGGCACGGGGTGAGGCTGCAGCCAACTCCGCTCCCCGCGCACTCGGCTGCCCAGGCGCTCCGGACGCAGCAGCAGCGCTTCTCCGCGGAGCCGACCGCCCGCGATGCCCGCTTAGGAGCGGCGGTAGCGTCCAGCACCGCCACACCCGCGGCGTAGCGCTCCCGGTCGTGAAGCGGGGCTAGAGCGCGCACCCCTACCCCAGCCCCCTCCCCGCCCCCCACCCTGAAATGACTTGTTAATCGGCGCAAACACCACCGAAGGGACTCGCCGGAGTGGAATCCAAGTGAAATTTGGATTTGGAGAAGAGTTTCTTGAACATTTCCTCCTTTCTTGTTGGTTTTTTTCTTTCTTTTTTCATCTCCCCTTCTCCGCCTGTCATTGGAAATGAATACGGCGCGTTTGCATCCCAGAAAGTAGTCGCTGCGACTGTACCCCCACAGAGACAAGCACCCATGTAAGAATGACAAAGGCTTGCGAAGGAGAGAGCGCAGCTCGCGGCCCGGAGAGATCCCCTCGATAATGGATTACTAAATGGGATACACGCTGTACCAGTACGCTCCGAGCCCCGGCCGCCTGCCCGTCGATGCACCGAAAAGGTACGGCTGGGGCGCCCTGGTGCGCCCCACCTCCCGGGCGGTTCCGCTCCCTCCTGCGGGTCCCGGGGCCGCGGTCCGCACGCCGTCTCGGCTTTGTGGTGCTTGCGTTTTATTTTGTCTTGTGTCTGCCTTCCGAGCGTTGCCCGGCCCTGGGGGAGCAGTCGCGAGCCCTGTCTGCCGCTCCTCTCCGCCCTGCGCCCCAGAGACCTCCGGCTCCGCGTTGTGAGCTTCCCCACTCGCGTGGCGCACACGCCAGGCGCCGCCCGGGACCCCAGCCGCGCGGATAGCTGCCTGGCCCTGGGAGGTGTGTGCAGTATCCCTGGGGGCTCGTCCTCACTTTCGGGCCAGCAAGCAGCAGCGAGGCCAAGAAAGGGTGAGATTCTCGGAAGCGCCCGGTCCTGGTGCGAAGGCAGGGGAAGGGGTTCTACCCTCGAGGGCTGGAGGAGGTTCGGTCCAAGCGCGCTGTTTTCGCTCGACTCTAGGTTTGGGTTCGAGGTGGGAGGAGGGGTTCAACAGACTCGGGGAGATGGGGGGCGGGAAGCAAAGAGAGTCTTTTGTTGTCGGCGCGGGGTCGGGGCTGGGCTCAGTGGAGTGCGGGAAACTTGTAATGGCCCTGGCACCCGCGCACCCTGCCACTTGGTGACATCCCGGCTCCCGCGGCCGCTGGGCACCAGAGGTTCCGGGCTTTGTTTGCTCGAATGAGTGGCCTCCTCCCGGTGTGGCGCGGCTTCCCCGCCCTGGGTCCTATTCCCCGCCGCAGCTCCCTCCTGGGCGGCGAAGACAGCATCTGTAGCGTCTTCGTCCCCCTCGGGCACAGCACCCCGTGTCGGGGGCTGGCGTCCGTTGCGCCCTCTGCCAAATACTACGTGGTCCCTCTTTGGAAAGGAGGTGTCCCGGGAGGGGGAAGGGTGGGAAGACCTGGTTAGAAATGGCTCAGTACTTGCTAACCAGACAAGACCTCTGCAGGGGCCCAGGGTTCTCGATTGTCCGGACTACTTGCTGCGTCTGGAGCGCTGCCTCGCTGGCAGTGGGGCGCTCCACTGCCAACCCAGCCCGACAGCGCCCACCCACTCTGCATGACCCCGCTGGGATGGGAAGTCTCTCTCCCTCCTCTCCCAGATGCTCTGCTTTTTTTCTCGGCTCTCCACCGTATTACACGGTGCATAGCAGGATCCCGTAGTCCGTTCCCTCCTTTCACGACCGAAACGGTACAGGGGGAGCCAGGGAGCAGTCCTAGACTTGTGGGTATCGGGAAAGGAAACAGGATTCCGCTGTCTTTCCCGCTCCCTCGCTGCCACCACCCTTCGCCCAGCGTCTCCCCCTCTTCTTTTTTTTTCTTTTCCCTGCACGGGGTCACTCGACCAGGCACTTCTGGAAAGTTTCTCTGAAGGCCAGGGATGGCGGGCCGGGGGCGCGGGGGTGGGGGGGGGCGGCGGGGGCACTACCGATTTCGGGCTCAGCACGTGCAACCCGCGGGAAAACGAACCCCCAGGGAGGTGAACAGACCGCCCAGGATATGGCTAGGAGGCAGGAGCCAGGAGCCANCGGGCTTTGTTTGCTCGAATGAGTGGCCTCCTCCCGGTGTGGCGCGGCTTCCCCGCCCTGGGTCCTATTCCCCGCCGCAGCTCCCTCCTGGGCGGCGAAGACAGCATCTGTAGCGTCTTCGTCCCCCTCGGGCACAGCACCCCGTGTCGGGGGCTGGCGTCCGTTGCGCCCTCTGCCAAATACTACGTGGTCCCTCTTTGGAAAGGAGGTGTCCCGGGAGGGGGAAGGGTGGGAAGACCTGGTTAGAAATGGCTCAGTACTTGCTAACCAGACAAGACCTCTGCAGGGGCCCAGGGTTCTCGATTGTCCGGACTACTTGCTGCGTCTGGAGCGCTGCCTCGCTGGCAGTGGGGCGCTCCACTGCCAACCCAGCCCGACAGCGCCCACCCACTCTGCATGACCCCGCTGGGATGGGAAGTCTCTCTCCCTCCTCTCCCAGATGCTCTGCTTTTTTTCTCGGCTCTCCACCGTATTACACGGTGCATAGCAGGATCCCGTAGTCCGTTCCCTCCTTTCACGACCGGAACGGTACAGGGGGAGCCAGGGAGCAGTCCTAGACTTGTGGGTATCGGGAAAGGAAACAGGATTCCGCTGTCTTTCCCGCTCCCTCGCTGCCACCACCCTTCGCCCAGCGTCTCCCCCTCTTCTTTTTTTTTTCTTTTCCCTGCACGGGGTCACTCGACCAGGCACTTCTGGAAAGTTTCTCTGAAGGCCAGGGATGGCGGGCCGGGGGCGCGGGGGTGGGGGGCGGCGGCGGGGGCACTACCGATTTCGGGCTCAGCACGTGCAACCCGCGGGAAAACGAACCCCCAGGGAGGTGAACAGACCGCCCAGGATATGGCTAGGAGGCAGGAGCCAGGAGCCAACCCTTCGGAGTGGCACCCCGGCCGATGGTCAGCTTGGTTGGGATCGCGGTGCGGCACTTGCTGGACTGGCCTCTCAAGCAGTCGAACAAGGGGAGGGGGTGGGGAGGGGCCAGAAGGGGAAGTTTCCCAGCAGGACTCGGAAGCTGGTCCGGCCACTGTGGACAGTGGCTGGCGCGAGGGTGCGCGTCGACACCGGCCGGGGATCGCTGGCTCCAAGCGCAGCATCTCCAGTGTCCTGCACCCAGCTCGCCGTTTTCCAGCCGGCGGGTGTTCAGGGAGGAGCAGAGCCGGGAGTCAGGTGTGCGTGGAGCCAGGGAGGCTCCGCTGTTTTCGCAGCCAAGGCAAGCATTTCCAAGGGGTCTCCCCCTGCCTGTATTGCAAAGAGCAGCCCCTCCAGCCAGTCCGCGTCGGTCCTTGGGAGAAAGGCGGCTGCTTAGTGAATGTGGTCACCAGAGGAGATTACGGTGGGATCGTGGGATCGCTCTCTGCTTGGGCTGGATGGAAATTAAGTAGCAGCTGAATGTGATCCATGAGAGGTTGAAAACACAGGCGTCTGAACACACACACGTACGGACACAGACTCTCTCACGTGTACGCCCAACTTTCTTTGCCTCCAATCTGAAAAGCCGTTTAACCCAGTGGCAGTGTCCTGCCAGCAGGTCTCAGGAAAACTATTTAATGCCCCCCAGCGCTGACTCTTAAGTCTTTCCGGGTAGGAAGGTCGAGTGCCTTTGCCTTCCCTTTCTCTAATCCTGATAATTGTCTGGTCTTCTTTCAACATACCTCTTGGGCATTAAGTCCACAGACTGCCACTCTGATGACAGCGAGACGATTGTTGGTTCCAGATAATATGAATCTTTATTAAGATTTTTTTTCCCCCAAAGTAAAGATGCTGGTACATATTTCTGAAAGAACATGTGATTTTTCACACCCTTTCCAAATAACTGCAGAGGTCAAGATTGCAAGTATTTTGTATGGTTTTTTAATACCCTTTTAGTCTGCATGGAGCAGTTTTTATAGTAAGCTTTGATTAAACTACTCCAGGCATCAAAGTTAATTATTACCCTAACCTTAAATATAGTGGCAACACTGTATGTCTCCACTTATTAACCTAAACTATCTGTTAAAAAATAATTGCACTATTTGAATTTGGCTTACCCATGCTTGTTTATATGGTAACTTTTATTTGTCTCTTGAGTAACCACTACTCTCTATTATTTTGGTTTTAGGACCTTCTTAAATGAGGTGCTTTGCAAGCCAATCTGAAAGCAGAAATGAAGATTTAAACCTTTTTTGTGTTAGGCATTCTAGTTCATTTTTCTTATTTACACTGTTTGATGGCAATCTTCCTTAAGTGTTCTGTTTGCAGTTATTACCCTTTAGAGATGGGCCACAGTCTCATAATGCATTTAATGTTCAACAGACACCTAAGATCATTATCTCAGGGGCTACTTGCAAAATATACTCATTGCATAAAACCATCTAAGTTTAAATAAGTTAAAATTTCATAAGAACCAGTATAGAAACTCAAGTAAATGTTTAATGAGTAAAGGAAAGAAACAGTCCCAAATGAGTCACGGGTCTCCACTTGAAGGAGACCTGGGCACGTTTTTTTCCCTGCAGTGAAAAAGAAAAAAAAAAATCTGTGCCTTTAAGTAAGTGGTTATAATAAAGTGGCAGTAAGTGTAACTCTTTATTTATACACACAGGCACACACACACAAACATACACCCCTCAAGTTCTTTCAAAGTCTAGTGACTGCTTTTCCCATCATTAAAAAAATATAGCATTTGCATTTCGAGGAGGTGGATAACATCGCCAGCCAAGTGCGTTGAATCAGAAGGATGGCAAGAATTAGGAAGACTGCTATCATCATTGAATACAAATAAGACATCCAAATTAAGAACTTGTATTAAATTCGGAATAAATCTTCCTGCTTTTAAAGGCTAATGGATAGCTGCATTCCTTTATGAAATGGAAGGAAAAATACTGTTTTGGACAAGGAGGTAAGTCAGATACTTAGGGTTGTGTACATAGTGCTTCAGCTCTCTTCTGAGCAGGACAAAAGAGTAATGATGAGAGAAAAAGTTTTTTTTAGAACTAGATTGCCAAGAGCTAATATATTCTCCCATCATATTTGTTTGCAGAAAGGAATCACAGAACAAGCCAAACTAATTGCAAATGCTTTAATGAGGCATCTGCCATTTGCAGCAGTAGAAAGTCTAGGAAAGTCTGCATGAATCCCTGCACTGCCTCCCGCCCTCCACACACACTTTAAGTTCATCGCCCTCCTCCCAGAGCGAGTGTTCCCAGGTGTTCACATCTCCAGGGGAAGCCTGGAAGCCTCCTGTTGGGACCTCCCAGTGTCCCCCCACTCTCTTGGGGTGCCCTGGAGCCAAGTCGTCTCTGAGAAATTTCTATTCCGGAGTGAAGGTTTTTCTCCTCTGCCTTAAAATGTGCTACAAGAGCAACTGAGCTATTTCTCTGCTGGCAACCGCACAGCTGCCTCTTGGGGATATGGGAAGGGAGGGAAGGGAGGGAGGCATTTAATCCCTTTGAAATGGGCAAGTAAGATGTCATACCACACAAACCTCAAGGGGGGAAGGGAGATGAGGATACTCCTTAGCCTGGGACTATTACAGTATAGTTTATACAGAAGAGTAGGGTATACACTCATTTCCAAGCAGATGAGTGCCTGCAAAACCTTTTTATTAGAATAATTCTAATTACACTAATGGAGAATGTCATATACAACTATCAGTACTCTGATCTTTCCCAAATAACCCCTTCAGCACAGATCCTTCTCCTCCACATATGCCTTTCTTATCATCTGCTCCATCTTGGTAAACGGCAGTCCTAGCCTCTGAACTGGTTAGGCCAAGAAACTCAAGAGTTACCCTTGACTGGCCTCACTGCCATGTTGTTGGCCCCACCTGCAGAGAGCCTGCAGACTCCTTCCAGGTCTGACTCCTTCCAGGTCTTCCGCCTCAGGGGCCCTCACACTGCCAAACCACTGTCTCCATCTGCCTGCCGGGGGATCTGCTGGGCTAGCCTCCCAGCTAGTCTCCCACCTTTGGTCTATGTCCCCTACAGTCTTTTCTCAACACAGCAGCCAAAGTGATATATATTTTTAAAGGCAAAATCTCATCAGGTTATGTGTTCTCACATGCTTTCCCATCTTATTCCATCAAAGCCAGAGTTCTTCTTATGGTCTTTGTGGACCCACACGATCTGCACTGGGGCCCCACCTTTCTGACCTCCACTCTTCCTTGGGGTCACTTAGGCATGCCCCATCCTAATCTGGCCCTTTGCAGGGTCTTGTCCTTTCAAGGCTTAGGGCATGCCTTTGCCCAGAAAGCTGTAGAATTTGCTTCTCCTCTCCTCCTGCAGGTTCTCTGCTCACATGTTGCTGTCTCAGTGAAGCCTTTCCTGATCATCTTTCTTACTTCACCATTTTTCCTTATCCCAGTGGACAGCCTCGGGGTTTTTTGTTTTTTTTTTTCCTTAGGACTTTTCACATCCTGACAAACTGTCAGTTGTCCCCGTTTATTTTCTGTCTTTCGCTAGAACATAACGCCACAAGGGTAGACATTCTCATGTCTCCCTGCTGTCTCCAGCACCTACACCTGTGCCTGTCACATCACAGGCTTTTCATAACAAGTACTTGTTGAATGAATGAAGAGGGAATCGTTTTGTGAACAGCCAATCTTTGTCTCTTTCGCCTGCTCCTGTTTCTCTGTGTGTCCATCAAATGAGACGTCTCTCTGCCTTGATGAGTGTGTGTGTGTGTGTGTGTGTGTGTATATAGCACTGGCTTCCATGTACACAGGTGATGTGTCTCATATACCGTCAGTGGAGCATCCCTTCGTGGTTGTTTTCCCAGTCTTGGTGATGGATTGGAGCCTGCCCGTTCCCACACTCGCGCCCATCAGTCCCCGTTCTGTAGTTCAGAGCGCACATCTGTGGGACACCTGGTTGAAGCTGGAGGGACTGTGAGTTAGGTAGAATCAGGCTTCTAGAAAACAGAGCTAAGAAGACAGCCAGCACTTATGGGGCTTGAGCTTTTGACCTTGGACTCATTTGTTCTGCATTCTAACCGCTGGCCACAGAACCTTCTTGCCTTTTAGGAGTTTGCTCAGAGTAGTTTTTAAAATTCAACTTTCCGCCAGGAGGAATAAGCATGCCCATTAACTCACATTTCTGCCCGGTCCCAGTGCAGTGATGACTACTGTTGAAGATCCCGTGCTTGAAGTCAGATGACTTGAGTTCCGGACTCATTACCACGGACAAGTCCCTTAACTCTTCTGAAGGTCGATATTTTAAATAAAAACGGTAAAGAGTAAAAACGCATGCTATCTAGTAGAAGTATAGGGAGAATAATACAAAATCATGNATGACTACTGTTGAAGATCCCGTGCTTGAAGTCAGATGACTTGAGTTCCGGACTCATTACCACGGACAAGTCCCTTAACTCTTCTGAAGGTCGATATTTTAAATAAAAACGGTAAAGAGTAAAAACGCATGCTATCTAGTAGAAGTATAGGGAGAATAATACAAAATCATGAGTGTGACTGTATTTGGTAAAATATAAAATGCACCGTGGTTTGACAAGTTTGATGCTAACTCCCTTCTCATCTCCAGAGATCCCAGCCCTAGCAGAGACCCTGCTTCATTGTCGTTTATAGAACAAAAGAAAGATTATACCTTGTGGATATCATTTTAATGTTACCCACATGATGAAATTAAATAAGGTCCTCAGACTCACTGAAAATAATCTAGGTAGTGTATGGATGGCGAATTTATGAATCAGATGCCAACCGTTTCAACTAGTGATTGTTTTCAATGTGACCATTAAGTTAGGCAAGGTCATAGGAGTATCACTCTGCCAGGCATTTTTTTTTTTTTTTAAGTAAGGCCATTTTTTTTTGCTCAGGTAAGTTTTAAACAGTTCACATCAATGAAAATATTGGGACCTCCCTGGTGGTTCAGTGGTTAAGATTCCTTGCTACCAGTGTGGGGGGTGGGGTGGGGCATGGGTTCCATCCCTGCTCAGGGAGCTGAGATGCCACATGCTGTGAGGCACCACCAAAGGATAAACAAACAAAATTACAGACAAAATAAAATGAAAGCATTAATGCAGAACAGACACACCAGGGTAAAGTTTTGATCTCTGCTATATACTACTATCTTCCCCATCAAAGGCAGGGCAAATTCATTAGGTTTTGTGGCATATAGTTTCTAAAAATGTAGAGAGACTGTAGACAGCTTGGGAGGTGATGCAGAGGTCACAGTCTTAGGCAGACACAACACAGATTTACATCCCCCCTTTTTTTTTGCCATTTACAAACAGCCGTGACTTTGAGAAAGTTACATCTCTGTCTCAGTTTCTATTTGTCAAATGCTGGTGGTGTTACAGTTGTTGAAGAGAGGAAATACGACAACATCTGTAGGATTCATGGCACAATGCCTGACACACTACACACACACATTAAATATGAGGTGTTATTTTTATTTGGGTGACAGTTGTCATGGAGATTGCCCTGGTGGGGAGAGGACCAAAGGAAACCGCGTTTCACGTCTGCAACATGAAGAGAGGATGCAAAGGAAATGACCTTTGGACTGGAAAAGAACGTTCACACCATAAGCTGGCCACGATGTCACGGGTTCTAAGCAGAGGAGTGTGTGAAAGGGTCACTTGTGTGAGAAGAGCTGGGATCCTTTGCCTAACTTTGGAAGTGGAAACATCACACCGAAAACAGGGAAGAAGAAAACACTGTACAAGTGAAACAGCAGCAAACAGCTAAGGTCTGTATATCAACTAAGCACCCAAAGGACAGTTGTTTTTAAAAAATGATAGCTGTCACTTACTAACACTGTAAAATACACAGCCTGTATCCCCTAAGGAATCTGAGAGCACCCACATTTAGAATCTGAGAGCTGCCCATAATGACCATTCAGGGATGAGCTGAATTGACCCCAAGGACCACACACGTGTCACAGAGGAGAAGCTTGGCTATCAATCAACTCCTCCAGGAAGCTATGGCTGGGATCTGCATGAGTTTCTCCATGGTGGACATATACTTGCCAGATCACTCTTCCGTGGCCAAACCTGACATAGTGACAGTTTGGGAGTACCTGGATCTCCATGCCGAAGCAAACCACTGCTTTCCCACGAGGTGGTGCAGTGGTAAAGAATCCACCTGCCAATGCAGGAGACACCAGTTTGATCCCTGGGTTGGGAGGATCCCTTGGAGAAGGAAATGGCAGCCCACTCCAGTATTTTTGATGGGGAAATCCCATGGACAGAGGAGCCTGGTGGCCCACAGTTTGTGGGGTCACAAAGAGTTGGACATGACTTGGAGACTGAGCGCACCTTCCCCACCAAATGCAGAAAATAGTCAGCTGGCACCAGGGGAGACAGGGATTACGCTACTGCTAATATGCTGATACACAACCTGAAATTTGGTTCAAACGATAGCCACAGATGTCCTTATCAGTGAGAAGACTCTCACTCCTCAAGAGCATAGCAAAAGGGGCAATAAATTGTTACTATCACTCCAGTTCCCTGAAGGAGTAAGAATCCCTCCACAGCTTAGAATTACAGTTATTTTCATCTAGGACAAAATTTTTCTCTTATAAACTTTGTAAGCGGAAAGAGGATGTACAGAGAGCAGAATAAATCAGCAATCCACAGGCCCCAAAGACTGAAGGACCAGCTCCCACGGAGCAGCCATGCAATGACCGGTACTTTGAAAGTATTGTTAGTAATAGATGTTTCCACACACAGCCGTCAGACCTGAGGCTTTCATTTAGTATGACTCAGCACTTTCGAGTGGTTTCCAACTAACCAATAATTGCCATCTGCAGAAACTTTAATTCAAAGAATCCAAGCCAATTTGAAAACGTTAGCCGATGAATTTCTAAAATTGATGTTATTTACCCCTCTCTTATCCCTCCTGCCCTCACACGTGTTTAAGACCAAGCCTTTGGCCATCGTTTGATTTGAAGCATTTATAGAAGAGAACAGCATGTGGCATCAAAACACAATGAAAACACACCACTGGAAAATAAGCATTTGAGGGACTGGGAAATAAAGAATCTGTTCATTATGGTTTCATGTTATATGAGAGTTTTCAAGACAAGCTGTCTGTGGATCCATTCTTTTTTCCTTTTTCCTATTCCTGAGTCTTTTTTTCAGGAGCATATTCAATCTTTTCATTAATATTGCAGCGATTTCAGTGCTCCCCCGACTCCTGCCCCCGAGACTCTTACTGCCCTTGAATGAGGAAACTAAGAGAATACTGATGGAGCTGGTGAATGGAAAGGTTCCTTTCCTGAAAATGGAATGCTTTATGAAAAAACTGCACTCCGTAAAAGACACTCCAAATAGTCCAGCGACGGTCTCTCCTTTTTACCCCAAGAGCCACTTGACTTCATTCATGTATTTTGGTGTATGAATGCATTTGTTCTTAGGCCTCAGAAACCCAGGTGGAAAACCAGCCTATAAAGCCTTGCATTATTCTAAAAACGTGAGCTCTGAGTTACTTTAAGAACATTTTCTGTAGAGTGAGCGCTAAATAGAAAACAAACTGTTTACAGCATTCTAAACTGGAGTCTACGTAGCAGGCAGGATGGCAGCTGGGTGGATTTTTATAAATACTCGTTAATGGTTTCCGAGATGAAGTCTGTGCTAATTCTTCTCACATCGTGAGTGATGGCCCTAGCTAGACACTGTTGCTGAGCTCTTCATCTATTAATCATGGAGGCTGCTTTCTTATCCGGTTGCCATAGTTTCAGGGCCTCAGATAGTGTTGGGGTGTCTTGGGAGAGGTTTGAGATAGACTAGGCTTGCGAGCCTCGCAGTGATTTTGGCAGCCATGGTCTTCTGAAAGCGCTGAAAACAACTTCTCATATAATTCAGTATTGAATTAAAAGAGGCGACTTCTGAGAGTGTCTCTCTGGACCTTGTTATGTGTGCATCCAGCTGATATTTACTCCAGGATCTGTCTCTCACTCAGTCTTGCTGGTAAAAAATTACGGCCCAGGGGCTGGGGTCACTTTCATCCCTGGACAAGCCAAAGGGTGTGAATCCTTCGTTAGGCTGTTCCTACACATGGCGGTAAATGAGGCCAGTCCTGACTTCACTCACATTTCAGTCTCATAATTGGGTTTCAGCTCTGCAGACGGCTGAATAAATAAAGTGACCTCAGGAGTGGTGAATGCTGTGCTTTGGCATGGCCATGTAAGCACTTAGTCCTTTCCTTCAGGTTCCACCTTAATTTTTTCAGGTTCGACACACATTACTGAAGGGCTAGGGACCATTTGACTGCGTTTTGCACCGCTGGCCCAGAGGTCTACCGCTTTGCCCGTTCTTGAGTGCATGAGCGATTTTTTTTCTTCCTGTCATTATAATATCTTACTATGTCCGGGTGATGGGGAAAAGCTCTCCAGTTGCGGACATAGTGTGTGAGTGACCCAGTCAAGAGAAGATGTGGAGGAGTGAATTGCTACAAGAGGGAGATACACTCCACAATTTATGGGCTTTGTGTGCAATGGAGAACACAGCTTTCCTTTGTTAGGTAAATCTGGCCTCATATGACAGATACGGGTACATGTCTTCACGTTTTAGTTCCCATGTTCCAAGTGGACTTTCAAGGATTCCTACCCATCTAAGCCCAGCCATTTCACTCCTTTGTAGATTAAAACATAAAACTATTTCACACTTGAAGCACACAGCACTGGATTCAGGACATGCAACACAGCATATGAAAATCCAGGTGGGTTCAGAAGAAGAAAACCTTGAATTCATTATAAATGGGCTTAATCTCGAAAACGAGTCATTTTTTAAAAAAACTAGGAAATGACAGGGCGAGCTTCAAAGCAGCCGTTTTAAATTTCCACAGATCCGGCCTGCCAAAATTTTTACTTATGATCAACAAGCATTTGTAATGCATGTGCCTATTAAATTGACCCCTCCCTTACTCAGCCACACTCAATGATTGATTTTTAGAGGCCAATAATTTGAAGTAAATGAAAAGGATAACATGGCCTTAATTGCTACTGGCTTCACCAGGCTTCTGGGCACCAGAATTCCTTGTGGAAAAACACTTTTAAGTGTCACAGCAGTTTTTGATCATGTGGTCTGGCCTTACCCATAGGCCGCAATTATCCCCCAGCCCTTCCCCACATCCCTCCAACATCTCTGGAGAAGCAAAGAAAACATGCGTATGTAAATTCAGCATTACGGACTCTTGATTTTTTGGTAGGGTCAGAAAATAGGTGCTGCTCCTTCTATGGTATTCTTACAAGACAGTCGTCGTTATTGTTGTTTTTACAAAAGGCATAGAGTGGGAAGGACGAAGGGATTCATATTGCAGATCAGAAGCTTTTTCTGCTCCAAGGAGAGTTTCTGGGAATTGACTCTGCTGTCCTCTCGACAATCCAAGATGTGATTATTCTTCAGTATCCAGTCACACACAACATCGCACACCATCCCACAGTGGAGCGTGAAGAAAAGTCACAGGACTTTTGTGAGGCTGTCAGTCAGATACAAAGTAGACTTTAATTAACCTTAATTAATGATTTCTGATTACAGATTGGTTTTTTTTTTGGTGCCTCCAAGGCATCAATACCTTGGAGGCTGCATTCTGTTGGAACATTTTCAGACAGCAGTGACATGAACATGCTTCCCCTATCTTGCCAGGCAGACTGCATGAGGCTCTTACTTTATGAGAAACATGATTCTGTATCATTTGCAGAATAGTCATGTAAAGGATAAAATATCATTTGGGGGAGAGTTCAAGCTGCTAAGTGGTGCAAAGTGTTTTGAATCTTTAGAGGAACCATTTTTTATTTTAACTTAACAAATCTGTTGATATTTACTGGCACCTAGCTGGATTTGAGGCCATGCTTTACAAAAACAGAATGAGACTCTGAGTGGTGGACTTCCCTGGTGGCTCAGATGGTAAAGCGTCTGCCTACAATGCAGGAGACCCAGGTTCAGTCCCTGGGTTGGGAAGATCCCCTGGAGAAAGAAATGGCAATCCACTCCAGGACTATTGCCTGGAAAATCTCATGGACAGAGGAGCCTGGTAGGCTACAGTCCATGGGGTCGCAAAGAGTCGGACACGACTGAGCGACTTTCTTTTTGAGTGGTGGTGCCCCAGGTCTTTCAAATGAAAGCCACTGTATGCTGGTGGTGCTGGATCAAGTGGTATTTCCTTTGTCTGCTGTAAAGAATCCACTTGCAGGAGACTTGGGTTTGATCCCTGGGTTGGGAAGATCCCCTGGAGAAGGAAATGGCAACCCACTCCAGTATTCTTGCCTGGAGAATTCCATGGACGGAGGAGACTGGTGGGCTATTGTCCACCGAGTCACAAAGAGTCGGGCACAACTTGGCAACTAAACGACAACAACAAAATACTCTTTCCTGTGTGCTAACCATAGTGATTGAAACACTGTAAGTGCTGGAGAAACTGGCCTGCCTTTTGGTTTATAGTACTTTTCCTTGTGTCATGAGTTTTAGGACAGATGTCAAGTAACTGAGCTATAATGTTAACACACTATATTTACATTCAACTTTTAACCAGAGGGCCTAATGAAAGTTAGGTATAATATATTAATGCCAACTTATGAGTTAAGTTTCTGTGTGAATAATCATTTTGCAGCTTATCTGAAACTCTTAATAGCATATAACCTATCTAGTTGAGCATAATTTGTCCTTATGAATTACAAATGCCTAGCTTTTACAATTAAGCTTACCAATCTAGAAGCATCTTTCATGAGAAATTACCTAAGTTAAATTGATTGATATTATTTGCTGTACTGTGTTCTAGGGTAGTGATTACCTAAACTATAGGCAAGATGGTTGTCCCCCCTGCATGCAATATGGTTTTACTTTTAACAGAAGATTGTAGACAGACGCTTTATCATCTGAGCCACCAGGGAAGTCCCAAAGTCAACCCAGTGTCATGATCCCATGTTTGCCCAGACAAGAGGATATGCTACTAGTATCATCTAGAAAGCAGAGTAGTTTCCTGTGTAGCCAAGGGGAAGACGACATCTTTTGGATACTTTTCTCTTTTAAAGGGATGTTCAGCCTACAGGGAAAAGTTTTCTATTAAAAAGGCAACTTTTATCTACAAGATGTTTCCGCTCATTCGTGATGAGGGGAAGTTCAGCATGTTGAATATGCTGATTAATTAATTCTCCTGGGAGATCATGGAGGGTGGAGCTTTTGTTTTCATATTTTGTCCTGTCCAGAAACAAGACGTGTTAATACTACTCAAACACATCCGTTCCCAAGAATGAAAAGGACAACGTCACTGCCAGTACTGTTAGAAAACAGCCACTTCCAGTTCCCCAAGTAGATCCTACCACACGCCAGGTATGCCAGCAGAGGCTTTAAAATGTTGTGAATAGCTTGACATTATCACGTTGTTATTGAAATGCAAATTCTCCAGCACAACTTGCAAAGGTTTTCAACATAGGCAATGTCTATTCTCACTTATTGTCAACGATACCCAGCCTGCACTGGAGGGCTTATTCTAATAAAAGTAATCACAGTGCATTTGCAGTTTTTCATTGTTTCTCACTGCCTCTGTTTGAAGAGCTCGACACACCTTCCTGGAATGGTATCTTGCAGGGAGAGGACAGACTGACTTGCAACAGTGAGGTGCACACCCAGGACTGGTCTGCCCAGGAAGAATCATGCTGCTCAGATTTAGAAGTCAGGCTTACCGATGAT
The DNA here is from genome assembly GCA_006410675.1 of Oreotragus oreotragus. NCBI lineage: Eukaryota > Metazoa > Chordata > Mammalia > Artiodactyla > Bovidae > Oreotragus > Oreotragus oreotragus. The sequence continues at coordinate 379,790 of SJYX01009945.1, read as the reverse complement.
GATCAGCAGCAACAGTATTTAACAGTGTTATTACTATTAATAAAGACCTCATTATATAGTCCTTATATTTTTCTAAGTATGTTTACAAACATTGCCTCGTTTAACATCATTACAGCCTAGGTTAGGCAAGGCGGGTATTATTATGCCCAATTTAAAGATGAGATAACTGAGGTTCAGAGAGGTCAAATCATTGGCCTAACAGTATAAGCCTCTGGGAAGGGAAGGGCTTGAGACAAGGTCGGAAGCCTTCTGAAACTGAGTTTTTTTACACTCCATGACATTACAGTTTGCTGAATACTTTAAAAAGAACTTGGAAATAATTTAGTCTTCCAAGAGAAGACGTTGTCACATTATGCCTACTATGCAGATTGACTCCTGCCACAGAAAACCCTTAGAAGTAGCTTTCCGAGGACTCCACCCAAGGGTTCGGGACCTAAACTCCTGCTTCGTGATGCATGCCAGTGCAGGTCTTTGTCTCCAGCAGCTCTTAGGACCTTGAGTCTGTCATCCAAAAAGACATCATTTGAAAAATGGAGGATGTTGTTGTTTAGGATTCTAGCCCTGTTTGATAGCAGGAATAAAAACAAAGGTGGAAACTTTGACCCTGGTACAGGGTACAACTGGAGGGACAGAGGGCTCAACCAGATATTCCTGCAGGAATATTCTCCTGGGGCTTGCAACCTGTACCTATGAAACAGAAACGTGCTTTTAGCGAGGAGTAAAGTAGACCGCAGGGCTCAACATAAATGAATTTTCCCTCCAACCAAGGTCGTTTTACTCCTCTGGTCCACACTGCTGGATGCAGTGAAAGCATCAGGTCCATTTAATTCAGCAGATACATATTTAGCACCTGTTCTAGGCAAGATACTGCAGAGACACAGTGATGACCTAGTTCAGAATCTATTGATCAGTTGCCTAGACAGCATATTAAAAAGCACAGACATCACTTTGCCAACAAAGGTCCATATAGTCAAAACTATGGTTTTCCCAGTAGTCATGTTCAGATGTGGGAGCTGGACCATAAAGATGGCTGAGGGCAGAAGAATTGATGCCTTTGAACTGTGGAGTTGGAATAGACTCTTGAGAGTCCTTTGGACAGCAAGATCAAACCAATCAATCCTAAAGGAAATCAACCCTGAATATTCAATGGAAGGACTGATGCTGAAACTGAAGCTCTTAATACTTTGGCCACCTGATGCAAAAAGCCAACTCACTGGAAAAGGCTCTGATGCTGGGAAAGATTGAAGACAGGAGAAGGGGGTGACAGAGGATGAGATGGCTGGATGGCACCCCTGACTCAACGGACATGAATTTGAGCAAACTCCGGGAGATGGTGAAGGACAGGGAAGCCTGGTGTGCTGCAGCCCATGAGGCTGCCAAGAGTCGGACATGGACCTAGCGACTGAACAACGACAACACTCAAGGCCAGACACTGGGCCCACATACTATCCAGGAAGGCAGGTGTGCAAAACAAATACCACAGTGTCTGAGGGGCGACTGTTCTCGATGTCCAAAGCAGTGTGGTAAGGATGCTGAGGACAGAAAGGAGTGCTCTGTCCAGTCTGGGAGGAAGCATTTGAGCTGCACCTAAGGAGTGGACAAGATTTTGGTACTTAGTTGGCAAGGGGCAGAGGAGCAGTGGGGCTAAGAGAGAGGCAGGAGCAAAGGCCAGAGGCAGAGAAATCCAAGATTTGGCGGCAGAGCAGCAAGGGAAACTCCTGGTGACTGGGGATATGGCCTGGAGGCCCCACAGACAGAAAGAAGGGTGGAGAACAGCCCATGGAGGTCTCAGCCCTGCTTAAGAGGTAGGACTCCAAGCTGCGAGCAATTAAAGCTTTTCAGCCAAATGTTGATGTCATCAGACACGTGTTTTAGAAATACAAATCTGCTCATGCTGTGAGTGGAAAAAAGGAAATGGATTCTCGGTGCATTGACAACGTTTAGCCTTCAGGACTTAGGGGCCAGTTGGACTTGTGGGATAAGGGGGTGGAGGAGTGAAAAAAATGGTTCCAAAATGTCACATCTGGGGAGCTGAGTGGATGGTGGTGACATTGGCCAAGACAGGCCAGGTTTAGAGACAAAAATTGTTCATTTTTAATGGCTATCAGAAACCATATGTAAATGACACATAAGAAGCCAAACAGCAAAGCCTGGGACTTAAGTTCTATTTTCCTCATACCCAGCTCTTAAAATGAGTGCTAAAGATTCTCAAATTAAGAGCACTTGAACTGTTGCATTTGGTCTGGCAGCTGGTACCACTTTTTCCAACATTAGGGAGGTTAATACCATGAGCCGAAGTGGATAATAACGAGAAAGACTGAAGCACCATCCAGCGCATCTATAAAGACTGGCTGCAAAGTGCAGGGCAAGCAAGAAGCTTGTGATTCACTCATGGAAGAATCAGGGCCTACATCGAGCCACTTGTTTCCTATTTTTTCCATTCTGAACAGTATGCAAGTCTCTGAATTCTGAAATTAAATGTACATGCGTTCGCCCCTTCCTTCCCTCCCTCCTCCCCACACCGCCGTGGGCATATTTATATGAGCGTTTATCTCTTAAGTTGCCTTGTGCAACTGAAATGTTACAGGTGACGTAATTCACAAAACACAAATAACACCTAAATTGTGTTGTTTATTTAATAAGACAGTGTTAGCATACAGCTATTCCTTTTCTGCTGCATGGTGCTAAGAAAAAAATGTGTTGAGTAATATTTTATTTAGGAAGAAACCAACCTTCAACTCACAGGTGAACGACACATTATAGATTTCATTTTATGGTTTCAACCTTTGGATAAGTACTGATACCATATAGTTGTCCACAAGAGTCCTCCAATGCCTATAATGGTTGAAAATAACTAATATTTATGCTATAAAAAGGAACCCTAAAAAGACAGATATTCTGTCTTTACCCTTCACATTGCATTTTTATTTCAGAGGTTTCTGAATAAAACTTGTAGCAGAAGAGTTTTATTCTCTAATAAAGTTTTGTTATTCTAAAAAGAGGTTGAATAACGGAAGTGAAACAAAACAGGACTAGAAACATCGAGCATCTTCAGGAGGGTTTAGCAAATTAGTGAGTTTCTAGAAGGGAGAAAACACTTATGAAGTTATTTGAAGTCTTCTTTTAAAGGCATATGCAAATTAAACACTATGGAATGACACAATGACTTTTTGTTTTTCCCTGGGATGCCTTATTTGAGCTGTTGTCTAATGTGCAATGCCAAAAGACTGCGCCTGTGTAGGCTGACCTGTTTCTAACTTGTAGGCTGCCCTCTAGTGTTACTTAATCTCAGCACACCCACTTTTGCTCAGATCCCAAGCGAGGTGAAAAAACATACAAATCTTACCAGCCAGTTAGCAGCTAACCTAGCCCACCTAGACACTGTCTCCAAATACAGTGTGAAAAAGTTTGAGGCCTGGTTTGAAACATGGCAAACACATTTAAATATGCCCATCACCAAAGCTCTTGATAGCAAAGAGGACAATATTATGTGGAAAACACACACACTGATGACTGGGAATGGAAGTCCGACTCCATTACGACGTTAATCATTGGACGAGAAGTTTTAGGACTACGTTATCCAATTAATTTCACTGATATTTTTCTTTCATGTCATGCAAAAGAGCAATATACGATAACATAAGCTCTGTCAAATAAGTCTACAAGACCTTCTTTAACAAGTTTAACTAAAATTACAAATGTCAAGGAAGAATTTTCAACCACCCCTGGGTGGGAGATGTTTGACCAGAAAGACTCACCTCAAAGTCTCTGGCATAATTAGCCCTCAGGGAAAGGTTCTCTAACTTCAATACACTATCCTATTACAGACCTTCAAAGAGTACATTTCAGCACTTTATAGATTATCCTCTGAAGATATTAAGAAGAGAAGCACGCACCGCAGCCTAAACCACGGCATTAAGTACTTTCTGACAGTACTGCCAGCTCTGCTTTTTCTCGGATGAAGAGTAAGCACACTCCAGAGTCGGCAGTAAGTGGAGAGTAAATTTCAGCCTCGGTGGCTATATTTTGCGTGTGTAACCTTGGCATTCTCAGTGGGTTATGGAGGTAACGTTACAACGTTCCGGGTGCATCGAGCTGATAGAAGCAGAGCGATGGACACGGATCTGATAGAAATGCTGACTGATGACAATGATGATGATAATGTGCCTAAACTTTGAGACTAAGATCAGGAAGAATAATTGAGATCCCATTACTGCTGGAAACACACAGAATGAAGCTGAGGGTTAAAAGTGCATTTAGGAGTCAACTTCTTCCAGAGGGATATCATGACAAAGGAGTTAAAAGTGTGAATCCTGGACTTTCCTGTTCTGTTGGCTGTGAGAACTTGGAAAAGTCACTTCACCTCTCTGTGCCTTGTTTGCCTCATCTGTAAAATGGGAATACTACTAGTACCAACCTCATGAAGCAATTCTGATGACTAAATCAGACTATATGTACCAGAAGATTGTCTGGTATATAATAAGCACTCAGTAAGAATTATCTGAGTCTTCCCCAGTAGCTCAGCGGTAAAGAATCTGCCTGCCATGCAGGAACTGCAGGAGATGTGGGTTGGATCCCTGGGTTGGGAAGATCCTCTGGAGGTGGGCATGGTGACCCACTTCAGTATTCTTGCCTGGAGAATCCCATGGACAGAGGCGCCTGGCGGGCTACAGTCCATAGGGTCGCCAAGAGTCGGACACGGCTAAAACAACTTAGCACGCACAAAAATTACCTATTATAATTTGACACCAAATTCTCCCAATGGAATTGGTGAAATTCAGTGCTTCATGTCACTAGGAGGGCATCATTGTTGACACTGTAAGTTAAACTGGGAAGACAAGATGATGACAAGATGACCGCGTCCAGATGAGTCTTTCTGCTTCTGTTGCTGTCTCTTCGTATGTACTTTTGTGCGTTGGGGCGTGACTTTAAATGGTTGGTTGAATAATCCTTCATTTCTTCACTTCATTTAGGAAATATTTTAGTGCATACCTGCAGTATGCATCCAGCCGTATTATATATTAGTTCCTATGTGATGAGAAGTTAGGTGAATAGGTTTTTCTCCCATTTTAATTGTTTTTCGTTGGGTCTGGTGTTCTGCAGGTAGCCTGTATTTATCAGGCTTATGCCACAAACCTTCCTGCACTCTGGGAACAGACTGTGTAGGAACTCCAAGGGAGTAATACTGAGGGCTTTCCTCACTGAGGGAGTTTTCTGTGTTAGAAAACTTTGGAGGTTAAGGTTACGTTTGGAATCACAATATTCCAGAGAGGGCCCAAAGGTCTCTGTTACTCTAACCTGACTCAAAAATCAGTGTGTAAATACAAAAAGTTTATACTTTATACAACAAAACTTTAAGATATATATGGCATTAACTACCTACCCTGGTAAACTGAAAAGGTCAGATTGATCCACTGGCTTTACGTGGTTGTTTTTCACAAAACCCAGGAACTGAGCACTGACCTGCAGAGTAGATGGACTGAAAAGTGAATCCCTAACCCAACCCAGTCTTCACCCCTGCTTCCCTGAGGTGCAGCGAGAAGACGGAAAGGAGGCTGGGTGGTTAGAGCATAAACAAGGGTCACGCTGCGCATTAGCTGTCAAGCAAACGCCAGGTTACTTCTGGCTTGATCCACTCAAAGTGCTTCCTCCAGTGGGCAAAGCCTGCCTCACAAATAAGGGAGTTGCCGGTCGCAGTCAGGCAATGCGCTGGCGGCAGGGGGCTTCCTGAGACAGATAATGGAGACGTCGGCCCCTCCGCCCCTGTGGCAGACTGGACTCTGGTCCTCACCCAAAGGCAGGACCACCTGACAGCTGTTTGGTGTTTCCTGTGAAATGGACTTGGGCCCTGGCCGGATGCTAGTGGACAGATGTTCACAGCACAAACCCGTCACCAAACAGGCGCTAATTGGTGCCCTCCGAATGATCCGAACAAATAAGGCAGGAATGGGCTGGATCTGCCGTGACCCTCCCGGGGCCCCACGCCCACCTTTCCCGGCTTGTGCACGAGGCTTTGTTGGGAAACCCGGCTCTCTCCAGCCTCAGGGATTTGGGGTTCCTGGATCCTTGATATAATACCTCCATAGGGATAGTCAGTATCTGCTTTTTGTGTATGGAGGCCTGTACGTAGGTACTTAGAATCCAAACCTTTCTAGAAAGTGGGCAGATCAGGTTGTTTAGACTACATCACTCAGCAAGGCAAGTCTTAAGGGTGGTGGAGAATTTTCTCCACAAATTTGGTTTCTGTGCAGTAGTTTTTGATACTTTACAAAAATTATTACCTTCATGGGAATCCTCAAACAGAATGTGTGCGCTCACACCTCTGGTTTACCTGGTTAGCTGCAGCGTAATTTTGTTCAAATGTTTTGGATAAAATGGTTTTTTAAAAACTAAGTTAGTTGAAAGTGAGTATTTCAGGGTCAAACTGGTTTGACAATGCCTCATTCATAATTAGGTGGAATTGTTCCTACTTGTACAGACTACAATTAACTGTCTTTGATTTCAACAGTTCAACTGTCTTTTAAGTGCCTGGGGCCCTTTTTAAATAGGAATTCTCCACTCTCTTCTCTCCATTTTGCAAGTTGGGCACAAACTAACCCCTGGCTTGTTAATAACAGAATGTTACCTATCTTGAGACTGACAAATAATTCTTTATATAAGGCAGGATGTGGTGGTGCAGTGAAGAATCCGCCTGCCAATGTAGGAGACACATTGGATCCCTGGGTCGGAAACATCCCCTGGAGAAGGAAATGGCGACCCACTCTGATATTCTTGCCTGGGAAATCCCATGGACAGACGGGCCTGGTGGGCTGCAGTCCACGGGGTCGCAAAGGGTTGGACGTGACCGAGCACATCAAGGAGGAGGAGGCAGGATATAGTTTTATAATAAGTGATTTAGAACATCTTTTTCTGATGTTACTGTTCATTGCTTGTTTTCCCTGGATTCAGACTGTATACCGATGAGTACTCAGAGACCCTCCCTAACTCTTGAAACTCAGTAGCCCACTCCCTACACATTAAAGCCTTCTTTCCCCCACCCTTTTCCAGAACTAAAGATCTAAGAAAGACTCATCCTTCACCCAGATCTTTCTAAAGCATGCCCTATACTAACCCAGCTAAAGAGGCTGGGCTATTCTGCTAGTCCTTTCTATAGCTGTCTATTATATATATAGATAGATAGAGAGAGAGAGAGAGACTTGGTTGAGTGTGGGAAAATATCTTAGTGTATTCATCCTGGTTGAAATTCTCTAGTTTTTTTCCTCTAACATCTTATCCTTCGGATTGCTCTGGACCAAAACTACACTCCCTTCCTTTCCATTCTTTAGCATAGCTCCTGCTCCCTTGAATGAAAGGCAGCTCGACTAAAGCAGCTAGAATATGCCCAGCAACCGGTGCTGGGTCCTAGTGAGCCCATTGTCTGCTCCCAGTACCGTGGAGCCAAATCTCATTTGATGGCACCGTGTGTTCCTGGAATCCCACTTCATCAGTACAACAGACCTTCTCTAATGCTTGCCTCTTTTCCCCATTTGCCACTGTCACCGGCAGCGCCACACAGCCCCGAGGCCGACAATTATAATTCACTTCTCTCCAAGGCTCTGCTCAGCCTCATTGGCAGGGACCACGAGGCAGCAGCTGCCATATTAAGCAGACGCTAATGACACCGAGTGTGATCAGCTACAGCAGTGGACGTGATGGTGCGTTTAAGATTTAATCCCTTTGAGGGACTGAACTTGAAGTTCAGAGGTGGTCTCCCTATAGTGGTTACCCGGAGGTTCATAAGAAATCTGGCTAAAATTACAGTTGGATTTTCAAATGCTTAACGGTCAGTGAGGTGGCTGGCTGTGTGTTTAAATTGAACCTATTTTTTTTAAAAAGTCTTCCCAATACAGTCACAAAAAATGAGCCTGATACACAGTTGCGTAATGTGTTATTTGAATGTACTGTATGCATTTATAATCTACAGTTTTCAAAGCAGTTTGCAAACTCATAATATTGTCCTCATTTTCCCAATGGAGATGTGTCCTTTGGTGCCTCACAAGGATTCTTGGGAAGAAGGGATGCTCTTGAGAGTCCACTCCCCCTGCATCCTTGTCTGCCAGGAAGAGGCTCTTCTCCTGGAGACAGGGTCTCCATCATTTCTTATTTATCCCTACAGCCTACCCACATACAGTTTCACCCTTTCAACTTTCTAGTGGATTTTGGCAAGGAATACACTGGATGAAAATGTTTTCATTTTTGTCACCTCTGGCAGCATATGGTACCACTTATGAAATAATTTTCTATTGGATGTGTAAAACTGCCCTTTTAATAACACTCCCTGGGGACTTTTCTGGTGGTGCGGTGGCTGAAACTCCACACTCCCAACCCAGGGAGCCCAGGTTTGATCCCTCACCAGGGTACTAGATCCCACATGCCTTTACAAAGATTAAAGAGCCCATGTGTCACACCTAAAACCTGGCATAGCCAAATAAGTAAATTAAATACTTTTAAAAGTAACACTTGCTGAAAGTAAGCGTGAGTATAAGCCGTTATCTGCCACTGATAAAAAAGCCTTTGCGAGAGGATGGGAGCTGCACCTGAATGTCAGGCGCAAATGCCCCTCCCAGCAGTGCAGAGTGCTAAGTCACTTCAGTCATGTCCAACTCTTTGTGACCCTATGGACTGTAGCCTGCCAGGCTCCCCTGTCCATGGGAGTTTCTAGACAAGCATACTGGAGCAGGTTGCCATTTTCTTCTCTAGGGGATCTTCCCGACCCAGGGATCGAACCCGGGTCTCTCTTGTCTCCTACGTCGGCAGATGGGTTCTTTACCACTAGCGTCACCTGGGAAGCCCAGCCCCACCTAAAATGGAGACCAGCTCACTTTCTCACCTTCCAACTCCTCAGGCGCTTACCTGACTTGCTCCAGGGCCCTAAGCAACTGAGCTGAGAGACGGGGAAGAGCACCATCCTAACAAGCCCAGCCTGGGAGAGTTTCTCTTCGTACCAAGTCGGTAATGGGCCCAGACAATGACCCAGTAATTAGTGCAAGGCTCTCAACGCTCTTTTATATCCGCCATCTCACTGACTCTCAGAATACTCTATGGCACTTGTCTTTGCCTTGGTTTGGAAAAAGAGAAGAAACCTTCTCCTCTTGAATAAAAAGACAGTCCGTGTAAAGTTAGATGTGCTTATTGTTTGGGCCAACTCTTGTGCTCTGTAATCTTCAGCTTGGCAAAGTGAAACATGTTGAAAAGGATGGTTGGCTACAGAATCCTTTTTTAAACAGAAAGGTGAACATCAGAGGAAACCTGCGGCCGGGACTATAGTTATTTGACACGTTCCGGGAAATTTTCAAGAGTAGGAACAAAGACCGTGGCTCACCTCGAGGTGCTCTCCAGGTTAATCAGGAATTCTCCAACTGTTGTCAGTGACGTGCAGTGGGTGGTGGTGGCCTGCCTATGGTTTTTTTTTGGTCATTTTTTTTTTCAGGTTCATGTAGATCACTGAGTCAGGCTCTACGGACAGAATCCTGTGACGGACTCTACAGAGGGTCCTTGTGGCAAACATCAGGCAGGTATTTTTAAAGCCCTGTGTGAGCTGTCAGAAAGTTGATGCCTCCTGATACTTTGTCAATTCAGACATTCTAATTCCTTAGAGGGATTATTGATGTTGTTGTAGCATGTCTGCATTTAATTGCAAAGAGGAAGCTGATAGAGCAAGCTTGCTCTGATTACATCCTCCAAGATACCTATTCTATCTGAATCCAATAACCAGGTCAAAACTTTGGGCTGGGTGGGAGGGAAATGACTTTAGCTAAAAAAGGCATGTGCTGGAGAGAAGAGAGGCATCCTGTCAGTGGTCACTGGCAGAGAGCTGGAGCTTGGGTTCATCACTCACTGGGCTGTGTGACCTCAGAAAAAAGTCTCAGCCTCCCTGTGCCTCAGTTCACTCCTCTGTATAATGGAACCCTAATGGCTTCCGCTTCAGGGTTACTGTGAGGATTAAATGAGTCAATATGTGTAAATTGC
>SJYX01009945.1:274708-368994 GCA_006410675.1 Oreotragus oreotragus | reverse complement strand
GTGTGTATTCTGTATCACATTCACACGTGCTGTAGAATGGGATATAGAATTGAACTGACACAAATGACAACATGAGCAAGTTTGCCCTTTCTGGCCTGGCCGACCTCATCTGCTTTAACACCTTCCCTGCACCCAAAGTCCCTGTTCTCTCACTCCCCTCCCTCCCTCCCTTCCTCCTCCAGATTCTTCCACCCATGTTCTCCTCAGTCATGCTTCATCTCTCATCTAAGTGACATTTTATGAACTCCATCAAGCCACTCAACTTTGAGGTCCCCGAGAACAGAGATTATATGCTAATCATTTTTGTCTTCAGTTACTTGTTGAATGAGCTAATTGATGTTGGTACTTCAAATATTAAGCTAACCCGAGACCTCTTTTGATGATACTGGATAGCTGACCTTAAAGGTGAGAATTTTAGGCATGACGTTTTTTGGGAAACTAGGTTGCCAAAGGCCTACCTACCTAACCAGAATCGCCAGGGTGAAGGCCTGGGGAGCAGCAGGAGTCAAATGTCCCTCAGATGTTTGTGAGGATCTGCCCGTTTGGGGAGCCCTGATTTAGTGAACTGTTCTAAGAATAATGTTCCTTGTGGTGTAAGAGGATTAGAGTCAAACTTCCCTCCCAGGGTTTGCTGCAGATGCCATATCTGTGTTTACACAGGGTGAAGTCCCTGGTAAACTTAAGGCACTCTTCTTACTGAGTCCCTGGGAACTGTGATGGTGCTCGGGCCACGGGGCCCAGAAATGTCTGCTAGGCACACTGACACACCAGCCCTTCAAAGGCTGGTCATTGGAGAGAATCCTTTGCTTTCGCTATGATTCAGTAAACCCACTTAAAGCCAAGATTTCAAGCCCACGGAGCCGGACATGGGGTTCTGTGGATCATCGATACGTTAACATTAGCACTTTTTAGAGTATCATTTCACAGAGCTGGTTTCAAATTCAAGAACTAAATGGTAGAGTAATGGTGTCAGATAACCTTGGAGGGGATCATTCTCTTGGTAGTCTCTCCTTTCTTAAAAATAATTCAGACACTGCTGACGGCATGAAATTTGTGACTATCCTTCAGTAGGTACATTTGTTTTGCTTTTAAAACACAGTTAAAGTGGCTTAGAAGTAGTCATAGAAGGAAATATCAGGAAATTAATTACCTGAAATAACTGAGGGGTATTTATAAGAACATCTCTATTTAAAATGCCTTAAAAAAAAATAAACTGTTAACCATGGACCCCTTTCTATACAAACCCTAAAGAGAGAGAGTTCCTTATTGTCTATCTGCACAAAGCTAGGATCCATCACTGAGTTAAACATGATCATAAGATACCTGTTGAGAAGGCTTATGACTGTCTACAGCCATACCACCCTGAATGCACCTGATCTTGTCTGGTATTGGAAGCTAAGCAGGGTTGGGCCTGGTTCGTATGGATGGGAGAAGACCCATGACCAAGGAACCCAGTCACAACCAAGTGACCTTGAATGTTTGCTCTCTCCAAAGGCAGTGGCATTGACCTTTGGCAAGAAGTATCTGTGATAATGCATGAATATTGGTTAAGAGTTCTGGTTATTGTGTGTATACTCTTATATGCTCTGAAGATTTATAATTTACACACGGTGTAAGGGACATGAGGGGAAGCTCACTTGCCCACTTCGCATAAATGGCACATCCCATTTGTCAGCAGAAGAGATTCTGCGAACAAGAATTGGATATCTGTGCCCCATTGAAAGTGAAGTGGAGTGAAAGTCGTTCAGTCGTGTCCAGCTCTTTGAGACCCCATGGACTATGCAGTCCATGGAATTCTCCAGGCCAGAATACTGGAGTGGGTAGCCTTTCCCTTCTCCAGAGGATCTTCCCAACCCAGGGATCGAACCAGGGTCTCCTGCATTTCAGGCGGATTCTTTATCAACTGAGCTATCAGGGAAACCCTGGGGAGTATAATTTATCACTTATTATAAATAAAAATAATTTTTATTTCCTGTCTCCAGTTTCCATCTCTTTACATTTTATTTCTCTGGTCAATGTTGGCAGAGGTGACAAGAAAAATAACCTCTCTTACCCTCAGTCAGAGGGTAAGCAAAATGGGTCACAGGGGGTTCCAGCTGGAGCCCTGCTGGGTCAGCTGCCCATCCTTATCCTCCCCTTCTGAATGTCACAAGGGTTTCACAGTAGTCTGGGATCCTCCAGGAAATGCACATAATCACCAAGATCCTTCTGCTTCTTATCTCTGTCCAGGCTTTAGCCTGAGTCATGTTCTAGTATTTGAAATCTCCATATGCTGTGGGATGGAGCAAAACAGAATGTATCCTATCATTAAGGCTAACCTCTTGGACTCCAAGGGAAACTTTTATTTCTTGATATAGTCCTCAAATAGAGGCTTATAAAGTATCCTCTTACTAGGCCCTTATATTAAGGGAATATAGCATGTGATTTCCCCCTCCTAATTTTCAGAGACATTTAAAAGATGATTTATCAGGTCTATTTTCTTATTTGCTTATAATGACTTTTAATTGTATTTTTAGTTGATTCATTAAGAGCTTGAAAAGTGCTTATTTGGTCTTCCCATCAGTTAGTTCTGGGAGCCTTTAAATTCATGGTTTACAATACTGTATCTATAAGATAATGCTTTAGTTATTGTACATGTTTTTCTAGAAGAACTACCAACAGAGAATGCCAGGCCTGTCCCATTATTCCCTTCATTTTCAAGACAGCATTCATGTAAGAACAGAGCTTTAAATTGTTTTGGATAGTGATAAAACCCCATTTGGTTATGAACCGTGGATCATAGAATGGAACTGTGCAGAACAGTACTGTCTTAAGGTGAACTGAAGCTGTATAAGCAAAGAGAGTAGAATCGCCTTTGTATATCGTCTGTTGACTTGGTAAAATCTGTGAGCAAGCCTGTTTGTTCCCTCGCCTCAGTTTTCCCATGGAAAGGGGGATTTTTTTGGAAATAGATCTTAGAACCCTTTATTTGGCTGAAGAAGCTGTATTAATGAAAAATGTATTATTTAAGCATAGCAGTAGCTTTTGGATAGTGTGTGTGTGTGTGTGTGTGTGTGTGTGTGTGTTCAGACATGTCCGACTCTTTGTGACCCTATGGACTGTAGCCCACCAGGCTCCTCTGTCCATGGGATTCTCCAAGCAAGAATACTGGAATGGGTTGCCATTTCCTAGTCCAGGGGATCTTCTCAACCCAGGGATTGAACCCACGTCTCCTGTACCTCCTGCTTTGGCAGGCAGATTGTTTACCACTGCACCATCTGTATATACCATTATGTCTCTAAATTAAATTGAACAAAATGCAAAACAGATAGTAGGAGGCCGGCTTTATGATTCTTGACCATCAAAAAAACCTAGAGATGTATTAGGAGCTTTATTAACCCTCCAGAACCCATTGTCAAAGCAGTCTGTGTTAGAATGACACACACAGTTTCTGCCCTGCGTGGCAGGAGCTTGAAACTTTTCTCCACACACCACCCCAAAGGAAGTTTTCTGCTCCAGTGTGACAACAAGTGTGATATTTACTGAAACACCCCAGGAGCCTTGAGAACCATTGTTGAGCTGACCTGGACATGGCAGCTCAGTAGGCACCATAGGGAGTGTGCCAATCCTCCTTGGAAGCAAGGTCCATAAATCAAATTTCAAGTATGGAAAAGAAAGAAAGAAAAGAAAGTTGTCAAGGGGGGCGCAAAGGCTTCATAACTGGCTCTCACTGTTCTGTAGTGCCCAGCTGTGCTGATGCCCACAGAGCTTTGGGGCAATTCAAGACCAGTCAGCCACCAGCTAGACAATTAAGTCCAAGGCTGCCAGACATCCCTGCCTGCAGGTATAAATGTAAGTGATAGGGTAGACGGTCTTATACAATAACTACGGTAGCCATGGGGCCAGAGTCTTCCAGCACAAAAGGTATGTATGTCCAGGGATAAAGTTTAGCCCTTTTGGAGATGGCATTGATCTGTAGCCCCTAAAAGTGCTTTTCACTTCTCCCAAAGAATAGCGTATGTATTGCAAGGTTCTGGGTGGAATATACCTTAATTAATAGCATTGAATCGTGTTCCCTCCTTGTTTGCAGAATGCTTTACATTCATGATGTTGACTCAAGGGATCATTCGGCTTCTTTTACTAAATATCAGATGTATAGACCTTTACATCACTGGATTTTCTTCTCTGGTTTAGATCCAAAGACATTAGTCAGTCTGAATGCTTGCTTCTTGGTACTACTGTTATGAATAAAAGCTTCTGTTACAGAGGCTTCATCAAGAGATAAAACAAAGACCTTTTCTTAATCAGCATATGACTTAACAGAATACTAGTCACATAGTTCAATAATGAGAAAAAAAATAAGTGCTTTTAAAACTTTTCACCTTAAGAATATATAAAAACCACTTATTTCTGATAACACATTCCAGATTGGCTGGTGTTTGAGGAGTTAATTCCTAAGCGTTAACTTCATGTTTGAATATTGAAAAATAAACAGACATAAATGGAGTGTGAATATATTTAGAGGGTTTAGCACCTTGGATTCCTTGACTGGGGGTCCAATTGGGATGACCAAAAGGAAAAGGATCAAAGCACATATTTCCAGAAAATTGAATGTGAGGTTTTTCAGCCATATCAGGGCTCTACCTCACTAGGCTATTTGGTACACATGTCCATTTCTTTAATGCCAGTAGAATAAAAAGGATAGATTTTTTTAAGCTAATAGTTTCTTTTTTTTCCAAAATCCTTTTCAATGTCTTTATAGAGTAGCAGGAAAAACTGATGCAGAGGCAGCAAACAGGGTGACTTAATGGAAACCAGGCAACATGCCTAAGGAAAAAAGTAGGTTTGGAACTGAAAATAAATTGAACACATAACACCTCTCCATTCTGTTCCCTTTTCTTTTTGCTTTTCATGAGAATCTATATTTATGGAAAAGTCAGCTGACTGCTTATCAAGTTGAAGCTTGTGTTTGTTCAAACTAGTGATAATGAGCAATAAAAAGAGGTGGGTATGGCTAACACGCAGGGAGATGCAATCAGGGAAAATGGGTCCACTCGGGATGTGAGTTTTGAAAGCTCTTTAATTCTCCCTTGTGCTGTGATGGTCACTGGAAGACGTTAGGATAAGGATCTGTGTAATAGGATAAGGATCTTTGTAATTGGATGGGGGCTTCCCAGGCAGTCTGGATAGTCTTCTGGCTGCAGGCAAGAACTATCAGTCATCATCTACTTCCAACCCTATGATCCAGTTGACAGGTGACCTATAGCCTTGCTCCTGGAAGTAAGGCCAAGAGACCAGCAGAATTAGCATCACCTGCAAGCTTATCAGAACTGCAGGTGTTCAGGCCTCTCTACCCCACCCTCACCCCTGGCCAGACTGTCTGGAGAGGATTCTGCACTGTAACAGAGGCACTCAATGATGTTTCAGAGCTACTGGCCTAAAGGATATGTGGACAAGAGATATGAGGACACAGTGGAATGTGGGGTGCAAAAATGGGGGTCTTAGAAAAGGGAGGAACAGTTTTAGCTCGCCAGCTAACTACATTGTAGGGATATGATGGTATTTATTGGTAATATATATCTTTCAGGCTATAAAGCAGAGTGTCTTGAGGAAGTTGTTAACTTGGACTTTGATGTACTTGTACCCGTGGAGTCATGAGGGCCCAGTATTTGTCTAATAGCCCCAAGGCCACGTGGGCAAATAGAAGTGCAGTCAAAGCACTGGATGATAAGAAGAGTGAGGCTAATCTCCATGATCTTTAGGATTAGGGTTCAGAGCTTTGACTCTAAGAAACAAGACTCCTCCCTTGGTTTCCAGCAAGTAGTTATTACTGAAATGACTTATTATTTTATTAAAACTTCTTGCCTCCAAAATGCTTTCGAAACAGCCCTTTAAAGACAGTCTTCGTCATCATAATAACCTCACTGGGTAACTCAGCACTGTGTTCCCTGATCCTAAGTCAAATGAGGATTTCTGCCATCACTTCCACAATTTTGCTGGACAGAGGAACCAGATGAGGCTGTGAAGATGTCAGGAGAAAGCAATGCCCCTCTTTAGAGCAGTCTGTCACCACATCTGAATAGCCTCTTCACACCCACATGGAGAGATGAGATCAGACCTTTTCTCTTACCTTCCCACTCTGGGCCACCATTTTCCAGAGCAGGCAAGTGATTAGGTGGTATGTGAATATGCCTCTTAAACAGTTTCCTGTAACAGTGGAGGGTGAGGCTGCAGATAAACGCTTGCCACTTCACCTTGTATGTCAAAGTCTAAAAGCAATAAATACAGCACTAGAGAAATATTGACTAGAAATGACGATATCACAGTAATTGCAGATCTATTGTTTTTTCCTTGCAACATTTTGATGTAATTATCTCAGTCCAGTTTGGCAGGCAGAATCCATTCTGAGAGTAACAAGAGGCCCCTGCAGAGAGGTACACAAAGAGACTGCACATTGCATCCATGCCTTGGTGCTGCCTGGCCCCAAGCTCAGCAAGGTGATTCCTCAGTGAGCTCACAAACAAACTCTGAAAAGAAAGGGCCACCCCTAGTGACAAAGGTTGGAAGAAACGCCTTCAACAGTAATAAATCAGAAGTGTAAACATGTTGCTGGAAGAAGGACTGAAGTCTACTCCCAGCTTTTCCAATAGACAAATCATTTCTTGGAAACACTAGGAACCAAAGAGAATTCTCTTTTTTCCCCCATCTCTACCAAGGTGCATACTCTGCATGATAAATTCAGCGGAGGATACTGACTGCCACATCATCAAAGGCTGACCAAATGGATTTCAGGAGCGGCCCAAAACGTTAAAGAGTTTCATGACGAGAGAAGAAGAGAGGATCTACGAAGTTTACTATACATGGGAAAAGCACTAGTTGGGTATGGATCTGACCACCCTGGAGACTCCACCAAGAGTGTGGAGGCTTAACCGCATCGTCTACACACATCTGTTCGCTTTATCATAGTGTCCCATTTCCTTTTTCTTCTTCCAGCCTAAACTCATGTCAGCAGTGGGGGCAGAATCTCTGCTGGCTAGTCTGGGTGTGACAGCCCTGGGAAGGCAGCAAACTAGTTGGATTATAAACCTTTGGAGAAGATCACAAAGTTACCACATGTTGGCCAGTCTTGACCACTCAGAATTAGGAAAAGGTTAGTAAGTCCAGAGGTTAAAGAGAAGCTTTGTTTTTAGATTAGTGGGTAATGTTACATACAGTATTCTACAGTAGAGCCTGTGAAGGTTCAAGAGTAATGAGAATTACTCTAGGAAGAAAGACGTATTTTCAGCAGAAGGTAGGTCAAGTGGAAAACAAGACTGAGCCCCATCTCCAATTGCCAAGATGATCTCGGAAGAGGTGAAAGGAGTTCCGAATGGGAGAGAACCTCTCCTGACCTGGGTCACCTGGTACTTGGGCTCCATGTGTGGAAGGGCACAGGGCGAGGGGAGTCTTACCGAACCAAGGGAACTTGTAAGGACTTTCTAAAAACATGAAGTAAAATTTAACTAGTTATGAAATACAAAGGCTGGACTTCTGTGGCTTAAGCGAATTCAGGTATAGTCATCACCTAAAAACCAATCACAACCCCTAATAGTTGAAAAATGAAATTGACATCATCTTGAAAGGAAAAAGCTAGTATTTTCAGAGCTTAGGCGGGGAAAAAACCTTCATCTTCGTGATATGCTGCCTGGACTTTGTGAGTATTCAAATAGACCGACATTCACAGAATCTCATAAGCGGAAAATGATGCTATCTCTGACAGGACAAAAAAAAAGTCAGGGAAATGTTTCAAGTGGTGCTGAAGCCGCAGGCTCTGGAGTAAAGGAAGCGGTTTCCAGCCTAAAGGAGTGAAGAGACGGAGAAGTGAACGAAGCAGAACCGAGCAGAAGAGGCTCTGACGCCCTCACTTCCTTGCTCCTGGGACAGTTCAGCCACAGACGCTTCCTGTTTCTCCAAGCATGACGCAGGAACCAACTACCCTCCCAGCAGCAGGGACAGAATTTTCAGAAAACATGGGGAAGAAATGGAGTGGGCAAACCCCCATGCATTTCCCAAGATACATGTGTTTCTACACGGGAGAAACTGGATAAGAAAGCATCTTGAAAAAGTTAAGTTTCTTCTGCCCTAGATATCCATTCATGTATAAGATGTTACCAAGTTCCTCTAATTATTAATTAGCATTTGAACTCACAATGACAACAATGTGAGCTTGGTACTGACAGGAGGAACTTGTGTGGGTTTAGCATAGGACCACACACAGTAATTTATTTAGTTACGTTAGTCCAGGGTTCCTGCCTTTTAAGAATACCACTTTCAAATGTCCTGGAATACTAGTTATCACTTAAAAATATATATATTATAATAATTTTGGTGATTCTACCTTCCCCCTCCCCCCCGCCACAATAATCACAATAGGACTTCTGAAAACAAACATAAGTTTAAATCAAAGACCTGCAGGATGAATTTGGATTCTTATTTTGAATATGTGATATGCACTAGAAACAGTGATCATCACTAATTAGCATTCTGCATAGCCAGGCTGGCATGTGATTCAACTGTTTGTGTGTTCCCTCCCCACCTGGGCCACCCATCGACACTGATCCACATGAATGCTATCAAGCAACTACAGCTTGAGAAAGACATGATCTTGATCTGCCCCAGTTAGAATCGGGGTTGGGGTGGGGGGGAGGTGGGCACAGCCACCTCCCCTGTAAGCCATTTTCATTTTCATCTTCCTGTTAACATGCCTATGAATTTTACTGTCTTGGGATGGATCGAGAGCTTTCAGTGTTGTTAAAGGAAACGATTATTTACACAAGACTTTTTCCGGTCTGCTTTCTGTTGTGCAGAAATACACTGTCATCTAAATGCCAAAAGATGCTGATCTGAAGAACGTGTTGGCTGGTATGGGTGCCAGTTAGATGAGAATAAACTGCCAGGGAAGACACAAGTACACAGTGTTAACTTGGGCCAAGTTTGTTTCTCTCGCTCTCTGACTCTTGACATTAGGTATGTGACACGCAACGTCAGTCTCTGAAACAGGAGGGATGTCTGATCACAAGCACACAGGGACTCTTGGGGCAAAACTCTAGTGTCCCCTCTGCCCCACCCCCTCATCTTGCCATATCATGGTTCTGACAGTGAGAGATTAGCATGATCTGTGCCAAAGATGGGGGAATTCATTTCTTTTGCTTCAGGGAGTATCAAGGGGCTAGCCTCTTCTAGTAGAAGTGGAACAGAGCCATAGCCAGACAGTAGGGGATCTTCGTGAACATCTGCAGCAGGAGTTCATCCAGGGATGGGGGGCACAGGCAGGCCACAGGGCAGGAAATGGCCTCTGTGCTGCAGTGTGTGGTGATGACGTAGTCCAGTTTGGCCTGCACTTACTATAATAATTGTTCACTCACCTACTTTACCAGTGGTATTTGAACGATAGTGAATCAAAAGAATGATAATGGATACTTTCCCCAATCAAAATAGAATATATGTATGTATGTGTATATATATGTGTGTGTGTGTGGCAACCCACTCCAGTATTCTGGCCTGGAGAATCCCATGGACAGAGGAGCTGGGTAGGCTACAGTCCATGGGGTTGCAAAGAGTTGGACATGACTGAGCAATTAACACACACACACAAGGCAATTAAACATCCTGCTAATGTGGCCTACCTGTATTTATTCCCATATGCCAACTTTTGTGGGTTTTTAAAAAATCTCTTTCCTAATATTTTTTTCTAAATATACTAAAATTTCCAAGAAGGTGAAAATATGACTACTGTTAATTATAGCAACAATTATTAACAACCAGTTTTTTTTAGTACATGCTATTTGTTCACATAATCTGTACAGCACCCTTAAAGGTACTTGTGACTATGATCCCCATTTTTTAGTTAAAAGAGTTGAGATTCTGAAGAGTAAAAGGATGTTTCCCTAGGTCACACAACAGGAAATCAGCAGTACTAGGTGTCCAAGCCCAGAGTGGACTGCTGGCAAAACCCATGATCTGGTCTCCACTGACTCAAACACCATCTTACATGTGAGGCTTGTGGAAGTTTCTCTGTCAAGTATCACTGTCTTTGGGCAGGTCATTTAACCTCTCCAGAAGCCTGCTCTTCAGGAAGAAGGCTTCTTCCCTGCAGCAGAGGTACTGGATTAGATGTTTTCTGTGGTTTTAGCTTCTATTTGTTGTTCAATTGCTCAGTCATGTCCAATTCCTTGCGACCCCATGAACTGCGACACACCAGGCTTCCCTGTCCTTCACCATCTCCTGGAGTTTGCTCAAACCCATGTCCATTGAGTCAGCGATGCCATCCACCCATCTCATTCTCTGTTGTCCCGGTCTCCTCTTTCCCTCCATCTTTCCCAGCATCAGGGTCTTTTCCAGTGGGTTGACTCTTCACATCAGATGGCCAAAGTATTACAGATTCAGCTTCAGCATCAGTCCCTCCAATGAACATTCAGGACTGATTTCCTTTAGGATTGACTAGTTTGATCTCCTTGCTGTCCAAGGGACTCTCATGAGTCTTCTTCAGCACCACAGTTCAAAAGCATCAATTCTTTGGCATTCAGCCTTCTTTATGGTCCAGCTCTCACATCTGTACATGACTACTATAGATTCCATTACGGTACATAACTTCTATTACCATCTTACGTAAGAAATGCCCTTATTATGAACACAAGCTGTAGTTTACTATCAGTTGGTCTCTGAATGAGCGTATGTGTGTCTATGTCATTGTTGCCAAAAGATTTTCATCAAAAGCAAAGGAATCAACATCCCTACCTTCTAACTGCTGCTCAAGCTGCTTCTGGCTAGGCAGGTATTCCAAATACTGGGCTGCTCTTATGGACTCGAGTTTTTTAGGAACGCCTATTCTTTTTCACACATGCTAATACACTGTCTTGCCTCTCCTAGTAGCCCATGAGTCTTGAACTTGGAGCCAGAAAAGTACTGCCTTTATAAAGCACAAAAGAACACCAGTTTGGGTGTTGTTTGTTTTTTTTTTAATCACACAAGGCCTGAATAGAAAGCTCTTGAGCCATTCAGAGGCCGCTTGCATTGTACGGCTGCTTCTTAACTGCTGAGAACAGGGCCCTGCTGACAGTGCGCTACCTGAAGGAGACGCCGCTCAGGAGTTTCAGGACCTGGGATTTCTGCCAGTGTCCTCGGAACACAGAGGGCCTTTTTCTTGGTCCAGCCCCGATAAGCATTTTGCAGTTTGTTGCTGGTCATGGCCTGCCAGCCAGCATTTGTTTCACAATTTTATTGCCACCCTGTCTTCCCAATGTGCTGACACTTGGGGACTTTTTCTTTTCCTGTTTCGGTCCCACCTCCGTGAAATGTACAGCGAGACTTTGATTGGTCATAGTCCATGCCCAGTTAGCAATGCATCACTGTGTGAACTGAGTTCCCAGGACTTGGCCTCCCTAGGACAATGTCTCTTTCTTCCCCCAAGCTGATGGTAAATATCTGGATGGCCTCATCTATTTAAAACCAGCCAAGCAGGCATTCTATTGCGGGGAGAGGATTCTTTTGTTTGTTTGTAAGTAAACAATGGGCCCGATCTTCCTTACTAAAATTAAATTCCAATCACTCTTAAAATAATACCAAAAAAACAAATCTGATTGCAATAGTGGGGTGGACGAAGAGGAAGGCAAATTTACTGGTGCTGGTTGCTGTTCCCCCCTGCTGCCTACAGTGAGTTTTCTAAGTGATGATTCTGGAGAATTCTTTAATGCAGAGGAAATGACTGTGTTCCCTGCAGGTAGACAGGGCTGAGTGAACTCAAAGCCAGACAGGCATCTTTATTTGAAATCATTTCCTTTGGGATATACAGAATTGAGTTAATTGAGTTATTTAGTGTCAGCATTCCATTTTTAAATAGTATTTTTTAGTGCCTAAAAACTGAAGGGCTATGCAAAATGATTACCATATCTTCTTATTTTTGAATGATGCAGAAGTCCCCTGCTGTCAGGAGTCTCTATATAGGAAAATCCAGACTGGAGAACAATCAAGGGAGTAGGTGTAACCTGTTTCACAAAATCGTTATAGGAGGAGTCTTCAGCAGTTCTGCTCCCATAGCTACAACATGACTTTTTAAAAAGCTGAACATTCGTTGAAAGGTGCTACGTACATATTTGCAACTTCTGCTTCAGCTCAACATCAGCCCCACACTTCAGGGTATATGGGCCCCCTGAACCTAGTAGGATATCAATAAGCACGGTGATGCTTTATGACTCCAGCTGAGCCCCAGCTGACAGGCTGCTCTCATCAGCTCCTGGTTTACGTTCCCGTATAATACTCGAAACATCGTCGATCCAATTACCTGTGTTTCTGATTGGATACAAAGTCAGGATAGCGAGATATTACCTGGATCACAGTTTCACCTTGTTCAGAATCCAGTGATCACGTGCCTACCACGAAACTCTTGCTGCTCACTCGTATGTGCTCACAACAGCATCCTACTGCCACGGGCTTTTGCTCATCACTGCAGTTTCTATTCATCTCCACCCAGATCCTTCCTGTCCTCTCCCTCTAACCATCACAAAGCCAACTTTGCATTTGTGCAGACTTGCAGTTCTGCACCCCACAGCTACCCAGCTTCCCTGTTTCCTGACAAGGTCAAGACCTTATTACTTGTTCTGACTTTAGCCTCCCTGCCCTTCCCACCCCCGACCCCCTGTGCTCACAGCCATCCTGCCACCGAGTTTCCCTTCTTCCTTCTTCAGGCCACCCTAGTGCCTGCTCTGGACACGATGCCTGTGCTCCTATTTGGACTCTCATCTCCTTATAACAGTACGTGTGTTTAGATGATGCTGAGTGCTTTTACCCTCCTGGCTGTGTGGCCTGATTTGTTGTTGTTTAGTGGCTAAGTCGTGTCCAACTCTTTGTGACCCACGGTCTGTAGCCTGTCACACTCCTGGGATTTCCCAGGCAAGAATACTGGAGTAGGTTGCCATTTCCTTCTCCAGAGCGTCTTCCCAAACCCAAGTATCAAACCTGGGTCTCCTGCATTGGCAGGTGGGTCCTTTACTGTTGAACCACCATGGAAGCCCCGTGGCCTGATTTACCTACAGGTAAATATGAGTAAGGCAATTCCAAGGCTAGAAAGCTGAAAAGGTGAATTGCTTCAGTTGCTCTTCATGGAGTTATATCTCTGGTTAGGTTTCAGTAATCTTCTCAACAGGCCCTTTGTTGTAAGAGTAGAAAGTCTATCTGCTCATTCAGCAACTACATGCCCAGCACAAGCTCAGCACTGGGTGTCAAGTGATAAATGAAAAGACCATGATCTGCCGATTTAGGAGCTTACAGCCTAGTGGCCACAAAAGATGAACCGAACCTGTGAGCAAGTGAGTTCACTGCCCATGACTGCCCATGGTCAGCAGTGTGAAGGGAAAGAAGGGGGTTCCATGAAAAAGATCAAGGTGATAAGGAGGGGTGTTGGGAACCCACATAGACGGTTTGGTCACAAAAGTCTTGAAGGAGGTAGCATTGGAACAAAGACCTGGAGGAGAAGGAGTAAGCCAGGGGAGATAGAGGGATGAGCTCTCCAGGCTGACAGAACCACAGGTAAAAACAGTGCCATGCAAGAAGGAGCTCTAGGATATGTACGGACCCTTGAAGCCGGCTTGACTGGAATGTGTTGAAGGAGGGAGCAGGGCTCCCAGGAGCTGAGTGTGCAGTTCTGTGGGTTCAGGAGGTCTGTATTTTGTTCCAAGTGCAATGGAAGCAGTGAAGGGGGTGAGGAGAAACCTGACTCATACTCCATACCCCATCGGCAGAAAGAGGGTGGCTGCAGAGGTGGAGTGGAGGGAAGAAATTCCAGCTGTGTAGAAGAATCAGCAAGGCTGGCAGAGACAGAGCCACTGGATTCCAGAGTTAGTCTCAGATGGCCTTTGTGAGGGCAGCTTTGGTGTAGTTCCAGGTAGGGAGACACATAGCTCTGTGAGTGATGGAGGTTGGGATGTTTACACAGGGGTCAGAGCTGTACTCACCCTGGTGAGGGGTCAGGCAACAAAGAGAAGGGCAGAGGGAGAGAAAGGTCTGTTTGGAGGAGGGAGACAGGAGTGCCTATGGGCATGTCAGTGGGTTGGGAGAGGCGAAACTTCCAGAGAAAGGGCAAAGAGATGGCAGCCTCCCTGGGGAGGGTGGAGAGAATGAATCTGGAACGGGGCGGGCAACTCTTGAAGCAAGTGAAGACTGGAAAGAGGGAAGCCTGGGGGTGTGTGAGGAAGGGAAGAGAGAGCCAGTGGCCACCTAGCCTTGGTTTTATGCCCCCAGTAGCAAGCGGGAGGATTGAAGCTGAAGCTCTAATCTTTGGCTACCTGATGTGAAGAGCCAGCTCATTGGAAAACACCCTGATGCTGGAAAAGATTAAAGACAGGAGAAGAAGGGGGTACCAGAGGATGAGATGGCTTGACAGCATCACCAACTGAGTGGACATGAGTTTGAACAAACTCCAGGAGATGGTGAAGGACAGGGAAGCCTGGCGTGCTGCAGTTCATGCGTTCACAGTCAGACACAACTTAGCGACCCAACAACAAAACAAAGGAAGCAGGTAGGGCCTCCACCTAGACAGGGGAAGAGGGTAGGAAGGGTCTGGAATCCCGACTGCCTCGCCAGTCCAGAGAGGGGCAGCTTTCGAGCAAGAGAAAGGACCGGAGAGCACAGAGCAGCATTGCTAAATTTGTTTTGCAGCCGCTGCAAACAGCTATGTACAATTTTTCTCCGGCAGTATTGCTTCACTCCAGAGAAAAGCAGCTGATGTACTTTGGAAAGATTTTCAATAACAAGGGCTTTCTAAATAACTTTCAGCTTAACCAGGAAATCATTCAACCAGCGCTGCCCCCCTCCCCCAAGTATTCCAGTTAGTCAAAGTTTCACTGAGACATGTCAGCACTGAAAAATGCAGAAGGCATCTAAGCAGGAACTGACTGAAAAGGTGTCAGAAATCACAGAGCAACAATGGCCAGTCTCTTTCAAGGCTAGCCGTTTCAAACCTGCCATCCCCAACACATAAGAGCACCACAGGTTCAAAAGAGGAAAAAGAAAAGGAAGAAATCCACAGCTCAGAGTAGAAAGACTGCCCATTCGGAGTATTTCAAGACACGTGTGTTTATTTTGTGGACTGGGCATTCTGCAATATTAACTTCAAAACTAACCACTAGCTCTGCACAGTCTGCGTGAACAGTCAGAGGGATTCAGATGGCCAAAAGGTTACTAAGTAGGTGTGACACAGGATTTATCTAAAAACAGTCCTGTAAAAATGTGTAGCATGCAGATTGGAGCCCAGTTAAGGTGTGCCAGTGAGCTGTAGGCAGAGGGCATGGAGAAACCCGATCCTGCACTTTGTAAATTATAAACTGTTTACACTTGTCATCTCTGTCTGGGACACTCTAACAATTGGCTTCTGTGTGACAGAGCGTGCCGAGCCAGCGGCGTCAGAGTAACCGCATCCCGGGGCATTCTGAGTGACGTCCGCTGGAGCTTGGGGGAAGATCACAAGGCGCCGTGATGTGATGGGGTGATGACCTTTACCACCAGGCTGTGGGTGCCTTTAGGAGAGTAACGCTGTAAATGTCTCCAGGGGCAAAGCAGGGCCTTTCCACAGGCTGACTGGGCCAGGCATGCTGGTATACCCTTCTGAGGAACCCGAGTGTCTCCCGCACTAGCCTCCGGGGCCCACAATTCTCCAAGCTGGAAAGGTCAGCTGGAAAAGGCAGGATTTATAATATCAAACGATAGTCATTTGAGGACTTCTCTGGTGGTCCAGTGGTTAAAAATCTGCCTTGCAATGCAAAGGGCATGAGTTCTATCCCTGGTTGGGGAACTAAGATCCCTCCTGTGGGCAGTTAAGCCCATGCACTGCAGGTAGAGAGTCTGTGAGCTGCAACGAAAGCTCCCTCATAACACAAAGATCCGACACAGCCTAATTATTTTTTTAAGGAAAGGAGACACAGAGGTGGACTGGCCAGCGGGATCTCAACAGCCTAAGGACCAGGGACCTAGAGACACCTCCTGGTGCTCAGGGGGAAAAAACATCATTGAGTCATGTCTATCTGCCCCACAAAATTGTAGGAAGAACTGTTTTTTAAAAACTTTGTCCCCCAGTTTTCTCCACACTAGACCCTCCCATTTCTGACCCCCAGTCTCCAGTACAATGCCCTGCACCTAAACTAATAGGCACTTATTAAATGTTTAGCAAATTTAAAATTCAGGAAATGACTATGATCAGAGGGCAGTATATGTAGTAGTTAAGAGGAAGCTTTGGAGTCAGCTTGCCCAGGGTTCAAATCCAGTGTGTGACCCTGGGAAGTCTCCTGGGCTGTAAAATGGGGATAATAATAGCATAATAGCATGTGCCTGGAGATGTTGTGAGGATTAAATGAGTCATTACACACAAAGAGTACTGAATAAAATGTTATTATTTTGCAAAACGAAATTCCTCTTGGGCAGAGGGAACCCTTCTGAAATATACCACCTATAATAAAGGTAAATATGTATTTTTACGTGTTTGGCCACTGATTAAGAAAGATTCTACAACTTCTGTATTTTCGTTATCCTGTTCCTAAAGGTAAAATTCTCAGATTAATGTGAGATTTTTACTCTTCAGAAGACCAAAGGGTTTAAATAAAGTTATATACAATTTTATCTTTTTAAAAAACCAGTATGAGCCTTTTTAAAAAATAAGCTTCTAAAATAATTTTTCCTCTAAAACACAAAAACTTACCAGATTCTCTTTGGAAACAGATTCACATCTAGATTGCCAAATTTCACTCTTAATACGGTATGGAACAGCTGAGTTGTAAATTTTAACCTCCCAGAACACTCACACTTGTGATGGGAACATGGGAAAGGACATTTATCTTTTCAGCTGCATGAAAATGAAACCCACAATACTTGAGTGAACTAAACGAAAAGTATATATTAAAAATTAAGACCATGTGTAACAGGGAGTGTCTATATAACTACAACATTGAAATTCGGATAGTTAGGCTATTATAATGTCCTTTACCAGTTGCTGGTAAAGTAGTGCCTTTTATATTAGAGTGAAAGCAATGAAAATTTTCATTCTAAGGTATTCAGGATTTACATTTAGCTCAAATGGATGTGCAGCCATGTTGAATCAGAAGCACCTTGTGATTAGGAAAACAAAAACACTGAAAGAAAAGGGGGAAATGCTGATTTTAAATGCTCACTTAACCCCTAGTTTTAGGCCATACAACAGCTCTCTCGTGGATGTCTCTCCAGATACCAAAATAATGGGTTGAAATATAAAGTAGCCCATGAATCACTATTCACACTACATAGGTTCTTTGTTCACACTCGCCAGATTATTTTTCAGTTTTGTTGATGTTTTAATGCCTGCAGTTAATAACCACCCTTAGAGACTGTCTATGTGTCCACCTAGTACATGGCAGAGCTTGGATTATTATGATGAAGGCAGTTTTACAGTCAGAATCCATTAGTTAATTTAACACAGAGCAAAACTCATTTGTCTCCTTCAGTGCAATTCATACTCAGAGTGACACAGGGTCAGGCCTTATCTGGTGGAGGGGGACAGCGAAATTAAAGTCCGTGGGTCCCAGCCATTCACAGCGGTGGGATGGATGATTATCAGGATGGATATAATTGTACAGCCGCAGCAGTCCCCTACAATACACTGGCTATCTGCCCAGCACAAAGGTTTAGATCCTTAATTTGTTGCCAGCCAGAACATCTATGAAGGAGCTATGTATTTTCGTGCACCATCAGTCACGACTTAGATAGGCTGCTGCTGCTGTTTGCGTTTTGGAAGCTTGGCAGCTGTCAAGCTCCTGCCTAGTTTTTGGCCAGAAAGATGGGACGCAGGGCTGTGGAAAGGCTTTTAGTGGCGGAAGTGCACCTCTGCCCGGGTCCTATCTCAGGCTCATTAGCTGAGTGGATATTTGAGCCTTGTTTCAAAGGTGTACTTCGATACAGAGTCATCTGTTTCATTAAGTTAATTTACCTGAGCAGGCTTTCCTGATAATCAGCTCAATGATAATACAGCTTCTGCGGTATTCGCTCAGTTCTAAAGACAAATGAGGATGGGGTGAGGTGAGAGGACTGATGTGCAGGGTACTGGGGTCTGCGTACATGCACTTGCCTTTCATGGGACATTTCCAGAAATTCATATCGTGTCCCTAAGCAAGCAAGAACCGTGGCAGGAAGTTTACCACAGCTTGGTATTCGCTTTTGGTTTCAAAGGATGAAGCTGGAAAATAAGAACAAGAGCATGTGCTATGTAAATCGCTTAAGAATAGTATCCAATTGTTAAGAAAGGAAATGAAGAAAGGAAAGGGAAGCAGTAAAAAAAAAAGGGGGGGGCGCTATGCTTTTGTTGATTAGGTGTTTAACCTCCAGTGATCCTGGAGAGAGTAAATTGTTTTACGGCTAGATTCACTTAAATGATATGGCCTAAAGGAAATGATATCTCCAACTTATGTCCTGTAAGAAGCTGTTAATTAAAAATCCACATTTCCCTCCCCTCCCTTTGTTGGTTCTCTAAGTTGTTCATTTTTAATAAGCTTTTGCTTTATGGTATTTAGACTTGAGGGTTATTATATTAATGACACTTGAGTTGGATTTCAGCCTGTTAGACAGATTAGTTGAGAGCTGTTTGGATGTTAAAATTTAATCTTATCTAAGGTTTTGTGGTCTCAGGGTTGACTTTTAACTGAAAGTGCTCACCAGCTTTCACACCATGCAGTTAACAGACCATCTAAGACTAATCATTAGACTCCATCTAATCATTAGACTTCATTAGAACCACAACTGGATGACAAGGACGGATGAAACAGTCCATGTTCCCTGCCCCTTTCTCCTAGCACGGAGCAGGAATATCGGCTCTCAGGAGAAAGGTGGAGAAGAGTTCCTTCTCCAACCCCATTTATACTTTCATCTTTCCCTGGCCTGCTGATTATAAAAGATCACTTTCTGACAGTGCTTTGGTGAGAAACATTTTTCCCTCCATATAGAAAAAAATAAATCAAAAACCTTATATTTCCATGCTTTGGATCATTATAAAGTTTATTTTTACTGAGCAAGCCCCAAATCCATTTGCTTAATCTGGCAGTAATCACCTTTTGGCCATGTTCAGTATTCTTGAGCCAACATATTGGAAGATCCAACTCCACCCATTTCTAGGGCAGAAATGGTCAACTGCTTTGTTCTGATGACAAAATGTTAAAAGCCAAGTATGACTGTGAAGAATTAACCTCTGAATGATATTTTTCTGGTAGGAGCTTGAAGCAACAATTTAAACTTCATTGTCAGGAGTAGATAAAATAAATATCATCGTTTCACACCCAGGGGAATCTGGGCCAGCTACCTCTTTCCCAGTTCTTATTTCATTGTCCATGTAATTGAATAAAATATATACTCTAATGTAATATTAAGATCACAGATTTAATAATACAGAACTTGGGGAATGCAAAATTTACTTTTCTCAAGATAACAATTTCTTCCACGTGCTGGGCATTACATGCACTTAAGCTGTGCTTTCAGCAGTGTAACTAGGTCAGGGATTTCGTATACTATGAGGGTGTTCCTGTCATTATGTGAATACCAGTGTCTTACATTTCATGTATATTTCAAGAGCCTGTATTTGCAAATAGAAAGGCCAAGCCTGTGTTAGTCTGCTGCTGTGTGTTACCAGGGCATGCATACATAATAGGGTTTCTGAGGCCAGTTTGCATGAAAGCCTTTAAAAAAGGAGGTTGGGTTCAGTCTGTAGTAACTGCTTCACGGGTCCAATCCATTATGAAGTGAAATAAGCAGGTAAATCTAAGCCTTTCTGGAAAAACTCAAATGTGTGGCATTTTCCTTACAGTACATTTGTTTTGGACTTTACCTTGCAGTTTGTGTTATTGACGTATGTCTCCCCCATAAATTGGAAATCCTCTGGGGACAGAGATTGTGTATTTGATTATTCTTTCATTGATGCATTTATGTATCCACCAAACCTTTGTTATTTTGTTAGCCCTTGCCTGCTGGGTTCACTGTCCAGTGGTATGGGCAGATCAGTAAACAAATAATGCCAGTTTGACTGTTATGATAGAACTCTTTCAAGTGGAAGAAAGAAGAGAGACATTAGTGATTAACTGTCAGTGCGGATCAGGAAAGACCTCACAGAGGAGGTGATGTTTGAAGAGTGTCAGGGAAGGGAGGAATTCCAAAGGCAGAAAAAAGAATGGGATGGAGAAGTAGGCTGGGCTGGGGGGATGGCAATGAAGAAAATATTGGGGGAAAAAAATCCCCCTTCCCTCATAGATCAGCTGGTAAAGAATCTGCCTGCAATGCAGGAGACCCCAGTTTAATTCCTGGGTTGGGAAAATCCACTGCAGAGGGGGAAGGCTACCTCCTCCAGTATTCTGGCCTGGAGAATTCCATGGACTATACAGTCCATGGGGTCTCAAAGATTCAGACATGACTGAGCAACTTTCACTTCAGTAGAGGGGAGAGCAGTGCAAGACAGATACAAAGGATGGAGAGATGAGGAGAAAAGAAGGCAAAGAAAAACCAATAATGGGCAATTCAATTAACTGAATTGTGAGAGATTCTCGTCCTATTGTTAGGAGGGTTCAGTAAAACCCTGGTGTATATTCTTAATCCTGGGCACAGGTAGGAAAGCTAAGGTACTAGGGCAGGGCCCTCACCAAGGAATGCTAGGTGAGAAGATTCCAGAAAGAAATCTTAAAAAAAAAATTTTTTTTAATCATTTTGGCCATGCTGTGCATGTCAGGATCTTAGCTCCCTGGTCAGGGACCAAGCCTGTACTTACTGCAGTGCAAACACATAGTCTTAACCACTGGACTGCCAGGGAAGTCCCCTTCAGAAAGGTTCTTATGGCTGCATCCTTCTCAAGTTCTTATACATCAGCCAGCCCTCATCAGTATACTAGCCACAGTACCGTGCTCATCAATATAGACAATAAGTACTCAATGTATTATCTATTATAAAAGGGTTTTTTCCTTTGAGATGTTTGTAAAGTAGCTGGAAAGAGGGCTGTGAGCCTAGCAGATAATGACTAACACCAAGGACCACAGGCTCTCCCTCCTTTTCATAATGTCATGGCCCCATGCATCCGAAAAGTACTGCACTCCCTCCCCTGAGGAAGTCATTAAACCGCCATGACAGTTCGGTTAAGCACCAGACTGCATTTGCCGTCTTCCCAGAATGGCAGCGAAGCAGAAGTGAATCAAGATGCGGGTGACTCCAAGGCAGGACACAGAAGGGTATATGCGGTTGGGAAGTTTGGGGAAAAGAGGCAAAATAGGACCTACAGTGAGGAAGTACTTTTAGGAAACGAGTGATGCATAAGGACAGTGTACAAAATTCAAAATGCTGAAACGTGAAGATAGAGTTTCCATACGCCAACCCCAAGCAGAAAGGGGAATGGAGAAGAAAATGGAGGCATATATTAAACACCTCTTCAAGGGCCAAGGGCTTTGTCCTAAAAATAACCAGACGAAGAGAAAGTATTACTATCTACTTTACAGGAAGCTTACAAATATTAAATAGTGCACCGCCCCCCCAAGGCCACAGAGCCATGAACAGAAGGAATCAGCTGGAAGCCCACTAGAATTCCCTGAAAGTAGAGGAATCCTCAGTGCCTAGGACATGCCTGGCACACAGTAGGTGCTCAGCAAATCTTTTCAGAAACAGCCCAGACTTCTAAGCCTTTGTTTATGGCGTGGGCAAGGTTGAGTCAGTCACAGAGACAAACATACATTCTCCTGGGAAAAAGAACTGCGTGTGTATCAAGGGTTAGGGTTAGGCAAGGGGGCAGACATTCAATGGGAATAAATAACAAAGTAACAGCAGTAAAAACTAACATGATTAGGAAGATGAGGAGTGAAAGCGAGAGTACTGTCTAGATTGTTATCCGAAATACTTTTTTCTTATGCTAGTATAAAAATGTTGTCACTGCAACAATAGCCAGGACAAAGCATAGAGCATCTGACCCCTAAAGAATAGCTTCTAAAAATTAGGTGTGTGTGTGTGTGTGTCTGTCTGTGTCTTTATGTGAGTACAAGTAGTCATGCACACATTCTATTGCGGTTAGAAGCCTGTGAAAATAAGTAGATACACTGAAAGCTGTCTTTAACCCTAGCTGTAGCATTTGCTGGTGCAAACTCTGTAATACGTGTTGTGTTTTTGGTGGTGGCCATGATTTTTGCTCAAAGTTCTGACAGCTGCCCTCTTGATATTTATGTGTTTCTTGTTAGGGAGCCCAAGATGCACAACTGTGAGCTTGTAATGAGGGAGAGAAGACAATACAAATAACATGAAAAGGGGAGATGAATCGCTTATCGCCAGAGAGACAAATCACATAGTCTATGCTGCTTTAATTGGAAAACAGTTCTTTGCAGGGGGTTACTTTCTCTTCAGCTGAGATAATTAAGTCTGGGCTGACACTGGTGACCAGCTCCTGATGATATATAGTCACTTACTAACAATGCAGCAATCAGTAATCAAAATTTATATTTCGCAGGTTACGAGGGCACTGTCGAAAAGAAAAGCCGTCCTGATAAGGCTGAGAGATAGGGTTCTAATCCAGTGTTCACGTGGCCTCTACTCCGTAGCATCTGGGTGGGTTAATTAGATCTGCTTTATTTCAACTCTTGTCATAGAAGAGAACGTACCTATTGTCTGTGTTTACATTAGAAATACTTTGCAAGCCCCGTGCTAGAAAGGAAGTTTCTGCAGGGCTCCCTCTAATTTTGAATGGATTAAATTATATTTTGCTAGTGGTTTGGCATGAGGGTGGGTGGGCACGAAATACGCTTGGATATTTGAAAAGCCACTCCATGTGGCTGGCACAAATACAAGTTCTCTGAATCATGATTAATTATCCCTGGCTGAAGCTGAAGGCATTGCAATGAAAGGGATTCAGATTGTAATTTGGAAGCCATTTGTGTTTATATCAGCAGTTCCCAAACTTGTCTGCTCACTTGAGTCACCTGGGGATCTACTAAAATTTCCGAAGTCCAGGTCACACCCCCAGGTCAACTCAGTCACAATCTCTGGGTATAAGACGCAGGCATCCTTAATGTTTAAAGCTTTCCAGGTGACTCCAGTGTTCAGGCAAATGTGGAAAACACTGTTTTATGCCCACAGTGTGGTCTATTTCCACATTTAGCTGTGGATAGGGCTTCCCAGGTGGCTCAGTGGTAAAGAATCCGCCTGCCAATGCAGGAGACCCAGGAGAAGCGGGTTTGATTACTGGGTTGGAAATAGCCCTTGGAGGAGGAAATGCCAACCCACTCTGGTATTCTTGCCTGGGGAATTCCATGGGCAGAGGAGCCTGATAGACTACAGTCCATGGGGTTGCAAAGAGTTAGACAACCTAGATAGCATATTCAAAAGCAGAGACATTACTTTGCCAACTAAAGTCCATCTAGTCAAGGCTGTGGTTTTTCCTGTGGTCATGTATGGATGTGAGAGTTGGACTGTGAAGAAGGCTGAGCGCCGAAGAATTGATGCTTTTGAAGTGTGGTGTTGGAGAAGACTCTTGAGAGTCCCCTGGACTGCAAGGAGATCCAACCAGTCCATTCTGAAGGAGATCAGCCCTGGGATTTCTTTGGAAGGAATGATGCTGAAGCTGAAACTCCAGTGCTTTGGCCACCTCATGTGAAGAGTTGACTCACTGGAAAAGACTCTGATGCTGGGAGGGATTGGGAGCAGGAGGAGAAGGGGACGACAGAGGATGAGATGGCTGGATGGCATCACGGACTCGATGGACATGAGTCTGAGTGAACTCCGGGAGATGGTGATGGACAGGGAGGCCTGCCGTGCTGCGATTCATGGGGTTGCAAAGAGTCGGACACAACTGAGTGACTGAACTGAACTGAACTGAGCATGCATGCACAGGGCGGCCGGTACTGGTGGAGTGTGGAAAAGAGAACATTCATGTTCTGATAGGCAGCCCTTGCCTCCAAGGTTCAAGTTGGAGTTGAAATTCAAATCAGAAACTACTGTCTCCCACTGAGAGACCTAGAGCCCCGAGAAGAGCAGTATGTGATCCACCTGGCAAGAGAGGCAGCTCAGTGACTGAAACGGACTTTCGGGAGAATGGAAACCAAGGAAGGAAGCAGTCGGCCTTTGCCCCCATCTCAGCACTGCGCTCAGTGTTTGCTGAGTAAACAAGTGAGAAGAGGAGCAAGGAGGAGGCTGTCCCTCGTAGCTGCCCTCCTACGAGGGATGCTGGGGGAGCGGGAGGGACACTTTTCACCCAACATATCCCGTGGGTACAGTGGGTACCTTGCCACTCATCCCCCATCGCTCTTCTCATGAAGTTTTTTCATTCTTTCTCTAGTCAGTGACCCCTCTTATCTGGGAAAAGGCATTCTGGGAGAGTCTCTGGTGATCGTTCACAGAAGAGAACACTCATTCCACTTGTAAAAAACTGGGCATCCTTTGGAGATGCTTTGGAAGCAGCCTTTGCCATGGGATGTGAATGCCAAGAAAGGGCAATCATGCCAGAGAACATGCGGCCAGGAGCTGCCAGAAGTGAACAAGCGTAGCATCAGCTCCCATCACAGCCCTGTAATCTTGCTTACAGAGAGTAAAATTTTAAATATGAAGGGCATTTGCTTTGAGTTCATCTGAAGCTTGGTATTCGACTTCATCATGTCCTGTCTTTCGGACTGGGTTACATTTTTATTTGAAAGTTAATAAATCAGGCAGCCATTCATATGGCACACGGGGTGGTTGTGGTGTTACGTAAACGACCAGCCGCCATATGTATTCATCTGTGTCACAGATGGAGTTACGACCGCTGACCCTACAGTGCCTGTAAACGTACCTCACCCTCCTCCTGTATTCCAGAACATTACCACTGGCTGAACATGCTACGAGGGGACGGGATCCTGGGAAAAACTGTGGGAACTGGCAGGTAGCAGCAGGCCTGTGTTCCAGGTTTGCCTTTGGAGACACAGATTTTTAAAAAATAACTAGTTTTGTTTTGTTCCAAAAATGAAACACATACATAAGGGGAAAAAAAAAAAAAACATAAAAGGACACAGCATAAAAAGTGAGTTTTTCCCCACATCTGACCCCCAGTCCTTCCCCATCTCAGAGACAACCACTGTAGTTGCATATGTAACCAAGCTGAAATATTCACCACAGTTTTAAAAAATTAGTCAGTCTGACTTGTGTTTCAGTTTTCACTTAAAATTTTGCCCCTTTTACAAACACCACAGAACGCAATGCTTTTACAAACACCACAGAACGCAATGCTTTTACAAACACCACAGAACGCAATGCACTGATATATAAAAATAGTCAAAGCCACTTGGGATCAATACCAACAAATATTTAACAAGTGCTTTCGGTGTACAAAACATTGCCTAAGCAAGCCATTTCGAATGAGGATTTCACACATACATATTTCCTAGTTTTCTGGTGTATAATCAACTAATCTACTTTAATGTCTTTGTACTAAACCCTTTCCTCAGAAATCAAGATCAACCCTGCCTTGCCCCCCACCTCTACCCTCTCGTTTATCTTCTCATCCTTTCACACGTTCTTTGATTGGAGATCTGTTTTAAGGCCAGACATCTGAGTGGGTGGTTCATTCATGGCCAGAGTACTATCTCTCATACCTTCTCCAGATGGACTGGCTCAAGGATCTAATATTCCCCAAAGAAATAAAACTTTTCCAAGCTGAAGAAAAAGAGGAGCTGCAGAGTTTTGTGCTCAAAGACACATACGTGTTGGAGGATGGGAAATGGTCCATGACAGAGCTGATGTCCCCATCCACCTCCCGTCTGCAGAGGGGGAAACACCCCCCCCACTCTGTACCCCACGGGAGCACTCTGGGCTGACTGACGATGGGAGACCCCCAGTCCCCTCTGACTCCAGCCAGCAACATCTGTACGTCTTCTCTCCAGCTGGCTGGCCCAGCTGCTGTGTTGTCAGGAGAAAGTTATGAGTCATTGGTAAGGGATTTGAGACAAGAGTGGAGTTAAATCATCTCTTGGGGTCTGTGTGTCATTGGCAATTGAGCCTTAGTAACAAGCCAGTGGATGACACGCATCCCTAGGAAGGCCACACACCAGAGCTTAACTGTATCCCACACTTCAGGATTTTCCGTGCGCCTTACAGAGATGGAAGAGGCTGGGCAGAATGCACATGGAATATTCCCAGCCCAGAAGGCTTTTGGTCATTAGGACCATCTCTCTCCTTGCATATACTTTTTGGCTACTAACCCGTAGCCTCTACAAGCTGCTCAAACTGGGATCCTGAATGAATGAAGCCTGGTCAAAGCCCAACAACATCCTCTTTGATCCTTTGATTGCAGGCACGTTATTTCATCTTACGAGCTTGAGTCAACAGGAGGATTGTGTTGGACTACCTGTGATTTCCTGCTGTAAGCAGTGCTTCCTCAGTATGTGGGAGGAAGGACTTATCAGAGGATCCAAGAATCATCAACAATCAGCCTCTCTATTGGGACCTTCGATATTGTCTAGTCTAGCCCCATATCCGATGTCTGACTCCATGCACAATATTCCTTCCGTCCCAGCCTTCCTCTGGCCTTCTGGTCCCTTAGGGGAGCCAGTCCATGTGTGTGTTACTAGGACCACTGGAAGGTTCCTCCTTATTTTCGGCAGAAGTTATCTCCTCATAATTTCTGTCCACTGATCTTAGTTCTGCCCTCGTAACTGTCTCCTAGGTTTTCCTTCAGATATCTGGAAATACCTCCCCTTGCCCCTTGCATCTCCTCTTTTCTTTGTTTTTAACACTGATCTGTCAGAAACTGTTCTGACCTCTTCCTTGGATTAACATTTATTCATTATTCAATGAATAATTGTTGGGAATTCACTGTTCCAGGATGTGGAGATACCGTGATTAACAAAAAACAAACTTGCCCATACAAAGCTTACATTCTCATGGAGGGAAGGGACAGACAGAAACAAATAAGAATATAAATGTAGGAACATCAATGAGAGACAAATCCATTACAGAGATTTAGAACAAAGGGATAGAAGAAAAGGCACTGGGCTGTTTTCAGGGTCAGGGAAAGCCTGTTGAAGGATATGGCATTTCAACCAAGTTCTGAAGGACAGAAGTGAACCAGCTACATAAAGACGGGGATAGGGGAAGATTATTCTAGGAGCTGCTGCTGCTGCTAAGTCGCTTCAGTTGTGTCCGACTCTATGCGACCCCATAGACGGCAGCCCACCAGGCTCCCCCGTCCCTGGGATTCTCCAGGCAAGAACATTGGAGATTCTAGGAGCAGGGAGCGGCAAATCTAGGAGCAGGAGTGAGAGCTGTGCATTTGAGGAAATCCAAACTGAGGGGTTGGAGCAAAGTGGGTCATGGTGGGATGGAACGAGACTGGGTCTGGGAGATGGGTGACACCTTTTGCACCCAGGATAGAGGGTTTCAGCTCTGTTGTAAAAGCAATAAGGAACTACTAGAGTTTTATGCAGAGGAGGACACGAGCTGATCCATGTTTTTAAAAGACCATCTGTTGCTGTATGGAGAGTGAAAGGATGGAGGACCAAGTAGAGGCTCGGAGGTTAATTAGGAAGCTACTGCAGTAGTCCAGGCGGGAGCCGACGGGGGGCTAGATGATCATAGGTTGTCCACAGAGCAGAGGACAGATTCGACAGGTGTTCTGGTTGTAGAATCAACGTCGTTGTTGTTTAGTCACCAAGTCATATCCGACTCTTTTGAGACCCCAGCCTGCCAGGCTCCTCTGTCCATGGGACTTCCCAGGCAAGAACACTGGAGTGAGTTGCCATTTCCTTCTCCAGGGGGTCTTCCCGACCCAGGGGCTGAACCCTCGTCTCCTGCATTGGCAGGTAGATTCTCTGCCACCGAGCCACCAGGGAACCTGGATGTTACCTCTCGGTGCTGTGAACCCTCGTCATCTCCTTTTATGTTTACACGCTTTCTACTTTGCTGCAGCTGCCCCCGTATCTTCTGTAGTAGTCGGGGGGCTCCTCAAGGGCAGAACCCGCAACTGACCTATGGCCGGGGCCTCTCCTGCCACCCCTGCACAGGGCCGTGGTTGCTCACATCAGACTCCCGAGGGAATGAAGGGATGAGTGAGTGAGTCAAGGTGCAACCACCAACAAAGGCAGTTTCTTATTTTACCTTCAGTGCCTACACACTTGTATGATACTTTCCTCGTGCCTCGTGTTCTTACTGGCAACCCCCAAAACATTAAAGAAATAATCCATGATGTACAAAAGCTATGCTCCTTTGAAGTAAAATTATTTGCAAAACGTAGGAAAATGACGAATCACGACCCTCAACCTTTAAATACCCTACCTTCTGTGTGAGTAGAGGGGGAGGCATCCAAATGCCCCTCACTCTGCAGATGAGGCAGCAATGCCCGGGGGGCAGGGATCATCTTGCTCTCCTGCTCTGGAGCACCTTGCTCCCTCCTCACTGAAGATTCCAGAGGAGATTCGGCCTTTCCTGTCTCAGTGCTGCTAGAAAGGACCGATTATTACATCAATTAACGCGAGGAGCACCCTGCCTGCTCTCCCCTAACACTTTGGAATGACTTTTCTGTTTCTGCTCTTCAGAGAGATGACACTTGTGTTAACTGAGCAGGAAGACTATTGCTGTTAGGGTAGGAAATCACTCTGNTTCCTCACTGAAGATTCCAGAGGAGATTCGGCCTTTCCTGTCTCAGTGCTGCTAGAAAGGACCGATTATTACATCAATTAACGCGAGGAGCACCCTGCCTGCTCTCCCCTAACACTTTGGAATGACTTTTCTGTTTCTGCTCTTCAGAGAGATGACACTTGTGTTAACTGAGCAGGAAGACTATTGCTGTTAGGGTAGGAAATCACTCTGCTTTAGACTTCACTTTAGTTATTCAGAGTGAACGGTGGACTCTCCCTTTCAAGAAGTTCATGCATTATGCTCTCTCCTTGTGTTCCATGGTGATATTTCTTTCCATCTCACTGCTCAGACCTTAGAGTCCTCACCAGGGAAAGCCTGGGTGACCCAGAGGCACCTCTGTACTTTCCAGTAACCAGGCAGTGAGGAGCTTTCAGAACCATCTGTGTATTCCTTTGCCTCCTCCACTTCCTCCCTTGAAAGGTGAGCCCACACGTGCAGGGTTCCTGGGTGACCAGCCGCCCCAGCACGCCTGCTGAGCTCAGCCCAGGTCACACATTCGCTTTCTCTCTGATTTATCACATCCCTTTCGTCTAACCCTCAGCACTTTAATTCGGTTTCTGCCTGTCACCCTCAAGCTTATTGAATAATTTCACTTTTCCTCCTGATTCTGGTCTCTCTCACAGAGATGGTAATTATACCGATTTGTCTGCTGAGCTATTAATTACGGGAATTGTGGCTTATTTATTTATTTTTAGACTCAGAGGCTAATTGCTGATGGCCATGTGCTGTTTTCCGCCCCCAGATAATTTGGACTGCAGTGATTAACCTGGTGTCCAGGTTACCTGCTATTAACCGTCTGCCTCCATTTTATCCCGGAGTTAGAACTGGTTACCACTGGGCCCAATGCCCAGCATCCCTTCCGTGAGGAAGAAAGGAGAGAACAGTGTGTAGAGGAGCGCCTCAGACAGGAGGGCAGGAGAGATGACTTCCTCCTCTGCTGCCTCGCCCATTGCCCAAGATAAGAGTTGTCCTCCCAAAATATTTTTGAAATTCAGCATCTTCATTGTATTCATTAATCCTGCAACCTAGTTGTATTCTCCATGAAAAAAGAGTCACAAGTAACGCAGGTTCAATCCCCTGGGTTGGGAAGACCCCCTGGAGGAGGGCATGGCAACCCACTCCAGTATTCTTGCCTGGAGAATTCCATGGAGAGAGGAGCCCGGCGGGCTACAGTCCATGGGGTTGCAAAAGAGTCGGACACAACTGAGTGACTTAGCATGCATGCACATTTAACAAAGCAGAGGGCAGGCCCTGCCAGCCCACGGTTCCCACTGATTACAGGGACTGGAGAAAGCCATTACCAGCGTCACTCCATGGGGAAGAGAAAAATTACAGGCTGCAGACAATCCTTTGGAGAAACTACCACCAAATGTACAAAAAAAGCCTTTGAGGTCTTTCCATCTGGGCTTCCCTCATAGCTCAGTTGGTAAAGAATCCTCCCGCAATGCAGGAGACCCTGGTTCAATTCCTGGGTCAGGAAGAGCTGCTGGAGAAGGGATGGGCTACCCACTCCAGTATTCTTGGGCTTCCCTGGTGGCTCAGCTGGTAAAGAATCTGCCTGCAGTGGGGAAGACCTGGGTTCGATCCGATCCCTGGGTTGGGAAGATCCCCTGGAGAAGGGATGGGCTACCCACTCCAGTATTCTGGCCTGGAGAATTCCAGGGACTCTACAGTCCATGGGATCCCAAAGAGTCGGACACGACTGAGCATTTAATTCAGAGAGGAAGGAGTACGGCACTGCCTGAGGTTGGCTGCTCAATGGGAGGAACGTCCTCGCCAGGTGAGCCTGTCACCTTCTGCTACTGCTGGATGTCACCACTAGCTCACGAGAGCCTTGGAGCCCATCTCTACCAAGATCAGCCCTGCTCTGTGAGCATCACTCAGCTGCGCAAGCCTGCCCAGTCCCTGGTATGGCTGGGAGCCTGGAAGCCTGTCGTAATGAGCACAGAACAGAGGAAATTGAGACTAGACGACTCCGTCAGCAGTTCCTAATCTCTGAATTATTCTTGCAAGCAAAGTATAACAAGATATATAGTTTTTTCAAAAAATGAAATCAGATTGCATTTTTTAAATTCTGTGAGAATCTCACAATACACCTAGGGATAATTAGAGAGCTCCATGCATGGTTACATGTGTGCTCAGTTGCTCAATCATGTCTGACCCTTTGTGACCCCCATGGACTGTAGCCCTCCAGGCTTCTCTGTCCATTGGATTCTCCAGGCAAGAATACTGGACTGGGTTGCCATTTCCCTCTCCAGGGGTTCTTCCTGACCCAGGGATCGAATCCTCATCTACTGCATTGGCAGGTGGATTCTGCTCTAAAAGATCTCCTTCCCCCCACCCCCTTTTTTTTTCTTGTTTTTAAATCTCTTCGAGACAGGGGAATATAATTCTATAGTCTCTTTATCAAAACCTTTGAAACAGATGTGTGTCAGAAAATTTAAAAATTTTCAGATTTCAAAAAGGTAACTTGAGACATATCTCCCAGTGCAGGCAATATCTAGTAATCGGCTTATTAGTGCTTTTGCAGTGAAATATATAAATATTCATCCTAAGAGAGATAGAGTGTCAAGCCACTGGAGGGCAAGTTTTGACACCAAATGAATAGGAAAAAAAAAAAAAAAAACTCTTTATGGGGGGGGGCATTGTTATTGTTTTATAATTGCAAATAAAGAATTGTATACCTGTATTTCAAACACTAATTTGCTTGTCTTTCTATAAACTAAGGGAGAAATGAGGCATTTTTAAAACCAGCTCCCACTGCCAAAATACTTCAACTGGATGCTGACTGCCTTCATCTCAGTGGATGGGATTTCAGATGGTTCTGTGACCTTTAGGCCACCTATATAAGGAATCGAGTCACTAAGTGGTAGAAGCATTTACACAAACTCATAATTTCCTGGAACTGACTCTCAGTGGCCTTAAGGAAGCCTATTTTCAGGATGTTTAGAGACAGTTCTTCATTTTGAAGGTAGGATTTCACATTAAAAACAAATGAACACTTTAGGGAGTGGGTAAGTAGTAAATAGTACTCTCTCGACCCCAATCCAAACTGATCCTGCCCTAAGTAAATCAAGCTAGACTAATGAGTCACTTTCATATGTGTAAAGAACATGAACAAAGCCAGTAAAGATATTTATTTCATAAAAGTGCAGCAATATCTACCAGATACCATCATAACCTGAAACAGGTTTAAATGTATGGCTTTGCAATTTCCCTCTAGTTTAATGGGACATAAAGTGGACTGTTGTTTTTTTTTTTTCCTTTTCATAAATGAATTTCCTAAAGAATATAAGAGAATTATGGAAATTCAAGAGACAGTGCTTTCATCTCATTTCTGCTCTGGATGTGTCTACACACAGAGAGACAGATAGTCCGCTGTGTATGGAGATTTCTACTGCTGATAAGTACGGGTCAGCAATATCATGCTATGTGATGGAACAGATCCTGAAATTATCACGGGTCTAAAATCAGAGGCTTGCAGTCAGATATAAACTCTACTTTTGGCTTCCAGGGTACTGGGCGAAAGTGCTTTCATCTCATTTCTGCTCTGGATGTGTCTACACACAGAGAGACAGATAGTCCGCTGTGTATGGAGATTTCTACTGCTGATAAGTACGGGTCAGCAATATCATGCTATGTGATGGAACAGATCCTGAAATTATCACGGGTCTAAAATCAGAGGCTTGCAGTCAGATATAAACTCTACTTTTGGCTTCCAGGGTACTGGGCGAGCATCAGTGTTCATGGAAAGAGACAAGAAATACGATGAAAGATGGCATGCGGTAAAACACCAGAGAATCTATTTCAAAAGTTTCGTTTAAGGAAACGATTTTTACTCCCTGATCTTAAACTCCTTACCAGAAACAGCAGTAAGAATGTATAGGATTCTGTCGGCTTCAGTCTTTTGTGCCTGGTGATATTGTTATTTGGGACTGTTATTCAGAGCTCAAAAGGAGAAACTTGCAAGTTCTTCTTAATTCGCTCTCATGTCTGCGGTGGACTTTCACTCCCAAATCGGGAATGATCACAATCCCTCAGCCACCTGAGCCTCAGAGATATGGCTGGGAGAT
Source organism: Oreotragus oreotragus (assembly GCA_006410675.1). Taxonomy (NCBI): domain Eukaryota; kingdom Metazoa; phylum Chordata; class Mammalia; order Artiodactyla; family Bovidae; genus Oreotragus; species Oreotragus oreotragus. The sequence continues at coordinate 336,280 of SJYX01009945.1, read as the reverse complement.
TCTGTTTTCTGTGAATTATGCTGAGAGCAAACACAGGAGTAATTACAAGGGAGAATCATCTTGACAAAGGGCAGTCATTGCTCTGTTTTGATTTAAATCAACTCAGGTTTTGACAAAGGTTCATGGAAAACTCCAGTCAGTAATATCCTTCGTTTGTTCCCTTTAAAGTTACTCTGCAAACATCTTTCTAAGGGCTGGCCAAAATTGCCTTCAAATTAGGCATGTTAGTTTTGCCCTCTTTCATTTTTAATGAAATCACAAATGTGTAGAAAGCCAGTGAGAGTAATATGACAATAACTCATATAGTCAGCACATTGAAAGAATAAACACCAATATTCTCAGCTATTCCCTCAGAGTTTCCCCTGACACCACTGTTTCTTCTTCTGTCATATTCTTAGAAGGAAAAAATAATCAGATACCATCTTCTGAGCATAGCATACATTCTGAGCTACGTACTTTAAACTGAACTTTGGGTGAAATTTTAAAAAATATCCATTCATTGCTTCAGACAAATATTTGAGATTCCTTAAACAGAGAGTGAAACGGCCCCATCTGAAAGCATCTGAAAGTCTGATCAGCATGGAATCACCCATTTCAATGCCCTGCTCTCCAGACCCGGCCCTTAGACCGGAAATGTCCTCTGACCTGCCTCTCCTCTAACCCCCACCATCCACACTGAACAGTCGTGCAACCTGCCAAGGCTTTCTCCAAACAGAGGTCTCGCTGAGCATCCCGCCCACGTTCCTCTGCAACACCTGCACCCTGCAGATAGTATTCTCCCCAACAGAATTTTAATTTCTTTTGTAAAAATGATTGTCTAGGTGTTCTATTTTTGGACAATGATCTAGAACTGTCAGGCCCACCTACTAGACAGCAAGGTCCTGAGGAGGCGAAGAGATCTAGTTTTTTCCATCTCTGGCTGAGACACAGCATCCAGCACAGAGCCTGGCTCCTGGCAGAAAGCAGGGAACCAGTAAGAGGGAGAGCAAGTGATGCAAGTAATGAACATCAGGCAGAAAGCCAAGGAGAAATGAATGAGCCTTGGTTTCCTTTCCAAAAGCCACGTAACCTAGGGACAGAGCTCGGGGCTGGCGTCCGGAGTCCTCAATGGCTGCTCAGCATTGCCACTTCTCAGCGGCACTACATTTGCCAAAATGATCTCACTTCTCAGGGCCTCAGTTTCCTCAACAGCAAAACAAAGCAGGTATCTGTTCCTATCTCTGGAGCAGATGTTTGAGGGCAGCAATATTACAAAAGTCGAGAAGCACGGAGATGGCAGGGAGCTAGGGTGTGATGTGGGTAAACATGGTTGGGATGGAGGCAGCTTTCTGAGATCAAGGGAGTCTGCCACAGTCTTTTCTGCATAGATTGCCAAGATCATGCTTGTAACTGCAGAGCCCTAACGAATCACGAGACTGTATCTGAAACAGCCAAGAAAAGTGCATTAAATACACCGCCTCAAGCATTGGTGGGGTGGGGAGAGCCTTGGTAGAAAGGAAGAAAATGATCATAACAAAGACTTTATCACCCGAAAGACCAGACTTGCCTTCTCTCCTCCAAAGTATCATAGGTTTACAACCAACCTTTATTTTTCTTAAAAAAAAAAAAAAAAAGTTTTTTCTAAAAGGACTTCTGAATTCACATCTGTTTTCCTGTTCCTTTGTGACTGTGGTTTCAGATCTAAAATAGGACACCTATTAAACACAGTCGACATTTATTACTGCACTCCACTGAATGCCATCATCCTTCTCCAAAATGTGTTGAAGTTCAGTCTGTGCCACTTCCCCTGACACGGGAGCTTTTATGTTTCTGTTAATGGCTGAGAAGAGGAGGAAAAAAAGATCAGATGCTTTACTTGAAGGCTAGAGATGTTTTTCTCATGTGCATAAAGCTGTATCTTCACGCAACATCGCCCAGCAGGTGGCCAACATGGCCTGTGAAGACTGGGTACAGTAGACATTTCAGCCAGACCAGCAGGTCCCAGTTGTCCCTACCTCCATGTGGGAGGGGCTCTTCTGTGGCCATCCCTATCATGCTGCAGCCCTTGGAACAGGGAGGCTCAGGCCAAGGAAGGATACCTGCTGTTTTAACACTCTTTGATTCTTGAAATGTTCCCTTGTTACAGGAATAACCTTCAATCTCCAGCATTCAGCAAACTGGATTTTCTCCACTGACATCCGCTCCCCACCTTTTCTCTGAGCAGAGGTTCCCTACTTGGACTTGAAGAGTGTCCAAATCTATTTATGCTCTCAGCTCCTGAAACAGGCAGCTTTGTTTTCACCCTTCATCACAATGTTCTCCATGATGTATTTATTTTAAAACATCACTCTTGAGGGGGCTGCCAGCAGGCAGGTGGTGCTACTTAACACAGAGGTGTCACGAGCTCATCTATACCTCCTAAAACTGTGGTCGAGAAGCATTTGAATCTTCCTACCACCTTCAGCCTGCAATCACCAGGCCATAAAGTATAATGAGCTTTTGCATGCCTACACGTTTGCAAGCGACCGTGTACTCCTTTTATAGATTTTTTTTTTTAATTACTGAAGCCATTAGGGACTTTCAGCCACTCTGTCCACCTAAGCACAGATGTATCAACCTATATCCAACTGTGATCATTAAGTGCAGTTTCCATTTGTGCCAGCCTCTCTCTCTTTCCAATCTTCCGTCTGTTCTCCTTTGTTTGACGTGCTAGAAAGGACATCCACTTTTGCATCACATAGCCTTGGCTCAACCCAGGTGGTGCTAATGGTAAAGAATTCACCTGCCAGTGCAGAAGATGCAGGAGACACAGGTTTGATCCCTGGGTGGGGAAGATCCCCCGGAAGAGGAAATGGCACCCCACTCCAGTATTCTTGCCTGAAAAGTCCCACAGACAGAGGAGCCTGGTGGGCTATAGTCCATGAGCCGCTATGCATGAGCCCTGGCTTGGTTTCCTGGCTTTCCTCTTTTATTGATGGGCTGTAAATATTGACTGGACATGTTACTTATCCTTTGCAAGCCTCAGTTTCCTTGTTTGCACAATGGAGAGGATATTATGGCCTGTCTCTCTGGCTTGCTATGATATTTAAGTAACATACATGTGGTCACACATAGAAGGTGCTCAAGAAGCGTTCACTTCCACCCCGCCCATTCACCAGTGTCCACACCAGCGTTTTCCTTTGCATTTGTGAGAGTGCTGTGATTCACATTTTTAAAATCACACAACGTGAGCTGTGCCATGTGAGACAGACTCTCCCTCCAGAGAGGAAGCTTAGGGGCTGGAAGGATGAGAGCGATGGAGGGAAGGAGAAAGAAGAGAGAACTGCTTCTCCCACTGAAACACAGAACTCCAGCCGTTAATCTGGGAATTCAAAGAATTCCAAGAAAAGCTGTTAAAAGGCAGTAGATTCACATTTTTAAAATCACACAACGTGAGCTGTGCCATGTGAGACAGACTCTCCCTCCAGAGAGGAAGCTTAGGGGCTGGAAGGATGAGAGCGATGGAGGGAAGGAGAAAGAAGAGAGAACTGCTTCTCCCACTGAAACACAGAACTCCAGCCGTTAATCTGGGAATTCAAAGAATTCCAAGAAAAGCTGTTAAAAGGCAGTTTTTAGTATCTCAACTGAAGAAATGAGCAGATGTTTGTGGAGGGCTACCAGTTTTTATGTGCATTCCCTCACAATCTTGAGAAGCGATTTTAGCCACTTTCGTGACGAGAAATCCAAAGCTCAGCGACCTTCAGAATCTCTCCAGAAGTCCCAACTCATGAGTAGAGCAAAGGCATTCAAGTCCTGTGTTCCTGCCCTCTGCTCCCACTGCTCCCTATATTATTAGCCATCATTTCATTTCAAGGAGAAGCTTTATGCCAGCTTCACTTCAGATTTTTTCAAGATAGTCATGTTGTAAAGTCAAAGATGAAGAGGTCAGAAAGCTGGGCAATAAACATGAAAATGTCATCCTTAGAGTAAAACCTGACTCAACTCCAAATGTGACTCAGTAGTAACGACAGCGATCTCCTCAACCAGGTCAGAACTAGCTGTGGGCCTTGAACTTTGTCCTGGTGTTGACAGTGGGCAGTGCCACAGTCCTCTCGCCCCAGCGCGAGGAGCTTTCCACACTTGCTGTGTCGTCTACTGCAGTCCTCAGTGAGCAAAGCTGAAGAGAGCCTGTCCCGTTCCTCCCGTTGGCCACATACAGAACCAGGGACACAGTACGGCCCCTTGAGTTTCCAAACCATATGCAATCTAGGGGCAACCAGGAAAGGATGCTGGTTTCCCTGGTAACTCAGCTGGTAAAGAATCCGCCTGCAATGCAGGAGACCCCAGTGCAATTCCTGGGTCGGGAAGATTCCCTGGAGGAGGGAAAGGCTGCCCACTCTAGTATTCTGGCCTGGAGAATTCCATGGACTCTATAGTCCATGGGGTTGCAAAGAGTCAGATGTGACTGAGTGACTTTCACTTTCAGGAAAGAATACAGAAAAAACCCAGCCCTATTCTCTTTGGAAAGAGCATCTGCTAGGTGCATGGAGTTTGTTCTGTTCCCACCTCTGCGGTCATCTCAGAGCGGGGCTAACACAATCGCCCCCAGAGCCCAGCCGCATCTCTCGCTGTCTGGAGCCCCAGGGCCCACTCTGCCTGGACTCCTACTCCTCCCATCCCAGCCCCACACCTCCACAGGGTGTCCGTGGCCTTGCAGCATCCCAGTTCAGGGTCACTGCATGTACTGTCCTCCCAAATCACCATCACGTACTGGCAGAATCACCTAGAATTGTAATTGCTCTAGTCTCAGAGCTCAGAGCAGTTTTGATAGGCCATTATATTTTACATCCCTTCACTGTACAGGTGAGGAAGGTAGGAGTCAGCGCGGCTATGAGACCTACCCAGCGTCACACCTTCAGTCTATTAATGATGGCATGAACTAATGATTACCTTTTAAACTTCCTATGACATTAGTAGAAAATGTGCTTTTTAAAAAGAAACGTTAGCAAATGCTTTTCCTCACAGGAAAAAAAAAAAGGGCTACTACCATCATTTCCTCTTTATTTCTAGGCTACACTTAAGAGTTATCATCAAGAGCATTTTGCATTTGCAAGTTTCCAGATAAATTATTTTTTCATATTACCACTTACTATTAAGATTTCACTGGGTACCAACATTCTGGAAGAATGGTTTTAACAAAATAGATGCAAGCTGTATCCATACAGCCAAGTCCAAGTACAATGATGCTACAGCTGAACACATAGATACATGGAACAGCCCACTTGGGTCTTTAAAAACAGCAATGCCCATTGACTTGCATGTATCAACAATAACTGGGGTTTCTATTTACACCCCCACCCTTGTCGTACAGAAGTCATGTCAGTAAAAGCATGAAGTGAAGGGGATGTCACAAGAACCAGAAATGGTTATGAAGTCAAACAATGAGATCACAAGTGGTCACATCTTCCTTCTTATTAATCAGGTTAATTTCACAAGTGACACATGACCAAGTGCCACAAGTGCCATGATGAGCCCACCCAGCCAGAGAATTGCTCACACTTTGCCCAATACTAGTTCCAATCCTCTACCCCCTACTCCCCACATCCTGCCCCAGAAAATTCTACTTGGGCTCACAAACTTGTAGGATTTGGACAAACTGACTCACAGAGAAGAAAAACACTAAATTAGTTGCCAACATTTAGAAAAAAAAATAGATTTAACATACAACTTTAGATTTCTGGCTTCTTAAGGAAAAGAAAAAATCAGAGAGCTGGATTTGTGGGCCAACACTGCACCAGGCCAGCACTCCGGAGCTGCGTGGCTGCTGTCCATAGGAGACGGGCCAGCCCTCCCCCAGTGGAAACATTCCCACCATTGTCTTAGGAATGTCTTTTATATCCATTAACTTCGTCTGCCTATTCTTAAGGCAGTTTTCCAGTGAATTTTTTGGGTTAGAAAAGTGTTGGAATATCATGTTTTAGGGATGGTATATTTTACAGGGGTCATTTCTCTTTGGGCTAAGAATAATAGAAGGCTGAGATGATGTAGATGGAAAATTCAAGGATAATAAGCTTATTTTTGAAGTAAATGTTTTTGTTTAGATCCTCATATTGATAGTCTTCCCAGGAGCTAATATTCTGGGTAGCTGATCAAGTCTAAGTCATTTTCAGCCTGTACAAGCACAGGCAGAGAGAGGGACATTGACAAGAGTCTACAGATGCCTATAAATATGCTATATGTTGTTGTTTAGTTGCTCAGTTGTGTCCGACTCTTTGCAACCCCATGGACTGTAAGCCCACCAGGCTCCTCTGTCCATGGGATCTCCCAGGAAGGCATACTGGAGTGGGTTGCATTTCCTTCTCCAGGGGATCTTCCTGACTCAGGGATCAAACCTGTGTCTCCTGCTTGGCAGGTGGATTCTTTACCACTGTGCCACCTGGGAAGCCCCATGCTACACTTTACAGAGTTTCCAGATCACTTAAACAACCCCATAGCAGCAACTCAGCTAGCTCAAGATGTTGAAAAGCAGTGGAAAGTTCTTATTTGTTTTTATTCTCCTGGGCTAGTACCAGTCTGTGTGCTGTGGTCTTAGCAGGGAGACTCAGCCCGTGTTCAGCAGGATAGAAAAGGACAATGTGATTGAATTGGGATCTCTCCACAAAGTCATTGTTTCAACAGGAAAATATATTGTCTACTTATTTACAAGGGTTAGAGCCCAAAGTTGTGTACGAAGGGAATGATACATCAAAACCTCAGCTGAAGAAAATTATAAAGCATTCACGTAGACTAGATAAGATTAACCAGGACTGCTAGAACACTTTCATCCGTATGATGTACATGTTGAAAACCTGATGATATGATGAGAGGAAGACACATAAAACAGATATTTTTCCTGGTAAAGAGCCCTCCTGTAAACCTGGAGATATTTAAATAACCCATCTCAACCGTGATTGGGGCAAGGTGTAAGAACTGAAAAAAAAGCCACTGGATTGCATAAGGGATTTCCGCTTCATGTGTTGCTCTCGCTGCCAGCATCTGGGTTTGAGAGTGTTGCATCAATCCATGCAATTGTTAAGATGGAAAAAATTAAAATTGGGAGACNGCTGCTGTCCATAGGAGACGGGCCAGCCCTCCCCCAGTGGAAACATTCCCACCATTGTCTTAGGAATGTCTTTTATATCCATTAACTTCGTCTGCCTATTCTTAAGGCAGTTTTCCAGTGAATTTTTTGGGTTAGAAAAGTGTTGGAATATCATGTTTTAGGGATGGTATATTTTACAGGGGTCATTTCTCTTTGGGCTAAGAATAATAGAAGGCTGAGATGATGTAGATGGAAAATTCAAGGATAATAAGCTTATTTTTGAAGTAAATGTTTTTGTTTAGATCCTCATATTGATAGTCTTCCCAGGAGCTAATATTCTGGGTAGCTGATCAAGTCTAAGTCATTTTCAGCCTGTACAAGCACAGGCAGAGAGAGGGACATTGACAAGAGTCTACAGATGCCTATAAATATGCTATATGTTGTTGTTTAGTTGCTCAGTTGTGTCCGACTCTTTGCAACCCCATGGACTGTAAGCCCACCAGGCTCCTCTGTCCATGGGATCTCCCAGGAAGGCATACTGGAGTGGGTTGCATTTCCTTCTCCAGGGGATCTTCCTGACTCAGGGATCAAACCTGTGTCTCCTGCTTGGCAGGTGGATTCTTTACCACTGTGCCACCTGGGAAGCCCCATGCTACACTTTACAGAGTTTCCAGATCACTTAAACAACCCCATAGCAGCAACTCAGCTAGCTCAAGATGTTGAAAAGCAGTGGAAAGTTCTTATTTGTTTTTATTCTCCTGGGCTAGTACCAGTCTGTGTGCTGTGGTCTTAGCAGGGAGACTCAGCCCGTGTTCAGCAGGATAGAAAAGGACAATGTGATTGAATTGGGATCTCTCCACAAAGTCATTGTTTCAACAGGAAAATATATTGTCTACTTATTTACAAGGGTTAGAGCCCAAAGTTGTGTACGAAGGGAATGATACATCAAAACCTCAGCTGAAGAAAATTATAAAGCATTCACGTAGACTAGACAAGATTAACCAGGACTGCTAGAACACTTTCATCCATATGATGTACATGTTGAAAACCTGATGATATGATGAGAGGAAGACACATAAAACAGATATTTTTCCTGGTAAAGAGCCCTCCTGTAAACCTGGAGATATTTAAATAACCCATCTCAACCGTGATTGGGGCAAGGTGTAAGAATTGAAAAAAAAGCCACTGGATTGCATAAGGGATTTCCGCTTCATGTGTTGCTCTCGCTGCCAGCATCTGGGTTTGAGAGTGTTGCATCAATCCATGCAATTGTTAAGATGGAAAAAATTAAAATTGGGAGACACATTAAAATAGCGGGACTTCGTCTCATTAGCTGGAGGACATCTGTACAAAGATGGATGTAATTGTGGGAGGATACAGACTCCTTTGTCATGTCAAGAAAAGTTAATCTTTAAAAGGATACAGATATTCTTAAAGATTTCTAAAGGAATGAGAATCGGTTGTTGAGTCTCCATTATTCTTCCGCAGTGTACTGCAAACTCTGAGAGGTGAAGGCTTCTGTACAATACTGTGATATTGCTCTTGAGCCCTTGGTAAAGGTTGCCACTTCCTCTTAGCCGAATACTTTCTGATTGGGGTCTGCTTTATGTTTTACTTTCTCCTGTGATTGATTTCTCCTCCTTAATGTTATACTGAACAGAAGCCCTGACAAGCCAAATCAGGGCATCTCAGAGGTTCCCTTTGGGTTTCGATTCTCCAGAATAGGAAGATCTGGCAAATGAATGAATGGCAAGAGCAGTGCTTTTCACCTGTCTGTAAATACCCATTTGCATCTCTGGGTAATGGACTGCCCTGTGAACAAGTAATTATTTAAAGTTTAATTTTAACCTACACATCAGAAATGGAGATATGGAATGGCTTAGGCTTTTCTCTCAACCTCTCTCCCTCTTTGATTTTCAAGGTAAGGCAAATTAATTAATGTGCACTTTTCGATTGAACAAATGATTAAGACCCAGCTGTGTCTGTGAAATTATCAGTTGTGATGCAACACTTGGGCTTGTTAATGCCTTTTTTGGGTGTGAAGAAGAGACACACAGGTTATCTAATATTAAGTGTGTTCCAAAAAGCGTCAGTTAGCAGTTTGTTTGCCAAATTAACTTTCAAAGACATGTAAGTTGCTAAGTTTGACTTTATTACACCCAAATCTTAAATGATTGATGGACTACTGTGAAATAACTTTGTTCAAAAAAGACAGTCTTTGGCAGGCTACTTCAAAGACATTACGAAGATAAAAAGATATCCCCATTTTACATTAATTTCCCTGATAGATCAACAGTTATTTGAAATATGCCTGAGAATTATGCAATATGTTCTCTCATGACTTTCCTTTCACTGTATCCAGCAGCCCCACATGGGAGTGTTTCTACTTCTAATGACTTAGATTTTTCTCCTACACCTAAAGAGCATCTTCAAGAAAATGCAGATGGGTAGAACAGTATATCTAGGATTTTTATTCACTACCATTTCACCACATGGCAGCATCTGACACTAAAATATACAAAGATAGGGTTTTTTCAAAGTCAACAATACTATTCAGGATGTGGTTTCAGATGCTGCCTGTAACATTCTCCACAGAGTCTGAAAGGATCCATTTCTTTCTTTTTAAACATAGATTGTGTGATTTTATTTATGTCTAAGGTCACTATAGAGTTACTGTAGAATTACATAACCAGGAGTGAAAATCTCAGCTAAGGGGTCAAATGGGTAATGGAAATCATTGAACTGGGCCAGTACAGGTGTTGGGGGTCAGGTGGGGTGGTGGTGTTTGTGGCTGAGAGCATAATGCTTGAAGGAAACTGTCATTTAGGTCAGTATGTCAGATATTCTGATTTTTCTAAAGAAGGGTAGAAACCTTCTAATTTTTCAATATTGGGGAACTATTTCAAAATTCTGAAAGATCCTGGGCTGGCCACACAAAACATGTCTGGGGATGGCATGCTGCTCTAAACCTGCTGAGAAGGGGAAAAAAAAATGTATTTACATTAAAAGGGGGAAAAAAGCATTCTCAATTATCCACATTTTTTCAGAACGTCATTTTGTGATTGTGAAATAGTCACACATAATGGCCTCACGATGGCTCAGGGCAAAAGAACCAAGACTCTGAGTCACTGGTTTGGGAGAAATTTTGCAAAAAGGCTCCTATGCATGAGGGAGGAGGGTGCAATGGGTGATAAGACACAGGTTCCTTCTGCAAAATACCATCATGAGTGTGTCCACAATGAGAAAGATAGAACACAGAGGCCCCTTTCTCTAAAATTTATCTTCAAGGCCATTTGATTTTATGGAGTGGAATAAAACTGACTTGCAAAAAAATAAAAGAAAAGAATAAAACTCCCTTCTTTGCTCCTTGGCAGGGTGAAGTAGAGAAGTAAAGTCTCCCCGCTGAACTACTATGAGGTCAGAAGCCTTGCTGCTATATTTCACACTGCTACACTGTGCTGGGGCTGCTTTCCCAGAAGATTCTGAGCCAATCAGTATTTCGCATGGCAACTGTAAGTATCCACCTCTCTCTCACTCTCTCCCTCTGTGGGCACTTGTGCCTGTGTCAATCAGCAAAACTCACACATTAAACATTTCATAGAAGAGGAGACTTAGTCACTTAAACTTGTGTGGATGGCATGCATGTGGGCGTGCTAAGTCACTTCAGTCGTGTCCAATTCTTTTTTACCCTATGGACTGTAGCCCTCCAGGCTCCTGTGTCCATGGGATTCTCCAGGCAAGAAGACTGGAGTGGATCGCCATGCCCTTCTCCAGGGGATCCTCCCCACCCAGGGAGTGCCACCTGGGAAGGTGGATAATTCAAGTCTAGTCAAACTGGTGGGATGACTGTTCTATGACTCCAATAAACAAGGTTGCGGGGACACACTTGTGTGAGGATTTGAAACATCCCTCAGTACCTCCAATGAAGTCTCAGTTACTACAAGGAGGCTGTGATCACGCCTAGAAACCAGCTGTGGGAGGACATCACGGTCTTCTGGGAGTGTTGCCAGGACTGCACATTTTCATAGGGTACCGAATACAGAGGCATTGTTACAACAGAAAAGAAGGCTGGGACAAAAATTAACTTCTGTTTAGACTCAGAAGTATATCATTGCAAGACTTAAAGTGCTTCTGAATTCCCAGGGGACCTAGTTTAACTGTTCATAACTTTCTTTTGATCTCTGCTTCAGTATCAAGGGTAGAAAGCACCATGATGAAAAGGTCAGGTGACTCCTCAAAAGAGGATAATTCTACCTGCGTGTGGAATGAAACAGACAATTAACTACTTTTTTTCCTTTTCTCCAAAAGATAAAATATTTTATCACAGTAAAGGGGAAAGCATTTTACCCGAATATCTATCTTCACACTGGTTATCCTCAAACATTGAATGCACCATTAAAAAGGTATTTGACAGTAATATTAGGATACTGACGCCGTCCACCCAGCTTTCTGCTGGACGGTCTAGGTTGTAAAAAGAAGTAATCTACATGAAGGTGAGGTGGCAAGGCTTTACGCCTCTAATTAAGAACAAAAGTTAGGGTATGACTAAGGACCAGACTGTAGCTTGAAATCCTCATTCTTGAAGTGGCATGTGTGCATACCAAGTCGCCTCAGTCATGTCCAGCTCTTTTGTGACCCCGTGGACTGTAGCCCACCAGGCTCCTCTGTTCATGGGGATTCCAGGCAAGAACACTGGAGTGGCTTGCCATTTCCTTCCTCCGCCTAACTCAAGGTACTAAACCTTAATAAGCGTTCATCTCCGTTTGAGATAAGTATTCTATCTTCGGTGCCCCTGTGCAGAAGAGACCCCAGGGGAAAAAATGAATAAATAAGAAAGAGACCCCAAATATGCTGCTGAAAACCATACTTCAGTGGACACTCAAATCTTTGACAGGACAGAGACAGGAATTAATTGTTTTAGCAACTTCCTTGATGAATGGGTGGATAAAATTTCGGAGCAGTAGAAGGGAAAGTACAAGATAATCCCATACCAAGCATGGCTGTGAGTAAGATATACTGATGCTCTAAGAGTGAGTCAGACTCAGAGGCTACAGGGGTTTAAGGTGTGTGGGTCAGAGCATTAATCTATGAATGAATTTTGAGTCATTACTTATATTCCTCTCACCCTCCAAAACAACTGCCTTTTAAACGCGACTCATCTTTTTTCCCCCGCTTAGTTTTTCTGAAGGACCACCAGTGCTCTGGAGATCATAGGTTTAAAGGCAGAGAGATTTTTGAGATGTAGGTATTTCCAAAGGTCAGGTATTATTACAAATTGCCTATTCTCCAGTGAGGAGAACTGCAGAAAAGGAGAAATACGCTCGCTGACGCTGCAGGTCAGGGAAAATTCCAGATCACCCGACTGGCTACACTCAGTTTGACCCTGTCCTGTCAAAGTCCCCGTTTCTGTGAGATTGGCCAATTGCTTAACTTGAGAGTGAACTTCCCACAGTTCCTAGAATGCCAGCCGACCTAGCGGAGCTGCCTTCAATAGTAGATTATTCCAGCTGGACGCCTGTGGAGACTGTATTTTCCTTCTGGCTCCGGGACGGGGGCTCTTGCCTCCAGACCACATTGCCTTTGCGGTGATTGATGGGAAGGCTGCTTTGAAATAGTTTTGTCCGGAGACAAGATCTTTGGCAGCCTGCCCCTCAGGCTTAGCACTCTAAAGAAGATGAAAAGAAAACTGGGGAAGAAAAGAGCACCTTCATGTAAAGGGTTCACTGGCAAGTTTAACCGCCCTCCCCCCCCCCAGAAAGAAGGACAAGTCAGAAAGAGTGACACTCAGAAATCTAAGCCCGGGCTTATTAGCATCAGGAAATGAAACTGTAACTCAATTATCCTTAAAGAGCACTTTTCTATCACAACACTTCCTAAAATAACAGACCTGCGTGGAAATGGAAAACGGTGGCACGGCTGGACTTGAATACGGTTCTGTTGGGCGGCCACCCCCTTCCGCCCGCCCCGGGCCTGTCAATTCTTGGCTTGATTTCCTCTTCCCTCTCCTGCCCCATGTCCTCTTTTCACAGATACAAAACAGTATCCGGTGTTTGTGGGCCACAAGCCAGGACGGAACACCACGCAGAGGCACAGGCTGGACATCCAAATGATCGTGATCATGAACAGAACCCTCTACATTGCCGCCAGGTGGGCCCCCTTTCCCCATGTTTGCCTTTGGAGCATCCAACAGTCCTAATACCTAAATGTCCACACTCTGCCTCATAGTAAAGATCCTGACATTCCCAAAGAGAGTGTTACTTCATTTAAAGACTACTTTCATTTGTCAAGCAACCATTCTTTCAAGATTTTCTGTGTCCTGTTAACTTGATGGTGTGGATTTGGATAGAAATAATTGCATATTTTGGAGTTTAAACTCAAATAATCCACTGTTTATCTTGAACATTGTGTATATACACATACAGTATATACAGATATTTACTCAAGCATAGGGTAAAGTGTTCTCTCCTTGATACTTGCTAAATAAAGTTGAGTGTGTCAACATGTATCAAATTAAGTTGAATGTGTGTGGGGGTGGGTGTATGTTAAACCTGTATTTTTGCAGATAATATATAGTATATATTATTACTTTAGCAGAATGGCAGCAGCCACCCAGTAGAAGTTTTTGATAGGAATCTAGTTCAGAAAATACTCATCCACTGGAGAAATGTTATTCAAACAGACCATGCCTTAAGGATAAATAGCCTGGCAAGAATACTACCCAGACAGGGTTCATATGGATTTAGGTTTTGTTTCAAATCTAAACTTACCTGGACCACAACGTCTCTGGCTGTTCAGGGGCCTCTGTTAAAGAAGAGATTAGAGTAGAATTTCTTAATGGTGTCCCCTGGGATTCTAAAAATACATGATCCGCCACTGGGGACAGGGGTTGTGGCTTATTCAAAATATTTCTAGATAAACAGCAACAAGGAGCACTATCTTGTGGGGTCCAGTGTGGTATACCTGAGTCTAGATTGATGAATGGTTTTACACTGGGAAGGAGAAACAGAGATTATGTTTCCAGTACCTGTCTGGCTGTGCGCACAAGTAAAGTAAATAACAACAGTGCTGGTTCCTTCAGAGCACTTAGATGTTCTGAAAATACAGGCTATACAATGTAAAGTAAAAAAAAAGAAAAAAAAACCACTGGCTAGATTAAAATATCCTATGAGTACCCTACATTTTGGTCACAGGGAGCAATGCCAAAGCACTTTCTAAAAATTCTACTTCACAAACACTGAGTACGTACTTATTGTATGTGCTATATAAATTGCAAATATCGTTGTAAGTTCTTTATAAATGTTAATTCATTCAGTCCTGGGGCCAAAAAAAGAAAAACCCCTTTGAGCTAGAGCTATTTTCATCCCCATGTATACCAGGAGGAAACCAAGGTACACAAAGGTAGAATGACTGGGTCAGAATGACATAGGCAGGATTTGAACTGGAATAGTCTTTCTCTTGGAGAAGGCAGCGGCACCCCACTCCAGTACTCTTGCCTGGAAAATCCCATGGACGGAGGAGCCTGGTGGGCTGCAATCCATGGGGTTACAAAGAGTCGGACACGACTGAGCAACTTCACCTTCACTTTTCACTTTGATGCATCAGAGAAGGAAATGGCAACCCATTCCAGTGTTCTTGCCTGGAGAATCCCAGGGACGGCGGAGCCTGGTGAGCTGCCATCTATGGGGTCGCACAGAGTCAGACACGACTGAAGCGACTCAGCAGCAGCAGCAGCAGTCTTTCTCTAGAGTCTAGGTCACTACTCTGTGCTCTGCAGCCTACTGAGCCATAGAAGGCCTACCTGTCCTGGTAATAACCTGCTACTAGCTCTTCCCCAAGAACAGTAGGCACTGTGGGTATTCACTAAAAACATTCCAATGAGTCCCCAGTAGCCACCTCTCTAGGAGGTGAGTAATCAGTTCAGTTCAGTCGCTCAGTCGTGTCCGACTCTTTGCGACCACATGAATTGCAGCACGCCAGGCCTCCCTGTCCATCACCAACTCCCGGAGTTCACCCAAACTCATGTCCATCGAGTCCGTGATGCCATCCAGCCATCTCATCCTCGGTCGTCCCCTTCTCCTCTTGCCCCCAATCCCTCCCAGCATCAGAGTCTTTTCCAGTGAGTCAACTCTTCACATGAGGTGGCCAAAGTACTGGAGTTTCAGCTTCAGCATCAGTCCTTCCAATGAACACCCAGGACTGATCTCCTTTAGGATGGACTGGTTGGATCTCCTTGCAGTCCAAGGGACTCTCAAGAGTCTTGTCCAACCACAGTTCAAAAGCACCAAATCTTCGGCACTCAGATTTCTTCACAGTCCAGCACTCACATCCATACATGACCACTGGAAAGTATTAGCTCACTCTTAAATACCATTTTCAGTTTCCTAAATGTAACAGGGATAGAAGATTACATTTGTACCCAGTTAGCTAAAGGCTGGTCAAAACAAATGATTAAACATTGTATCTGTGAGAAACAGGCTGACTCAAGACTCTTCTATGAATTGTTCACTTTGCAACCCAGTCTTAGGGGGAAAAGAAACATAACCGACTACCTGATGACTTTAACTTGGCTGTAAAACAGTCCAAGGGGCGCCAGAGTTAGGAGCAAGGTGCTGTGCGGACTTCAAAGTGACCAGTATTACACCTTGTTAAAACCAAGACTGTTTCATCCTAACTCCTGACCCCAAGGAAGGGAGAAAGGAAAGAAGGAAAAAAAGGAGAAACAGATTCACTTGTGTAACACTGTAAGACAGACTCATCTTTGGTTAAAGGTCAAATGTTGACCTTGGGTAAAAGTCAAATCTGTAACAGCCTAGTATTGACATGGTTTTCACTTTGTGCAGTCACTTCCCTGGAGTACACCCCCCTGGAAAAATTCCTAAATGATCTCTGTGGTTTGCATATTTAGGGCCTCTCCT
Organism: Oreotragus oreotragus; assembly: GCA_006410675.1. Lineage (NCBI taxonomy): Eukaryota > Metazoa > Chordata > Mammalia > Artiodactyla > Bovidae > Oreotragus > Oreotragus oreotragus. The sequence goes on along the minus strand of SJYX01009945.1, from coordinate 320,326 downwards.
CTCTCTTTAATTTCACATTTCCCAACAGAGCCCCAAGAGATCCACGTTCCCAGGCAGCCACTAACATGATTTAAAGTGAAATCCTTCCCCAGACTCAAGTCATGCCAACATAGTTCAGTGGTGCTCACTCGAGAGGGGAAGAGGAAGTCCTAGGCTTGAGTCGGTTTGTGTTCAAGTAACTGAATTCAGTAAGAGCAGCGTACAAACCCGGGATGCACACACGGTGCTGGGGGAACCCCTGACCCTTGGTATGTGGTTTAGCATAAGGCACCGTTCTGTGTGCTGGGCAGTTGATCTCTTGGAGACTGAAAAATATTGCCACTGTCCAAGGGAGATTTCATTCATAGAATTTTGATTTTTAAAAGGGTCCTCGGTTCTTCTAGACAATGGGTGTCAGCTATCAGAAGCCATGTCCCCAACCAGAACCCAGGGACTGAGTGAAGCTTGATGAGCAGTGCCCCTTTTCAGTTCTGCTTTATTATTATCCATTTTGTAAATTCTTTTTTTGTTGTTTAATCTCTGAACTGCTAATTAACATAAACAGGCCACGCCAAAGGGGTTGGGGGGGAGTGGCAATCAAGAGCTTTCTGAGGAATTGCCAGTGCATATTAATCAGATGTTAATTTACAGTTCATACGATCAGCTCCTACTTAAAAGTTTTGAGGAGAGGCAGGGCCAGAAAAAATCTCGAGTCATCTCAAAGCTGATACCAAAGTAATAGGCAATTCCACTCCAATAGTGAACCTGACCCACAACACCGCCAATAAAGTCAAACAAGCAATAAAGGAATGCCATAAAACTGCCTCGGAATTAAAGGGCAGAGCGGCTCTGGCACCCTATGGAGTCTGAAGAACTTTCCAATTCTGCAATTTACAAAACAGGCTCCTCTCTCTCTCCCTCACCACTCTTACACACACATACACACTCACACACACTCACAAGGGCAAGGGAAGTGTATAGGCCAACTGCCTTACCGCCTCCTTTTATTTTCATAGGAGAAAGCCTGTTTTTATTTCTGTTGTTCGCTGTTGTTGTTTCCCTAAAAGTAGTAGCAAACAGATTTCCAAAGAACTGGGGGAAAAAATGGAAGTGAATCCTGACAACAGATAATTCCTTTCTTTTCTCTTTCTTTTTTCTTTCTTCCCTTCTCTCCTTTCCCTTTCTTTTAAGTAATGAGGGGCCCTGAAAGTCTGCACAGGAGCCTTGAGGTCTTGCTTTAAAGCTGTGGGTAATTTTCCAGCCCCAGGACTTCCTGCATTTTAGAAAAAATCAATGTTGTTTCAAGGGAAAACGAGCTGTTTTGCTTTCCCTCACTAGGCCCCCATCTCCTCAGTTGAATGTAGCGCTTTTCTTTTCTTTCTTCTGAATTCCAGACAAAAACGCCCTTGTACTCAGCTCACACAGAAGGGGATGTTTAAATATAGCCCCACACCTGAGCTGCTCATTCTGTTTCTCCCCTTCCAAGGGGAGATTGGCAGCAAATCATAAAGACAACCAAGTTCTCAGCAAAACAGGAAGGTGAACAGAAGCAAGAAATGTAAACTTTAGCTCAAGTACATCTTAACCTTAATTGACCATCACTGTGTGAAAAAGAGTGAGTTCTGGAAATAATTTTACCTTTATCGTCTTCTGTCTTGTCAATCAAATCATCAAAGGTAAAGCTGAAAATGTGTTTTCGAAAAAGTGATGGAGACAGACATTAGCTTTTTTGTTAGCTCTCTCAATGAGCAACTCTAGCATGTTGAATGCCAAGTGAAAAGGCATGCAAACTCATCTGTGTGCTAGTTTGGAAGCCTATTTAACTTTCAGACATCTCCCACCTAAACTACATACGTACATACAGATGTTATTGTTACGGGATGCAAGAGACTACTGGAAAGTTTTCATAAAAGTTGGCAGGATGCCATGACTTCTCTGAAGGTGCTGAATGTGTTCCTGAAGCATCTCTTAGAAGCTGAACCCTCCCCTTCTTCTTGCCCTCAGATCTTGTTTTTAATAAGATGGATGTGGATTTATCTGCCTTGAATGAGACATGGACTCATTCAGGAGAAAACGCACTGGCTTGACTCTTGCGTCTAACATTGTCTTAATTTTTTGTTTATAGGGACCATATTTATACTGTTGATATAGACACCTCACACACAGAAGAAATTTATTGTAGCAAAGTAAGTAGTTTTAAAACCTTCTTTCAGAAATGAAGGATCTTAGGATGGTTCTTGGAGAGAATATGTATTGTAAATGCATTGATTGAGATGACATGGCTTAGAATAATTGGGAACATTTTATGAAATTTTAATTTGGGGATGAGTTAGGGCTTAATATGAAATGGTTATGTACTTCATATTTTATTCATCAATTATGTGCACATAAACACACTGGAATTTTAGGTAATTCCTAAATTCGTTGGATAAAATATTGGATATTTGTCCAGGAAAAGATCAGTTTCCATACATAAACTTTTGTCCCACAAGTGTTTCACTGTTATGTTTCCATATCTTGCAATATTAAGTTTGACTTAAGTGTTGTGGTTCAGGAATTTGATCATTATCCATTTCAGACAGATATAAAATATAACCAATGCTTTCTTATAACTCCACATGGAGGTATTTTAAGTTAATAAAGTCTGCCTCCGAAGTAGATGATCCCTTCAGCACATGAATTTATGTGAAGGAGTGTAACCTGAATTAAATCTTTGTCCACCTAAAGTGAATGTCCCCTTTATGTTTAAGAAAATGACTTCCATATTTTAAGGAAAAAGCCTGCTTTATGGAAACTGATTTATCAAGTGCAAGGAAAGGGCAAGGACATGTATTTTATCAAAATGAGCAAAATTTAGCAAGTTAATGTGGATATTTTATGTGAAATTTCCACACTGTTGTTTATTCTTCTTTCCTTTCTCCTTCATCTTTTTCTTAAAGAGGAGAAGATCATTTTGTAGTCTAATGAATAGATAGGGTTTCAAAATTAAATGAACATTTCCATTTCTAATCTTTTGTTGTTATGGTGAATTAATCACGGAGAAAGGGTGTGGAAAGCTTTCAATAAATATATGCTCAGCTTCTAATCTCCCCAAGGGCACTCTTACTTCTAAAATCAAATGCAACAACCTCTAGGCTCTAATTGATTTCTTTCTTGATCCCTGCAGAAACTGACATGGAAATCTAGACAGGCTGATGTAGACACATGCAGAATGAAGGGAAAACATAAGGTAGGCAATTTTCATTTCTTTAGCAGCTGCCACTTTGGGTTAAGTTCTTGACTGTTATCTCCAGCCGCAGACCGTGATGTGGAATGGCTCACGCTAGTCCCTGTTCCCCCAATAATTGCTTCTTCCATCAACTTATTGAAGGCTTTAATTTGCAAAAAACAGTTTGCCTTTAATGTGATGAAACAGTATGACAGCTGCTAGGGCTGCATCATGAACTATTTAGGGGGCACCAGGGACTTTGGACCCCAAACTGGCTTGTGCTGAGTCTTCTGAGCACACTTGCTGGGAGCCCGCCTCGTGGTCCACAGCCCTCAGAGGTTCTGCAGGAGAGCCCCAAAAGGCTGCCGCAGACACAAGGGGTCTGCGCCTCCTGCCACAGAGCAGCATAAAAACACACTCCAGCGGCAGACCTCAGTATCAAGGGACTCTGGAGCCTCTGGCATTAAAATTAATGTGACGGGGTGCTGCTACGTCCTGGCTTGCCTTCCTTTGGTGGCACAAACACACACCTCCTGTTCTTATTTACTGTTGAAAAGCAGTTGTTACGTCAGCATCATCTTGGGGGTAAAACCACAAGGAGGAGCCGGGACTTTCCCAGGAGAATGCCCCAGCCCCTGCATTTTCACTTTGCTCTCAGCACATCATGGCCCATGGTTGAATGGGTTTCTACCCTGAACTGGACACCCAAAAGTTTGAACTGTTTTTCAGGATGAGTGTCACAACTTTATTAAAGTTCTGCTGAAGAAAAATGAAGATACTTTGTTCGTCTGTGGAACTAATGCCTTCAACCCTTCCTGCAGAAACTATAAGGTAAATGATGTTTTGTCTGTTGGAACCGCACAGCCCAGAGGTATTTCATAATTTACTGTGATTGTGCCCGCAGTCACCTAAGAGGGTTAATTCAACACCACCTGGGTTCCTCTTGCTTGTTCCACTTAATGTAGTGCTCCACATGACTGATCCTGAGCAGGCTTCTAAGCTTCCTGTTTGTTCAGGATTGACTGACGTGGCTTTAAAGAGCCGACCCGGCAAAGTACATTTCTGTCAAGACCCTATTCTCTATTGTTCAGAATTTCAGCCAGTGTACCCCATAGACCATGCAGGTTTCCTCTCTCTCCCTTTCTCCTTTTCCCTCCCACCCCACCAGCTCCTCTCTGAGCACAAAAACACACTTATACTGTGAACGATTTCTATTTTAAAAGGGATCTCAAAAGCATGCCATTGGAAACTGTAGACATTCCTCTAGGTAAGATTTTCAAGAACACAGGAATTTAATTCCATTCAGAACTCGGCTTACTTGACCATGGTCTGACTTATCTTGGCCTTCATGCAAAGGGGGAAAAGATTAACCCTTGCAGCATTAATAAATCAAGTTAGTTCATCTGATAATGGTGTTGCTGCAGGAGTGGAGGTAAAAATGACCTGAGGTCTTGACCCCACATCTTTACCTTTCCTTGTCCCTCTTCCTGCAGTAGTCTCTTGTTCAGCAAATACGTGCTGAGTTTCTCCCACAACTAGGAATTGACACCGTAAAGACAGATAGGAGGCGTCCATTCTTAGTGAAGCCAGACACTAAGAAAACTCGGGGAGAAGAAAACTTGAGTCCATGGGTTTGCTGCCATGGTGGCATAATACAGAGCATGATGGAAGCATCGCAGAAAAGTGCTTACTTCAGCCTGAGACGAGGAGTCAGGGAAAGCTTCCAGAAGGAGGTGAACAACCCCTCTCTTCGAGTGCTCCCTCCTGTTGTCGGGACATATGGAACACGAACACCCCAGCCCAGGAGAAACCCGAGCATCTGTGATTGCCCAGAACCTGACATAGTGTCTCCAAACAGGTGTTCAGTTCATTTTTTGTGGGGTAAACAGTGAATGAGACAATGCCTAACCTCAGTCTTAAAGAAGAAGTAACCAAATGAAGGGAGCGGGGCATTCCAGGTAGGGGAACAGCATGAACAAAGGCACGGAGTAAGATACTGTTTACTGAACTTGAGAAACTTCACTTGGTGCCAAAGTGTTGGACTTTGAAGTGACAAGTGACAATCAACAAGAGTCTGCAGAAGTAGGTGGCCCCAGGGATGAAGGGAAGAGAAGAGATTCAGGAAATACTGAAGTGGCCAGAACCAGGAGGATTTATGTTGTTGTTGTTCGGCAGAAACCAACACAGCACTGTAGGGCAATTATCCTCCTATTTAAAAAAAAAAAAAAAAAAGGATTTACTAACTAATTAATAAGAAGCACAGGATAAAGCGAAAGAGGAGTTAAGAACTACTGTGAGACCATCTCCGTTGGGTGGATGGGGTGGCCATCGATGTGGACAGAAGAGCAGTGGGGTGGTGAGAACATGGGGGGTCCCAGTTTGCAAATGCTGAGTGTGCCTGGCACCAGGGATGGCAGTGCCTACAGGACATGAATAGAGATCTCCAACCAAAAGATGGACGGCTCAGCCTTGATTTAGGGAGAGACACGGGGATGTCTGGATGTGGGTTTCACCAGCATGAAGTCAATCCTTAGGGGTGAGAAAAGAAATGATGGGCTGCTGTCAGGACCAGAGGGCTCACCAGCCTGAGCTGGACAGTTTTAAAAGACTTCGCCTTAGCACAGACAGAGGGAGAACCTGTTTCACCCTCGTGCTCGTCTTCCGCGTATGTTTGGAAATGGGCACCAGCAGGGCCGGCATTAGGGTGAGGCAAGGGAGGCACTCCGACCAGCAGCAACACGCGAGGGCGCACCAAGAACAGCCCAGGAACGGGGCTTCCCGGGCCGCAGTGCTGAGGAACCTGCCTTGCAATGCAGGAGACATGGGCTCAGTCCCTGGTGCGGGAAGATCCCACACGCTGCGGAGCAACCGTGTACAAGCACTGAGGCCGTGAGCCGCAACAAGAGAAGCCACTGCAGTGAGAAGTGCACACTGCAGCTAGAGACGGCCCCTCCCGCTGGCACTTAGGAAAGGGAGAAAGCCCACTGGCAGCAACTAGGGCCACCAGAGCCAATGAATAAGTAAGTGATTGTTCTTAACTGAGTAATCAAGATACATGGTATTTTCAGTGTGGTATTTTTATAAGTCTAAAACTCCAGTACTTTGGCCACCTCGTGCGAAGAGTTGACTCATTGGAAAAGACTCTGATGCTGGGAGGGATTGGGGGCAGGAGAAGAAGGGGACGACAGAGGATGAGATGGCTGGATGGCATCACGGACTCGATGGACGCGAGTCTGAGTGAACTCTGGGAGATGGTGATGGACAGGGAGGCCTGGCGTGCTGCGATTCATGGGGTCGCAAAGAGTCGGACACGACTGAGCGACTGAACTGAACTGAATGCCCAAAATGTGAAAATGTTAGTCACTCAGTTGTGTCTGACTCTTTGCAACTTCATGGACGATAACCCACCAGGCTCCTCTGTCCATGGAATTCTCCAGGCAAGAATACTGGCGTAGGTAGCTATTCCCTTCTCCAGCAGATCTTCCCAACCGAGGGATCAACCCTGGTCTCCTGCTTTGCAAGCAGATTCTTTACCATCTGAGCCACCAGGGAAGCAGAGGATGAGACGGTTGGATGGCATCACCGACTCAATGAACATGAGTTTGGGCAAACTCCGGAGATGGTGAAGGACAGGGAAGCCTAGCATTCTGCAGTCCATGGGGTCACAAAGTTGGACATGACTGCACAACAACAATGCAAAGAAATACTATCACTAGATGTTAAAATTTCACATAATGACCGGAGCTAATTCAGGTGCTAAGAGGCAGCCCGTCAAGTCAAACATTCAGCCAGTAACGGTATACTGGAGCTCTGACTTTAATTCTGCCACTTAATATTCCATCCCTGTGTCTCATTGTTTAGGACTCATTAAGATGAATGCTTTGAACAACTCCGAACGAATTCCCTAGCTGGAGACCTATCTCCTATGACAAATTACAGGTTTCCTTGGCACTGTGTTACCCAGCCTGCAAGGGATCCAGCTCCTTCTTCCCGCACGTGTTCCATTCCCCAGGGTGCTCCACCTCTACGAGGTGCCTTCACCTCCCCCTTGTTCGAGCCACACCCGCTGAGACATGTTCCAGGAGCCCAGGGCCTCGCAGGAACAACAGACAGGATATACCTAGCATGGAGAATGGCAGTGAGAACTTTTGGCATTGCTCAGAAAAGTGTTTTCAGACTCTCTGGGCAGACTGGGACTTTCCCGAGGACATGGGCCATAATGTATTTGGCTTCAGAGAAAATGGACAGCCTATCTCATAAGTGCTTTTTAATTACCAGATCAGGACCAAAGGCTCAAAGCAAAAACAATAGCCAGTCTTCCACTGAAAGACACGAATCACAGAGCTCAGAAGCACCAAGTGAAACTACTTTGAAGCAGGAAGGTGACAAAATTTTGGTCTCTGCTTCTGCACCATGCCCTGGCTGCCACAAGTTTTATAACAGAAGTAAGCTGAATATATTACAGAGATTAGAGCCCCAAATAAGATTATCCGCGGAAGAATTCTGAAGGCTGTCCATTATATACAACTACACTCCATACCTTTTCCCTCCTGTTTTCTAAACCTCTTGAACTTTTGCACAAGTCAGGCTGGTTCTTAGTATAATTATCTCTACCCCACGGTGATTTAATTTCCCAGGGGCTGTTGTTAAGTCTGAGATTTGATGACTGCTACAAGGATTAGTTCTTACTTCAGGGAAAGAGGATTTCACCGTGGCATTGTCTTGTCTCTGGACTTTCCAAGTTCACAAACCAGTACATTAATTCCTCATTGCTTCCCACCTGTGACTAGCTATAGCTGTGGCCGCTTTTTTAGAAGTATGTACATTTTTAGAAATATATCCCCTCGTATATTATTGTTTCCCCATGGGCAGGATTACAGCCTGCAACTGCTTGGGATAACGGCATTTCTGTTGCATCACTGTATAGTGGGTATTGCTCTGGATACTTGTCACAGACTGCAAAGTCTGTCGCAGTTCAACAGGAAGCTCTTGTTGGGATAAAATATTAGGAAAAGACTTTCATAAAAATGTGCCGGGGAAGAGTACATTTGCTTTAAGGGGTGTCTAACTTGAACATCTTTCTCCTAAAAATGTGTTTTTAACACAACTGCTTTATGTGATTCTCAGCCACAGTTTAAACAAGCATTATGGCTTTGATGGGGGAGATCCCAAAGTGGTTGCACATAGAAAAGGCCTGTCCTATCCTTGAAAAGTTTCTGTGGGTTGAGGGCAAAGGGCACAAATGATTGGACTATACTAGTGACTGCTCAGTAAGGATCTCACTCTTTCCTCCTGGGCAGCAACTCCAGGCACCTTGATTCAGGCACTTCGATTTTAATGCTAAAGAGCATTTCACAGATCCTTCCTCAGTGCTGTCCTGGGTTTGTCTTCTTTCCGTTTTCATATATGGAGTCAAACCATGCCACTGCCAGATGATAAACAAAATACCCTAAAACCATAAAGAAGACTGAACTACAGAGGAGTCAGAAACATTAGTACTGTGGGAGATATCACTGTTTGGTCTCTGTGATGCTGAGATGTAAATGCTAGGAAGCTCTCATGGTGTCAGGAAGGGAGGGTGGGAGGAACCCCTGAATTGTTGGTCTAGATGGGCCAGGCACTGATGGTTGGCTGATCAACGGAGGTTCATTTCCTGCTCACATCACAGTCCAGTGTGGGTCAGTCAGTGAGTTTCTATTCTGAGAGGTTATTCAGAAAGCCAGCTCTGTCCTGCTGATATGTCTGCCATCTCGAAATTATCCACTGGATCCTCTCTAGGATCCAGTGAAGAAGATGGAAAGAGAAGGGAAGAACGTGGAAAGAGAGCAAGAGTGGAGGGGATCTGGGGAGGTTTTCAGGGGCAAGACCGAGAGGTGGGGCAGAGCTTTGTACTCACACTCCATTGGCCAGAGCTCAGTCATGTGATCACACCTGACTGCAAGGGATGACGGGAAATGTAGTTTAGTGTGATATGGAGGAAAGGGAAATGAATTTGTTGAACAGCTAGTAAGGCTTTGCCTCACCTGCAAATGCCTATGAGCCAGGCAGGTAACTTGTAAGAGTGAAGCAAGCAGGATGTCAATACAATCTATGGGTAAAGGGGTCTTACTGCTAGAGACTATGCCGATCTGAAGAAAATGGCAGGAGTGGCCATTACTCAACTATAGCTTGCTGCCACTTGGCTAAGAAGGGCCTGAATTGACTCACCCACATGTTCAAGAGATGCAAGAAATCCAAGTTTTTATATGCAATCTGCCTTTTTAAAAGAGAGGTAGTTTTCCTTTTTCTTTTTCTAAACATGATGACCAAACAGATGACCAAACAGGCAGGCTAGTTATAACCTCTAGGGTACAGGTTTAAGCCTGGGTTGGGCAGGAGGAGATGGGAGTCAAGTGGCAACCACTCTGCTCATATCTGGGGCCCATGGGAGCCTCTCAGCTTCTGGGCCACTCTTTCTCATCTATATAATCTGAGGATCAGACATGTTTCTGAAGTAGGTGCAAAGGTCACCTGAGCTCTGCTTGCATCTGTGTTTTTGTTCATGCTTGCTGATGCCATACTATTCTCGCAGGTAACCTGAGAAAGAATTCCAGAGTCTTCTCCTAGAATTTAACCCACAAAGGCAAGAGTCCTCTGGCAAAACAAAACAAAACTGAGGTCATTCTCTGTAGAGTTCATGACTTAGCAGATAATTCTAGGGGATGGGGGAATCTGTTTTCTTGGTGAAAACCTCAGAAATCCCTTTTCCAAGGAGAAAGAGGCTTATTTCTCTAGCGTTCCAGGAGGATATGGGAATCTCTTTATTGTCATGGTTCTGAGTCAAGCAAACATGACTGATTCTTCTGACTCTTCTAGCTACAGAATCTTGGTCAAGTGACTTAATCTCTCTCAACGTCATCTTCCTCATCTGAAACCAAAAGACTTAACCCTAGAGGGTATTTGAGTATTATATGCACCAGGCATATAAGTTGCTCAAAAAATTAAGTGCTCTGTAAATATTAGTTGCTGTTATTATTTGTTGGTTGTTCCTAATTTAGTCCTATTATTTCATTTAGATGGATACTTTGGAACCTGTGGGTGATGAACTTAGCGGAATGGCCAGATGCCCTTACGATGCCAAACATGCCAATATTGCACTGTTTGCAGGTAAATGACTGATTTCCTGATTTCTCCTCACTGCCTTTGCTTTCGTGGGCTCAGCCTGTGGCCCTGGAGGATTTGCAGTCACAGCTGTACTTTGATTCTCCGGTGACTACGTAACTAAGAATGCCTTTTCCATCTGAAATCATACGGAAATCGTACTTGTGCTTTTTGTTGTTGTTCACTCAGTCGTGTCCGACTCTTTGCGAACCCATGGGCTGCAACACACCAGGCTTCCCTGTCCTTCACTATCTCCTGGAGTTTGCTCAAACTCATGTCCATTGAGTCAGTGATGCCATCCAACCATCTCATCCTCTGTAATCCCCTTTTCCTCCTGCCTTCAATCCTTCCCAGCATCAGGGTCATTTCCAATGAGTTGGCTCTTCCCATCAAGTGGGAAAGTATTGGAGCTTCAGCTTGAGCANTATCTCCTGGAGTTTGCTCAAACTCATGTCCATTGAGTCAGTGATGCCATCCAACCATCTCATCCTCTGTAATCCCCTTTTCCTCCTGCCTTCAATCCTTCCCAGCATCAGGGTCATTTCCAATGAGTTGGCTCTTCCCATCAAGTGGGAAAGTATTGGAGCTTCAGCTTGAGCATCAGTCCTTCCAATGAATATTCAGGGTAGATTCCTTTAGGATTGACTGGTTTGATCTCTTTTTTTTTTTCCTCTCCTCACTTCTTAAGACAAGTCTTTGCCGTGCTTACCCATGCTTCTCTGCCTTCAGCAAGAGTAACATCTTTGCATTGAACATGTGGCATACTGGTTAGGGCGTGTCTGGGCTGAAGTAATAGAAAATCCCACCTCTAACCCCCAGTGTGAACTGAGTATTTAAGGAGGGGTAGACTTTGGGGTTGTTTTGATTCAACAACTCATTCATCTCAACCAGGACGTAGGTCCTTTTCATTTCTCTGCTCAGTTTTCTTTCTTTCTCTGAGGGAGACTGGCTGTTCTCACAGTCATAGGATGGCTGCTGGGTCTCAGTTAGGGCTACATGTCCTTTTGTCTGGGATTCTCAGGTGGCACTAGTGGTAAAGAAGTCACATGCCAACGAAGGACACTTAAGAGATGTGGGTTTGATCCCTGGGTTTTGAAATTCCCCTGGAGGAGGGCATGGCAACTGACTCCAGTATTCTAGCCTGGAGAATCCCCTGGACAGAGGAGCCTGGCAGGCTACAGTCCATAAGGTTGCATAGAGTCGGATGTGACTGAAGCAACTTAGCACGTACACACATCCCCTTGTCTACATATAGAAGGGAGAAGGAAAGAGACAAAAGGAAGCTTCTGTAAACTCTCTCTGTTACCAGCACATCTTCTCAAATATCATGACCTCATGAGTTTACATGCCTGTCTCTGATAGAACTGTAGTGGCCGAAGGGATGATGCTGATGATCAAAGGTTGACCAACACTCCCCATTGCAAAGAATAAAGAATGAAAGCAAATAAGCCATGACTTTCAGATGGGGATTTTTGTGTATGTGTGTGGGTGTTTTATTGATAATTAGAAATTTATTTAGGAATTCATTGCCAGCTGTGCTCATGGAGGTGGGTGTAGGGAGAAGTATTGGTATAAGAGCTCCTCCAAAGGTAGAGCATTCCTAGCAAGCAGCCTTGTAAGAAACACAAAGTCAGGTAAACCTATTTGTAAGCATAGGTAGGGGCAAGGCCACTGGAAAGAGTGCTTGAGGATTATATTCCTAAGTGCCTAACTTCTCCTGCAGCACTCTTCTGACACTTGGAACCTGCATTAGTAATAGAGTAATGGAGGTTGTGGACTGCAGTGGAGAATGTAAATTTAATAAGGAAAAAGAGGCAGGCCAAGGTAGAAACAGGAAAACGAGCAGTGTTTTCCGCGGCTACCAACCTTCCAAGAGCAAGCCCCAGGAAACCATCTTGTGGCTGCGGCTCCTCCCCAGAAGGTGTATCTGAATCCATGTTCACTGAAATGCTTGAAAGCTCTTAAAACTTCCACCATCATACACAGACGATACTTGTTGCCCCTGAAGAGCTGTCATATTACCAGGAGTGACAAAAGAGTACGCTATTTTACGCGTGAAAGTCCTGGCAAGATATCCAGTCCAAAATGTAAGACAGAGTACGGAGGAGTGTTCAACAGCAGTAACCTCCCCACACACACACACACACCACAGCAGTAACCACACACACACACACACAGCAGTAACCACACACACACACACAGCAGTAACCACACACACACACACACACACCACACACCACACACACCACACACACCCACACCACAGCAGTAACCACACACACACACCACAGCAGTAACCACACACACACACCCCACACACACACACACCTGTCTCTTATACACATCTCCCTTGTTCGAGCCACACCCGCTGAGACATGTTCCAGGAGCCCAGGGCCTCGCAGGAACAACAGACAGGATATACCTAGCATGGAGAATGGCAGTGAGAACTTTTGGCATTGCTCAGAAAAGTGTTTTCAGACTCTCTGGGCAGACTGGGACTTTCCCGAGGACATGGGCCATAATGTATTTGGCTTCAGAGAAAATGGACAGCCTATCTCATAAGTGCTTTTTAATTACCAGATCAGGACCNTTTGTGACCCCATGAACCACAGCACACCAGGTCTCCCTGTCCATCACTAACTCCCGGAGCCCACCCACCCACTGTCCTCTCCTCCTCAGGTATATCCATATGACCCGGAGCTATGATTCTATAAGAAAAATTGTGATTTTTGCAGACACATGTATCAATAGAAAAGTTTGCCATCTGCAGCCAGAATCTAACCCAGAAGGTCAACACGTACAGATATACAACTGCTAATAATGTAGATATGAAGACAACTCTACCTGAAACTGAGCAAATGCCAGTTAAGACCAAAGAAAGTGAAGTCACTCAGTCGTGTCCAACTCTTTGCAATCCCATGGCTGTAGTCTACCAGGCTTCTCTGTCCGTGGGATTTTCCAGGCAAGAGTACTGGAGTGGATTGCCATTGCCTTCTCCAGGGGATCTTCCTGACTCAGGGATCGAACCCAGGTCTCCGGCATTGCAGGCAGACGCTTTACCCTCTGAGCCACCCGAGACCAAAAGTAGACCTCAAAGCCTTTGCTTTGGTATGTTTATTTAAAATAGAACCATATGCTTATCCCATGAGGGTTAGAGCTTAAAGAGAACTGTGATGTGTATAAGCCACTGCTGAAGATGCTCTGGAAACCACAATTAGTGAAGACAGGTAACCCATTAAAGCTGAGTCAAGGAAGCTATTTTTTCTATTGAATATAATTATTGTTTCCATTTCATCTACACAGATTTTATTATTCCAGAACAGCCCATTTGATTATCTGTGTAAAGAATGCTTGCTAATCCAGGAAAAGAATCACAAATTTTAAGGATTCGTCTTTAATCATCTTGTCTCTCTTTTGCCTTGGATGTATCCTCAAGCAGAAATCCCAAAGAGCATGAATTGTTAAAGAAAAGTCCAGTTTGAACTCAGCATCATCCCTTCCCCCTCTATATTTTGGCTTTTTGTATATCAGAATGTTCTCAGTTTGAGACTTTGGAAATACTGAAACAAGCATCTCTTAAATGGAAAGCTAGATCAGTAGAACTTAGTGGCTCTCCTGATTGAGATAAAGAGGAGCAGAGACTTAAAAAGGATACATATACCAATCTTCTTTTCTTTTTTTTAATCGGAGTATGATTACATGTAGCAATTTTAGTCAGCTCTTTTTTGCTTACAAATCCTCTTCAGTGTCCCTCACTTGCTTAGGCTGCGGACTTTCTTCTGCTTGTACTTAAGTTTTTCTGGTGATACAATCAACCTCTATCTTTCCCGGGGCTCCTACCTAATCCAGTTTACCACGGTATGGTGGTGGCTGCAGTGTCCAAGGGGCCTTGGCCTTGAGATTTCAGTCAAGGTCCATCTAATGGAATGAAGCAAACAACATTTTTCATTTACCCTCTTCCCTGAGCTGCTGCTGCTTAGAATTTGCCATGCAATTTAAAAATGAAAAATGTTTCATCTCTTGTGATCCCAATTTAAAATGGTTAGGAATGTGGGTCAAGTATTTTCCTAGTGACTCTTAGATTTGTCCCAGTTGTCCTATCTTATTTGCCTGATATAGGCAAGCCAGGTGGGGATGTCTCTGTTATTCCCCCATGCCCACCATCTTGCTCCAACCCTATTCTCCTCTCCTTTTCTCTTCAAAGATGGAAAACTATACTCTGCTACAGTGACAGACTTCCTTGCCATTGATGCAGTCATCTACCGGAGTCTTGGAGACAGCCCAACCCTACGGACCGTCAAGCATGATTCAAAATGGTTAAAAGGTGAACAAACAATTAAAAAAAGAAAGGAGGTGTGGTGGGGGAGATATATATTTTGAAGGAGATTTAGCGTCTGAATGGTCCAGATTGTAGTTTCATTTTAGTAATGGCTTCTCATGGACAGGAAGGTGGAAATTGCATCTCTTGCCCCGAGTTGATTTATTACCTCCCCTTTTCACTTCCCATGAGTTTCTGGAGTATTATCAACACTACCAATGCAACTATAATAGAACACATTACATTCATCTTCCCTGCTTCAAGCTCTCATTTCAAAGTCCCACATGAAACCAACTAAACAAAACCCTTCATTCATGGAAGGGAACAGGGAATTAGAGGTGGTGGGGAACAGGGAAAAAGCTGTTCACAACCCGAATGAGCCAAGGTTGTACAAAACCTATTCTGTAATATGAGCCTTGTATTGTAGAAAATAAAATTACAGAGATATGCAAAACTCATTTATTCTTCATTGTTCATTGCAACTGCTTCTGAAAGATTAAATCTGTAGGCTTAAATGCTTTTGGAAATCACTAAGCACTTGCATGTGTAAAGTCACTAGAAATGGTTAGTGTTAACCAACTGTCTAATGGCCCTACAATTTTATTTCATAACATGTCTTTGGTTGCAACTGATTGCAGTTCTTTTAACTCTGAGTGACACCCCCCCGAATTAAATTGCCCATTTGTCCACAGAACCGTATTTTGTCCAAGCGGTAGATTATGGAGACCACATCTACTTCTTCTTTAGGGAAATAGCGGTGGAGTACAACAGCATGGGAAAGGTAAGAGGGGAGGATGTCTTAATATGGGGCCAGTGTGGTTATGAATGGCTTTGAAATAAAACCATAAATCTAAGGACAAGGTTATCGTTTTGAGAAGACCCAGCAAAGACTGGTGGAAGTGAAACATTTTGCTTCCTTGAACCCCTATATGCTTTTTCTGATTAGTAACAGAATACAGGGAAACCTCTTAAATACATCGAAAAGTTAATAACAGATGAGTTTCGAGTAGCTTAAGAAAGATGTGGTTTCCAGGTCTACTCATCAAGTTTTTTGTTTGTTTGTTTGTTTTGATTTGTTTTAAACTGAGCTGCTCTACAGAGAGAAAGTAACTATTCAATACCTATAAGCAAACCCAGGGTCTTGACTGTATTCATTGCAAAAAGCAATAGAAGACTTAGGGGATGTCTATTTCGATTATTTTTACCAGACAGTGGATCAAGACCACTGAGTTGGAGGGCACAAATTCAATACCAGGGTGGCTTGCACAGTTAGAGGAATTCAGAGCATGAGAGGCAGAGCCCAGAGGCAGCCAGGGAGGATGGCAGAGATGGCGCATACAAAGTACGCTTTTGTTTGAGGAAATAAAAAGCTAAGCAGTCTGTATGGAAATGAGTGTATGTGCCTGGGAGCTGATCCCCTGAAGGATTTATAGTTCTGTATTAAATGCCACAGCCTTATCTTTCAAAACATGCTGTTCCAATGCTGAGTTTTTCCTTTTTTTTTTTTTTGCCACTGATTTTAGAAACACAGGATTAAATGAAGCGTCTTGTTGTTCTGTTTTTATTTTTCTAAGAAAGGTAAATTCTACCAAGATCTCCGTGAAGAGTAAGTGCATTTCATCTTCTCCGTGTTTGCCCTCTGCAGGTGGTTTTCCCAAGGGTGGCTCAGGTTTGTAAGAATGACATGGGAGGGTCTCAGAGAGTGCTGGAGAAGCAGTGGACTTCTTTCCTGAAGGCTCGCCTCAATTGCTCCGTCCCCGGAGACTCCCATTTTTATTTCAACATCCTGCAGGCAGTTACCGACGTGATCCGTATTCACGGCCGTGATGTTGTCCTGGCAACATTCTCCACACCTTATAACAGGTAACCATGCCCTAGCGGTGCAGACTTCATCGGTCCTTCCCGGCTTCCTTTTCCCAAGGGGTTCTTGTCTAATTCACAAGATTTGCAACCGATGGAAACACTGCCATTCGCTATTTGTAACTAACAAGCACTTAACACTCAGTTTTCATCCACAAATGAACAGTCAGCATAAGTGCTGGTAGAGAATTCTGGAGAAAGTAATGAGATAAATTATTCCAATATCTTTTCAGATGTCTGGGATAGAAATACTATTCATGTGTTATTTCTCGATCCCTCTAGTTATCTTGAAAACTGAATACCGTTGCCTTCTTTTTACACTTGAGGAAACCGAGTTCAATTATACTCTCTGATCCAGGTAGTCCACAGATGGAAGCAGCAGCTTTGGCATTCCAGAATGTTCCTCTTTTCTAGGTCACCTAATATTTTATGTGACTTTTAATATTTCTATGACTAGATCAGTAATTTTTGAAAAATACTGGATATGCATTAAAATGCTACAGGGTGAAATTTAGGAAGCAAATGAGTCCATCTTGCATCCCACCTGGCTGTCAGCCTGTCGGAGGAACCAGAATCCCAACCACAGCACCACTGTCTGATTCTGGAGGGGTTTATTGAGGATTTAGGCTTCCCTGGTGGTTCAGTACTAAAGAATCCACTGCAATGCAAGTGATGCAGGTTTGACCCCTGGGCCTGGAAGATCCCTTGGAGAAAGAAATGGCACCCCACTCCAGTACTCTTGCCTGGGAAATGCCATGGACAGAGGAGCCTAGTGGCCTACAGCCCATGGGGTCACAAGGGTCGGACACGACTGAGCGACAGCACCACCACCTCCACTGAGGATTTACAAGTCACCAAACGTCGTACTGAGAAACACTGAGCCTCAGCCCATTCATTCCTATTTTTGTATTTATTGAAGCTAAGACACTGAGCTATTAAATGACACACTAAAACCTATCCCTGGAGCAGTGGACACACGTGGAGACTAAAGAATAGAGGAAGAGGGACACTGTGTTCCCTGGTACTCGGCTCTCCCCGACCTTAGAGTCCTAGCACTGTCCTGCGGAAATGATCCTCACGCTGGCCGCAGCCAAGAAATTGAAGCACATGTACTAGATTGTGTACAGTTCTGCCTGTTCTCTCTGAGCTTCTGCTAGGAAGACACTGTCTTGTTTTGGATTATACTTTTTACAAAGACTTTGAAGAACCTGATGAAAGGCTAGATGACAGGAACATACCTGATGAGGCTGGAGGACAAGAGCTAGGAAAAAATGCCTAAGAACTGGGTAAAGTCTAAACAGAGCAAGCTGAAAGATGAAATGACGTTCCTCAATTATACAGAGGGCAAGAGTCAAGAGTCCCCCACTGAAGACATAAGGAAACATAAACCTATATTGCAGCAAGTATTTAGTTAGGTTTCAGTAAGTTGTGACCATCTGAAGGAATTTTTAGACTTGAGAATAGAAAAGATGTAAAAATTCAGGCCTTAACTGCTTGTACTTTGGAACCCATTATCTAGGAGTGTTGAAAAAGAAGACTTTTCTGGAACATAGGAATGTAAGTGCCAGTGGAATTTCAGAGCACTTTTTTTTTTTTTTTTTAATGTTTTTTGAGAAAATGAGTTACTTCGTGATTACAACAAAGTAGGAGATTCCAAGAGTACTGGAGTGGGGTGCCATTGCCTTCTCTGAAATATTACACATACTCCATTTAAAGAATTTTCTTTAAAGGTTCCTAGGAGACATTCAATCTCAGAAACCATATTTGGTCAGTAAGATCAGAAAATGGCAAAAGTGTGCAGACCAGTCTTCATCTATAAATGATAGTCCCTCTCTGATTACTCCCTCTGGTTTCATCCCTTTCCACCCCATTCTCCACACATTGCCACTCCATCATGTCAGGCTGTCTCCAGTCCTTTAGGGGCTCCTCTTGCCCTGAAGATAAAGCCCAGCTCCCTTGCTGGCATGGCATGGAAGCCCATCATGGTCAGGTGTCAGCTCCTCCTCCAGTGCAGAGGGTTGGCTGAACCGCTCATGCCCTGCTGTCTTGCCCAATCTTCTCCCCCAACCTATCTGCTTGCCCACTGAGCCCCTGGGCACGCTCCAAGGCTCAGTTCCAATCACATCCCCTGGAGCTCTGCACGTGCCTTTCATCTTGGAAAAGTTGATGTTGTTACTATTATCACTGCTGTTGTTGCTTGCCACCACACTGAATTACGAATCAGCTGACAGCACGATTTGTTATTTACTGAGCATTCCACTGCTTGAGATTGGGGATTCCATAATATATGTTGAATGAACAGACGATGGGAATAAAGGGAGGGGATAAAGTAGGGAAGAAAAAAGAAAGGATTTTACACATGATTCTAACATTAGGAAGATTATAAACCCTACAGTATCTTTAGCAATTATGAAGTGCCTCATAAAATACTTCAAAATTTATTCTATTTTTCTTAATATTTAAAGTAAATGTGTACACCTCTTACTTTTAGGAGAGCAAGATGTGAAAAGAGTCTTACAAAATTAAATAATGTTACGGGCGCTGAAGTTTCAAAACAAATGGAGATCACTGTCTTATTATAGACTTAATATTGTGAATAACACACACATACACACACACACACGCTACATACTTTAAAATTCATCCTGCCACTCTGTTTTAAATAAGCTTTCTAATCCCCCATTTCTCAATTTCTCAGTAATACTTCAATAATTATTCTGTGAAATTAAAGATGACATAAAATTCTCCTAATCATACATGGAGTGTTTTCCATAGCCTTTCGACATGTGCAAAATCCAGGCCAGATTATTCTCACTGCCCTGTATGACACTGATGCTGCCAAGCACCTGTGTCTTGCCCTGGGTGCTTCTGTGTGCAGTGACCCACTATCTCAAAGCCTGATTCAAACTGTTGGCCAGCCAGTGCCTGAAATTTATTTGATCAAAATCAAGGAACAACCATAGAAACAAACACAGGTTCAAGTAGTGTACCTAGATGAATGAGTAATTCATGTCTTCTCACCACTGATGAAAAACAACCCCAAAGTCCTTCCAGGAGCGCCAGGCAAGAATGTAATTATAGGTAGAGATTACTGATGTTATTATTATTTAGCACTTAATCGGGCATTTTATTTGCAAAGCATTGGTGCTTTAGAGATTTAAACTGTTTAGTCTTAGGCAAATAAACAGGAAGTCAAATTTGCAGTGTACAGTGACTAACAGAAAACATGTTTGGGTTCCTCACACATTCATTCTCACTACTGACGCGCTTGACTTGAGGAGCCAAATTCAGAGAAGCAGGGACACTCTTACTTCAAACTTTTACGAATATCAGAGATGCAGAGTGTTGTCCAAACATTTTACCTTTCGTTTCAAGACTGGTAATTAATTTCAGGGAATTCATGAAACTTGAAAATCACCAGGTCGACCATTCCTCCTCTATAAACAAAAGCAGTGCCAGACACAAGACCAAAGCAAGGGGTTTTTTCCCTATGATTTTGCTTCAACTAGCCCTTTCTTTAAGACCAGTGAGGAAGATTTGATTCACTGAAACATTCTTATGCACTAGGATCCCTTACATTTAGAGTGTTCAGAGTATGAACATTAAATTTCAACTGCCAGTACTAGGGAAGTTTCTTTGGTATTGTTTTCGAAACTGCATGCGGAACTGTTACGTAATTAACACTTTGTATGAAATGTCCCATCGCAGCATCCCTGGGTCTGCAGTGTGTGCCTATGACATGCATGACATTGCCAATGTCTTTACTGGGAGATTCAAAGAACAGAAGTCTCCAGATTCCACCTGGACACCAGTTCCTGATGAACGCGTGCCTAAGCCCAGGTATGTGCCCATGTTTATTACCTCTTTTAAAAATCCAGAAATGGTGCACTTAGCTCCCATGATAATGAGTATCTTGGGCTTCCCAGGTGGCACTAGTGGTAAAGAACCCGCCTGCCAATGCAGGAGACGTGAGAGACATGGGTTCAGTCCCTGGGTTGGGAAGATCCCCTGGAAGAGGGCATGGCAACTCACTCCAGTATTCTTGCCTGGAGAATCCCATGGACAGAGGAGCCTGGCGGGCTGCAGTCCACAGGGCCACAAAGAGTCAGACACAACTGAAGCAACTTAGCACACACGCAATGAGCATCGTATCAACTGCACACCAGGGCCTTCCATGCTGGCAGATACAAATGCCAACACAGTAGAAAGGACTGTGAGGCCATTTACCTTCATTCCCTTAACCAAAACGCCAAATTGCCCAAGTTATATTCAAAACAGTGACTCTCTAGTCTTTCACTTAGACTATGTATCTGTGGATTATCCACTGTAATGCTTGGATGGCAGGAGCCATCCGCCCCAGCAGCCCCAGTGGTCTATAGCTGAGGAAACGGAGGCCCAGAGAGGTACAGAGGGTGTTGTGCAAGTATCTGGGGAGATGACTTCCACCACTCCTCCCTGCTTCCCTTCAGTTTCACGGAGACCCATGTCTTTCAGCCTTAATAAAATGTAAAATATAAACGGTGTTGGGTGGATTCTGTGACTAGACTGGATCAGAGCTAATCCCAAGCTAAGGGCAGGTAGGGATCAGCAGGAGCAGTGGGCCATTATTAGGATGTCTCTGGTCTGAGGGTTCTAGTCTGTTTGGGGTCTGGATATACTGTAGATTCCCTTATCCTCAAAACATGCCCCCAAAGTGCTTTCACGGGGAATCTACTGTCCAGAGACAATCTAGAGACTTTTGGTCCTGTGTAATTTCCGTCAGATCTGCACACTAAACCAGTCCAATACTTTGTCCACCTGATATGCACAGCCAACTCACTGGAAAAGACCATGATGCTGGGAAATATTGAGAGCAGGAGGAGGGGGCAACCGAGGATGGGAGGGTTGGATGGCATCACCGACTCAACAGACGTGAGTTTGAGCAAACTCCAGGAGATGCTGAAGGGTAGAGAAGCCTAGCATGCTGCAGTCCATGGGTCACAAAGAGTCGGACACAACTGAGTGACCGAACAACAAACCAGCTCATTCGTTTCTCTAACTGGGATGGGGTGAAACCCTCTCCCAGCCCTGTGCCTGCCCTCTTTATGTTCCACACGCGGCATACCTCCCTTTGTTGTTCAGTCGCTCAGTCGTGTCTGACTCCTACAGCATTTGAAACCTACATTGTGAGTATACAGAAACATCCCTGTGTGTTAGCTTTGTCCACTTAATCTGCGGAAGGAAACCCAATGTCTTTTAAACTTTTTTGGTTTCCAACTCTTTCCTCCAATATCCAATTCCATCCCCCCCAAAATACCTAACCCAATTCACTGAATTGAATGACCTTAGATGATATGAATCACTGTACTCGGGGCAGAAACCCCTATGATCCATCCTTTTTCATCCCCTGAACCATCTGGCATGTGCCTTCTCTGTTACTAAAGGAGAACAGGCTAGTTGTAAAAAAACATTCCCTGGCAACCTCAGGTGAATTCTCAAAGGCTCTAAGTCAGGAGGATTCTCTAAAGGAGTGTTGACTACCTTCCAGGCAAGCAGGACGCATACTTTAAGTGACTTTCCACTGGTCATCGCTCCGCGTGCTGGCCTGTCTCTCTTACAGACAGCAGGATGCTTTCCCTGGCTGGCTGGGTTAGTGCCATGAAAGCATGTGCCCAGGGCTAGATCCTGCCACTGCTGTCAGGGTCCACTTTTCCGTCCTGCACCAGAGGGGAGGCCAGGAGTCTGGACAAGACTGGCGCTAGTGTCTCCCTGATCTGACTTTGCTGAGATGTCCCTTGACTCCTGAAACCATGACATTTCTTCTAGAAACCAATCTTCAGTGTCATTGTTCAGCGTGTTTTAAAAAGACTTTTCAGACTAGAATTTCAGTGTAATTGTCTTTTCATGCCTACCCAAATCAAATGAAAGCAATAAAAAAACAAAAGGTTCCCTGACCTCCTGGTAATGAGAGAGGGTTACACTGAGTCTAGCAGGTAGGTTCAGTGGTCAAGAATCCACCTGCCAAGCAGGAGATGCAGGTTCAGTCCCTGGGTTGGAAAGATCCCCTGGAGAAGGAAATGGCAACCCACTCCAGTAATCTTGTCTGAGAAATCCCATGGACAGAGGAGCCTGGTGGGCTACAGTCCGTGGGGTCACAAAAGAGATCGTCATGGCTTAGTAACTAACCACCACCGCAAAACGGGTTACATAAGGCCAGCAACTTTCTGAACACCTTTGTTTGCTATATTTGTGAAAAAGTCAGCCCAGTTGTCTCCTTCTGTGAAACAAATGCCTTCAGAACTCCTAGCAGGGTTTTAAGACAGGCAGAGCAGTCCCAGGGACATGCAAACGTCTCACTTGTTTCGAGCTCCATCACTGTGGAGTTTGTGTTTCTGGTGGGGAAACCCGGCTGCTCTCAGCCAAGGCTGAACTGTGTTGGCTCAGGCTTCTCTATGGAGCACGGAGGCGGCCCCGAGGCAATCTAAGCACATATTTTGGTGGCATTATGCATCGTTCAGCTTCCTATTCTCAGCCTCCAATCTATTCTCCCTCATGCGAGTTGCAGAGAAAAGCAGTTCATTCAAAGAATTTGCCATAAAGCATGATAGAAGCTCCCTCCCTTTGTTTCTTTGTAGGCCAGGCTGCTGTGCTGGCTCTGCCTCCTTAGAAAAATACACCACCTCCAATGAATTTCCTGACGACACCTTGAATTTCATCAAAACGCACCCGCTCATGGATGAGGCCGTGCCGTCCATCATCAACAGGCCGTGGTTCCTGAGGACGATGGTCAGGTGGGTATCAGGCAAACCGCGTCCTTACTGGATTTCCCCTGTTGCCACCCGTGATCATTGGACCTGTCATCGGTGGATCATGATTTGAAGTGCCATGAACCCCTTCTGTCATCCTGGCCTGGGTTCAGCTCTGAAGTCCTGGGTGGTTGGGTGGATGCCACCAAACCCCCATAACCACATTCCCAGTGAAAACACAGTTCAGAGAGTTTCAGGCTAACTGGACCCAGACCAGCAATTAGAAGAAGCAAAGATGTCTCCTTTGCTTTAGCTGGTTAATTCCAGGTGTGTTCAAGTAGAGGAGCGTGAAGACAATCAGTCAGTGGATGTACACACCCGTTTGTTTGTTGTGGTTGCAAAACATGCTGCAGATTCCATCTGAGCACTGTCTCTGAATTGTTAGCTGTCACAACAGGCCTCCCTGACAGCCCAAACAGTAAAGAATCTGTCTACAATGCAGGAGACCTGGCTTCAATCCCTGGGTCAGGAAGACCCCCTGGAGGAGGGCATGGCAACCCACTCCAGTATTCTTTCCTGGAGAATCCCATGGACAAAGGAGCCTGGCAGGCTACAGTCCATGGGGTCGCAAAGAGTCAGACACCACTGAAGCGACTTTGCACGCACGAAGCACTATAATGGTTCTTCGCCGTAAGGTGGAAACCATGGTATATAACTTGCAGAAGAGTCGTGCTTTCCAGTTCCTGCCACACTGCTGAAAGAGAAAAGGGTATCCATGGACTGTTGAACTGCTATGGGATTTTAGAGAAGGAAGAGGCCGTGTAGGACTTACCTAAGAGGATGATAAGGACTAACGCTCTTTACCTTTGGCTTTACATGAATTTTGTTTGGCTTATATATCCTTTTATTTATTAACAGTGCCATTCGCACTCTACCCCTCCTCCCCCGCCATCCTTCAGAATTCTCAACCCCTCTGTACGCAATCCAAAATCTTCCCAACCTGACGTTTTGTTGACAAGTCTTGGCACCTCAGAGGAAGAGTATGGAAAAATGGTAGCCAGCGCTTTTCTTTTCAGTATTCAGGGAAGCGTTAGTGGTTAGTGCGAAATATTAAATGAGTTCACTTATTTCTTCCCCTCTTCATAGGAGACATCAGTCTCTCCTTGTTGCTCATGCAAGGGATAATTGCTGAGTGGTTTCAGATGGTATGGCTACGTATTTATTATGTAACTTGGCCTCTGCACATACGTACCTCTTTCCTCCCCTTGGAGCCATACTAATGCTCTACATATGGAAGTGAAGGAGCAGAACAGCTTGAGAGCATTATTTATATGCATATATTTTTCTTGAGGTTCTTACTAGAAAGCTCAATCACAATTGTTTGAAGTGGAAAAGGGGGACACGTTAATGAAAGACAACAAAGATATAAAAACTGTGATCCTGCCATTTTAGATACCGCCTGACCAAAATTGCAGTGGACACCGCTGCTGGCCCGTATCAGAACCACACTGTGGTTTTCCTGGGATCGGAGAAGGGAATCATCTTGAAGTTCTTGGCCAGGACAGGAAACAGTGGTTTCCTAAATGACAGCCTTTTCCTGGAGGAGATGAGCGTTTACAATCCTGAAAAGTGCGTAGAATGTTTGGTTCTTTTCCTAGTAATTATTTGTCACGTTATTATCTTTTCCATTCAGAGAAATCATGGTAGGCAGATTTTATGCATTTTAGGTGACTTTTAACATTAGTTGTAAAAATTCTTTCATACATTAAAAGCATTATTTTCTCCTTGCTGCTAATGTGTGCGTTTATATAGGTAAACACATATATTGTGTATTTATGTGTATGTATATGGGTGCACACCTAAGGATCCATTGCTTCTTCAGTTAGATCAGATGAAGAGACCTAACCGCATAGGCTTGGGGGGCAGTGTGGCAGGTGGTGGCAGGAAGAAAATAACTAACCCAAGAGATACTATGAATGATATTATCCTGCCTTAAAAATTTAGGTGCAGCTATGACGGAGTAGAAGACAAGAGGATCATGGGCATGCAGCTGGACAAAGCCAGCAGCTCTCTGTATGTTGCATTCTCCACTTGTGTGATCAAGGTTCCCCTTGGCCGGTGTGAGCGGCATGGCACGTGTAAAAAGTATGTATTTACCTCATTGATCATCGGGTGTTCACGGTGCTTAGGGAAGAGTCCTAGGTAAGCTCACAGTCATTCTCTTCCTGCAGAACCTGTATTGCTTCCAGAGACCCCTACTGTGGGTGGGTAAAGGAAGCAGGTGCGTGTGCCCATCTGTCGCCCAGCAGCAGGTAAGGAGCCCGAGGCGTGGGAAGAGTTTAAAGTGGCCTAAACGTAGGATTGACTGTGCTCACACACAGCACTGCCGCTTGGCCTTCTGTGCACATACCTCATCATTGCGACTGCCGGCCGTTCTCCTTCCTTTCCCCATTTCATGTAATACCCCAACATCACACGTGGCAGACTTCCAAGTGATTAATCATCCATCCTCAGACTGCGTAAAAACAGAGAAAAACAGCACAGTGGACTTTAAGTATTCCCTGGGGAGAGGGACAAGAGGGTACATGCCTTGCTCATCACAGGGGAAGAACGGCAGAGAAAGGGAGCATGAGGGTACCGATTAGGTTAGTGATGTGGTCTGTCCCAGCAATAGCAAAAGTGGCTCCTGTAATTGACCATCCAGGGCTAAGAAGAAACCGCAGGGCATTTGTTAATAAGCAACGCATTTGTGCTGCAAGCATGGTGTACACATCCAATAAACCTTTCTCCTGCACCAGAGAACAGCTGACCCTATTCCTCATTAGGGAGGAAATCGATTCTTGGCATTTCTCCAGCAGATCAGCTAGATCAAGCCAGTCTACCACGCATGTGATTTTGGTGCTGAGAATTGTTACCCTGACTTCCAGTGCTTGGATGGTGTCAGTTCAAAGGCTTTATGCTTTTACTTCTGTGAATTTGAAATCCAAAATAACATTTGGAGAAATATTCAGTGCATGTCCTTGACAGGTTATGGCATATCAAGGAAGATGCCAGATGCCAGCACAGTTCTTTCATAGTCATTTCTTCACTCCCCCCAATCCACCAGGCAAAAGGAATTGTCCTCCCAACACAATGGGAGAGCCCCCTCTCCCATTTGAGAATAGCAACTTAAACAGATAGGATAGCTAGCTAATTGACCACCACCTGCATAATTTGAGGGAAAGTATTCCCAGAAACAGAGCTGGCAAAAACTGTAAAGTCTGACCTGGAAATCTGGCTAATGCAAAGGGTTGACTCACCATGCAGTATTAGATCAGCTTTGCAGGTAGCATTACTGACAGACTACAGGGTGAGAGCTTTATAGCTTTTCACGAGGACCTGGAAGTGACGGAGGAAGGACCACAGAAGGAGTGAGGGAAGCTGAGAAATGGCCTACCTCCTTTCTTTAGTCAGGCGTAACAAAGGTAATAAGGCTGAATTTTAAGAACCATTTTTAAGTCAGCATGAGAACCCAGTTGTTCAAAACATGGGCAACTCTCCTTGGAACGTGGCCTCAGGACCAGGTGAATCCTGGCTTTCATTACAACTAGAAATCTTTATCCTTTGAGGCTGAATTTGATTTTTGACACAGCATAAAAACACTAGAAACGAACACAGCAGATTATTAGATCAAGGTGTGACTGTCAAAGTAGTTTTCCGAGATGGCTCATGAGTAAACTCTGAAGGCAGTTGTAAAATCGGAGTTTTGAGTATGTTGCAGAAAGAATAGCAGAGTCCCCCCAAGAAACAAGACTCCTTTGGACTATTCCAGTGTGTTTATTTATACATGTTGATGTATGGCAAAGCCAATGCAATATTGTAAAGTAATTAACCTCCAATTAAATTTATAAAAAAATCAAATTAGATACTATTAAGATCAGTCCTTTTGGAGTCCAGAGTTTATGCAGCCCAAAGGCGACCTGGTGGACTTGAAAGAAGAGTGGGCCTGTAGAGAAGCATGACAGCAGAACCCCTGAAGACTGGACGTGGGGCCAGGTGTGAACAAAGCACCCACATGGTCTCAGCAAAACACACCACCGTGTCCTGTGTCCTCTCAGAGGCCCTTATAGCCACCGAGCACTGGGAACACTTTGCTGTACAAAGCTATTTCTAAACAAAGAAATAGATAAAGGTCTAGGAAGGCATGAGTTGGGGTGAAAGAGAAAGGAGAGAGGAAAACGCTTTTCTTAAGGTATAGATTTCTGTATCACTTACATCAGGATGTTGGTTAACGTTTAAACTTTTCAGATGTTTCAAAAATGCTCAGGGCATTAGCAGCAAAGAGTGATACAGGCAATCCACAAACTTGTTTACCCCCTGAATAAAACCTGAATTGACTGCCCAAACCATAGCTTCTCCTTGGAGATTCACAAAGGATGCATTTCTATAAACTTTGGAGATAAATTTTCAAGCTGTTTTATCTACTTCTTTTTATACCTGGCACTCAGTTTTTCAAACTGTGTTAGTTGCTTTAGTGAAATTTAAGATGCATGCTGGAATAAAGACTCATATCATTGAATCTGTTTCTATCTTCTCCTTCCTTCCTTTTGAAGACTGACTTTTGAACAGGACATAGAGCGTGGCAATACTGATGGCCTGGGGGATTGTCACAGTAAGTGGAGTTTTTTATCCATGCTTGTTTTTGGATATTTAGTCGATAAAAGATGCTTTTATAGAATGGCCTAGAAACATGACCCCACATGTGAAACTGAGTGCAGGTGCCTCTAAAACATGCAAAAATAACATAAATCATCTTCTAAATATCAGAGAAAATAGTGTCTTTTGAAGCCACAGTTGTCAATGCTGTTGCTGAAAATGCTGGCACCTAGTTCGTTATCATAAATGTGAAACAAATTCCCTCTTGAGGATGAACTGTAGCAGAACAGTCAGCTAGGTCAGCATTTCCACTTAAAAACCAGTTTTACCAACACAACACTGTAAAGCAATTTTCCTCCAATTAAAGAATAAAAAACTATAAAAAAAAAAAATGCCAAAACTGTCTCTTATACACATCTAGATGTGTATAAGAGACAGGCACTGCCGCTTGGCCTTCTGTGCACATACCTCATCATTGCGACTGCCGGCCGTTCTCCTTCCTTTCCCCATTTCATGTAATACCCCAACATCACACGTGGCAGACTTCCAAGTGATTAATCATCCATCCTCAGACTGCGTAAAAACAGAGAAAAACAGCACAGTGGACTTTAAGTATTCCCTGGGGAGAGATAGACAAATGATTAAAAAGATTGATCACTGAACTCTGTTTTTTTAGTTGAATGGGACTATTTACTTTTCTTGAACATATCAACAAACAAAAGTAATTATTTTTTCATTACACTTACATTTATTACTATTTTGCAATAAAAACAAATGTTCAGAAAGAACCCACTAAGTACAAAGTGATTCAAAATACACTTTTTATAAGAACTGACCTACTATGCTAAATCTCAGGGTTCATTTCAAAAGTTTTTCAGTTTAGTCGCTCAGTCAGGTTTGACTCTTTGCAGCCCCGTGAACTGCAGCACACCAGGCCTCCCTGTCCATCACCAACTCCCAGAGTTTACCCAAACTCATGTCCATTGAATCAGTGATGCCATCCAACCATCTCGTCCTGTCATCCCCTTCTCTTTCCGCCTTCAATCTTTCCCAGCATCAGTGCCTTTTCAAATGAATCAGCTCTTCACATCAGGTGGCCAAAGTATTGGAGTTTCAGCTTCAACATCAGTCCTTCCAATGAACACTCAGGACATGGAGTGGTTGGATGTTAATATTGTAGTTAGAACTTTATATAAAGAATCCTAGTCAAAACTCTGCCCAGCTGTTCAGTGATCTGATTAATATCCATATTCTCTTGAAAATGCTTTATTAACACTAATTTAGAGAATAATGCCATACCCTTGAAAAATGTTTAGTTTGCCATGTTTCAAAAGGAGTGGTTGGATGTTAATATTGTAGTTAGAACTTTATATAAAGAATCCTAGTCAAAACTCTGCCCAGCTGTTCAGTGATCTGATTAATATCCATATTCTCTTGAAAATGCTTTATTAACACTAATTTAGAGAATAATGCCATACCCTTGAAAAATGTTTAGTTTGCCATGTTTCAAAATGTTATATGTGATGAATTTTCAAGAAGCTTGTATTCAGAATGGCACCAGAAATAGCTCCTAGGGGAATGAAACTATATTACTTCTGATACTTGATTCGATAATGAAAATCATGGATATAACTCTACATCTTTGAGCCATGAGTCCTGAAATGACAGACTCTAAGGTGCCATTTAATACCTTATCTTTTCTGGAGAAGAGACATAATTAAATAAAGAGGGCTACAGACAGCCTCATCTCCAAATTCTTGGTCATATATGTTTTGGGTTTGCAAATATATATTGGCAAAAGCGTCTTCCTTTGTCTTTTTCTTACTATGTCCTCACACACAAGATCTGGATTAAGAAGTAGATATAGGAGACAGGGGCATCACCGAAAGATCTGTTAGGTGTGTACAGCTAAACAATGTGATGTTTGATTGGTGGACCTTAGTCAAGCTGGCGCTTTCCAGTGTCATTTTTAGGGAAAACAGGCTTTGGTCTGTATGTGTCTATGTGAGTGAACTTAATTAGCTGACATCGGTGAATATTTTCTTCATTTTTTTATGAGTTTATGATAAAGGCATCTGTAGAAAAAACAGGCGCATCGATGTGGGTTGAACAGGTGCACACATGAAAAGTGGGAACGTGTTACTGGCTCTATGAGGTGCAAACTACACCACACCCAGGTCCCAGCGTGGAGCTCCGGGCAGGTCTTCAGGTCCAAGGTGGGAGATTTACCCTTCAGTCTCAGAGGTCCAGGCTCCATGTTTTCGTGCTCCCCATAACCTGACACCCCATTCCCATTGAGGCACATAGGGTGCCTGCTCCAGGCAGCAGGTAGTGACTTTTCTAGTGGCATCTCTCATCCTGGGCGCTCACTGGAGGATGACCTACTTCTGTGAGTCGTTACCTAGTCACACACACGCATTCACAGGACTTAGATATCTGGTGCACAATGACCCTCACACAGAAGTTTTAGGGGAAATGAGGAAACCATAAAGAGCCAGTATCAGAGGCTGAGGAGCAGGCTGAGTGAACCAGTGACATGACCCAGATACACAGCACACATATACATGTATGCGTGCACACAAACAGGATGTTAGCTCGATGTGTGATTTTTATTTTTGTGAATTTCCTAACTTAAACTAAACCCCTGCTGAGGTCAGAACGTTGTGATACCGGACAGCTCCTCACAGCACAATTGGGAGGATGAAATGAGAGGGACTATAAGGAACAAGTGCTTCGTAAGTGTGGTCCAGGAGTGACTCGTCTTATCCGTGCACACGTCCCCCCTGATGGAGCAGGGCTTACGTACACACGTCCCCCCTGATGGAGCAGGGCTTACGTACACACGTCCCCCCTGATGGAGCAGGGCTTACGTACACACGTCCCCCCTGATGGAGCAGGGCTTACGTACACACGTCCCCCCTGATGGAGCAGGGCTTACGTACACACGTCCCCCCTGATGGAGCAGGGCTTACGTACACACGTCCCCCCTGATGGAGCAGGGCTTACGTACACACGTCCCCCCTGATGGAGCAGGGCTTACGTACACACGTCCCCCCTGATGGAGCAGGGCTTACGTACACACGTCCCCCCTGATGGAGCAGGGCTTACGTACACACGTCCCCCCTGATGGAGCAGGGCTTACGTACACACGTCCCCCCTGATGGAGCAGGGCTTACGTACACACGTCCCCCCTGATGGAGCAGGGCTTACGTACACACGTCCCCCCTGATGGAGCAGGGCTTACGTACACACGTCCCCCCTGATGGAGCAGGGCTTACGTACACACGTCCCCCCTGATGGAGCAGGGCTTACGTACACACGTCCCCCCTGATGGAGCAGGGCTTACGTACACACGTCCCCCCTGATGGAGCAGGGCTTACGTACACACGTCCCCCCTGATGGAGCAGGGCTTACGTACACACGTCCCCCCTGATGGAGCAGGGCTTACGTACACACGTCCCCCCTGATGGAGCAGGGCTTACGTACACACGTCCCCCCTGATGGAGCAGGGCTTACGTACACACGTCCCCCCTGATGGAGCAGGGCTTACGTACACACGTCCCCCCTGATGGAGCAGGGCTTACGTACACACGTCCCCCCTGATGGAGCAGGGCTTACGTACACACGTCCCCCCTGATGGAGCAGGGCTTACGTACACACGTCCCCCCTGATGGAGCAGGGCTTACGTACACACGTTCCTCCTGATGGAGCAGGGCTTATGTATAATCACAGTTACCCTTCTCTGCACTCATGCTTGCTTTTTCTCTGCCTCTTGGCAACAAAGGCATGACTTTGAGGAAACCCACTTGGTAAAGAGACACGGGGATATGAAACTGAACCAAATATGAAGCATCTTCTGTTACGAGCAGAAACTAAGAAGCACTTCCTTAGTCTAGGCCTTGTATGTTAGCGCAGCTCTGTATCAGCTCATTCCCACTGATTACAAAAGTCACACTGAGCAGCGTGTTAAACATTAAGTAACTCACTCCTCCCTTTTGTCTTTCAGATTCCTTCGTGGCACTGAATGGTAAGGAAGATGTTACTGATAATTTAATAGCAATGGAAATCTACTTGTGAAATCCTATTTCACTAACCCCCTTGAGTATTTCCGAGTCTTATGTTTCTTTTTCAGTTAACTTTCAAATTCTTGTTATTTTTTATAGACATTTCGACTCCTCTCCCAGATCATGAAATGTCTTACCCCACAGTCTATGGTCAGTTTATGGTTTGGCTTTGTTTTCTTATTCTTTGAGCCACTCACCCTGTGCTAGTTTAGAGTTTTCATTCCTAAACATCATGGACCAGATCCTTTGCTACTTCAGGGCCCCAATTCACTAAAATTATTCATAGCTTTCATGATGCTTCAAAAATTTCTCTACATATATGAGACAACTGACGTGTGAGAATGAGTCTTACATTTTTAATCCACGTAACATGAAATATGCCAACCTTAGAGAATTTGGTGAACGCATTTAATGAGTTCTTGAGGGAGAAGAAATTGCTTTTGGACATAAGTACATCCAAGATAAAAGAACAGTGCTTCTAAATAATAGGCCACAGCTCCTTACCTGATTCCCCAAAATGCTGACTTTCAGAACAACATCCTCTGCAGGAAAAGTCCATATAGAATGCAGATACCAAGTTCTTAACAGGTAAAACTTTTCAATATAGGCATCAAAGTTTAATCATACATGGAGTATGAATTTGTAGACCTATCTTCAGTGATATTTCTTTAACTGTATATAAGGAAGAGTTATGCAGTCAAAATGATGTGCAAACAGCATCTATCCCATTGTTCCTGCTCTGAAATACACAGACACTATACTAAATAAAGCCCGTAAGTCCATAAACAGATATTCTGAGCTCTTTATAAGGAAAGTTAATAAGTAGTTGAAATGTTCCAGTTCCTTTTCTCAAAGCTTCCCCAAATGTTTATTAAGGTAAACTATTCATGTGGTTTTTTTTTAAAGATAATGAACAGCACATATGTAATGGCAGATTTAAGCTTCTGTATTATAATGGGGACTACAAGTTTCATTGGTATGCAGACATTTTATCATTTTTATGTTTTGAAATACATAACAGTAACAGCTCCAGGTCAGTCTTTCAACATAGAGGTAGGTAACAGAGGAAGAGAAGAAAATAAAGGAAAGAAAAAAGAGGGAGGAAAAGAAAGCAAGGTAGATTTAGAATTCAGAAAAACAGTTCCTAATGGCTACAAATGTGTTTAATAGCTCTGTGGAAACTGTCACTCCTGTGTCTAACTAACGTCAATAAAACGCCTCTTTGAAAGTCCTAAAGTTTATCTTATAAATAGCGGCTGTACAGATACATAAAACAACACCCAGGCTCTCCTGTCATGAAGTGAGGCAGTGTGGAGTCAATGAGCCCACTGAATTCATCCACCTTTAACCTTCTCTCATCTCTGATTCAAGCCAGAATATTGAACCCCAACAACTGGGAGAAACATTCCTCAGGAGGCGCGTGTCATGTAGCTCAGTGTGCCCTTCAGAAAGAGAACCCAGTTAGCATCTGCTCTTTTCAATATCATACTTTGCAATCATTTCCTGTAATTGAATAATATTTATCAGACATTGAGAAATTCAGGTCTTAAATCTACTTGAACCAGCAGCCTCCCCAGCATTCATCAGTCGGACTAAGGCCAACTTTAACTCCCAGGTAGTTTCTCATATAGATAGAATAATTAAAGCATGGGGTGCTCTTGATGAATAAAAAGTACTCTTCGATTTATGGATCCCTCTTCCTGCCTTTACAAAAGGAAAGGAACTTAAATTCCTCCACATTAACACTTTTAAGGACAATCCCCATTCGCTCCATCAGTGGTTTCTGTGATGACACCAAAGAAGAGTTGGAGTTTTCCTTTCAGCTAATAATTCTGTCCATTTCAGGCCCAGTGTAAAGTGGTTAGATGATTAACTGACCATCAAAATGAGGGCTGGTTCAGTCAGTACTTACAAAAGCACAGGAGACTCTCTTTACACCAACTACTGCAAAAGATGCTTATTTTGGAGCTAATGGAGGAGAAGAGATTTCATTCATTCATTTGCAGACATCTGCTTACGGCCTACTATGTCCCAGCCACTGGACTAAGTACTCTTTGTGTACCATCAAAAGAAAAACCAAATAGCTGTTTTTATGAGCCCAGATATAAACAAGGAAGCCAACCCCAAAGTCCAAAGTGCACCCACCGTGTCTAGCCATGTCCTTTACATGTTCCCATAATACTGAAGCCCAGTGGCTGAGTACAGACTCGTAGAGTGACCCACAGAACAAGCACTGCCTAACTGAAAAAAAGAATCATGCAATAACCCATGCAAACTCTGCATGGTAGAAGCTCTCTGCAATACCGATTACATATACAAGAACCCCTTTTTAGTGAATTGGACCCTGATTGTCTTCCTTCTCTCATCCTCTCTTGTATTGATTTAGTGCCTCCTCTGTGTCTAATTGGCTACCATCACTGTTAATAGGTTAAAGTAGTTTGAAGGGTCTCTAACCTCTGGAATTATTAATACAAAGACTTGTAGATATAGAGAAACAACTTGATGCATACTGGAGTTAACTTTTAAAATCTATTTCTTTGTATATTGTAAGAATAATACATAATTAGCTCCACTGATTAAAATTATGACTTTTCGTACTGGATTAACAAAACAAAATTATAGGTCCCAAATTGTTGACCTGTAATACCATATCCACAAATGATTGCCTATTTTTGTTGCATGATCTTGGTTACAGTCTCTTAGGGAATGCACAAAAACAATAT
The DNA here is from genome assembly GCA_006410675.1 of Oreotragus oreotragus. NCBI lineage: Eukaryota > Metazoa > Chordata > Mammalia > Artiodactyla > Bovidae > Oreotragus > Oreotragus oreotragus. The sequence continues at coordinate 285,674 of SJYX01009945.1, read as the reverse complement.
AGCCCATAGAATCAGACTCTAAGAAGAAACATGAGTGATACTTATTTAACAGTTGGAGAGGTCGTAATAACAAGGTCATAATAATACACTTCTTTGATTTCAAATGAAGGACAGCTGCTTACGGGTGCTTTCACATGGTAGTTCTAAAATTCCTGAGAATCAGGCACTGCTTTCTCCGACTATCCACCTCCACCAGTGACACACTGTCTGTCCTCGAGCATACGTTTCAAAGATTACAAGCCTCATGCTGCTCTATTTTTTTTCTTCCATTTGAGTATATACGATGCATGGTTTCTCTAGATTTACATGGAGAAAACGGAGATGTGGTGGGTATTAAACTAACATTTCAGCAATAGGCAGAAGCTGATTTCTCACATTTGCGTGCAACATTTTCATACCTAACTACCATCTGGTCCACACTAATTTCCTCTCATAGCCATAGCTTTCCATTACCAATGACTTTTCCATGTATTTGCAGCATATGGTCCAGGAACTCTTTTCTACAGAGAATGTGTCCCTTAGGCATATATTTCCCCTAGATTACCGTATTAAGAAATGTTCTCCCTAAACCATACTTGTGGCATTACCATAAAATTGCCCCTTGAACACAGTTAAATTGAAAGCGCTCAAAATGCATATCAATTCAGGTAAAAGAAGTTCTTGCTACTTGGAGGAAAGGCTTCATTTTTCCTACCCCCTCTTTCTGACTCACTACTAAGCTATTCTCACTGTTTGGGTGCTGAAGTCTCTCTTAGGTTGACAGTCTGTTTCATGAGAGCATGGTTAATTCAACAGCAGAAAATAGAGGCGATATTTTAGACCTCAATATACACATAAAGGAAGTAAAAGAAAGTCTGTATTTCCAATTCCAGGTTATTAATTTTCCTACTCGTGTTCTCTTATCAGTATTGGGAGATGAACTGTGAAACCCAGAAATGTAAAAAACAAAAACTCTAGATGCAAGCATTCTTGAGTTTTAAATGAACGTGTTTTTAGCAGTTGGATATGAACTAGACTCTTTGCAGCAAAGCAGATATTTGGAGCTGCATAGAAGTCAAACAAGCCCTACACAGAAAGAGGCCTCGTAAATGTCACCAAAGCTTTGTGGCAACGTTTTAAATGTAGAGCTCCCCCGGAAATCCTCTAGCTTAGACACCCACTTGGCTTGCTTGCTTTTCCCTGCTCTATTCACACACACACGTTATATTTATAACCATGTATGTATATGGTTACATGGTCTGTAATTTACAGTACTGAAGTCTCCTGAAAATCCAACTTGCAAGAATAATTGTGAAGAAGAAGAATGCAGTGCATTCACTAGAATCTTTCTTTCTGGTGGCCGGCATTTTATTTATCCCATGTGTGGTGATCACAAGCCTGAGGCTGGAGTCACTTGTGAAATCTGCCCCACTTTCTACCAAAGGCATAAGTACACATTCACAATAGTTCCCTGATGTCTTTTTTAAAATTGTTCAAGAGGTGGCTTCTATAGGTAAGATGGTTTAATAAGCCAAAGACTCCACTTGAAAATCACAGAGAGGTTATTTTTTATTTCCACCAGAGAGAACAGGTAGTGAGGCTTCTTTAAATCATTGTGACAGTTTAGACCAAAGCACCAGATACGATCTGCATTTAATCTTGTGGGATGATGGAAAGGAAGACTTAGAGATGTATTCACAGGAAATGTCCAATTTCTGCCATAACTCCCAACCTGCCATCCTTCTGGCGTTATCCTGCAGTAGGCGACACTGGATCTCAGAAAGCTCTCCCTTTCTAGTCTGAATCGTATTAGTCATGGTGGCCTCAAAACCCACCTCTCACGGCTATGAGTCAGGAGACCATGAAACTTAACTTGGTTTGAGTAAGACACAAAAGGCAAAGCCATAACAAGGCAGAACAGTTGAGCCCTGTATTCCAGACAGGAGGGCTAGAGCAGCTCCCTTTAGAAAGCGGAATGCCTGTGAGGCTGCGCTGCTGCCAAATGCTAGACATATCCTCCATGGGAAAGGCTCGGGGCAGCTGAGTTGTCTCTGACAGGGCAGAGACTCACCCACTGCCATACACCTGCCCCATCATCATGACTGTTACCCCCGGAGGGGACACATTCTGCCTTAGTGCTGCTAAGGGAATACCGAGGGACTGTGATACTTCCTGAGCACCTACTATGTGTCAGACACTGCTAGGTACTTTCAGCATGATGCCACTTTATCTTCCAAACACTGGAGGCCTCTGTTTTGTGCACAAGGAAAACCAAGGCCCAGGGAGGTGAAGTGATTGCCTCGGGCTCACCCAGCAAGCAGGAGAGACAAGACCTGGCCCTTCGCCCCCTAACTGCAAGTTCAAGGGCTCTCCTGCCGAATCCTACCACCAGCCTCTTATGTCTAGGGCAATCCCCTTTGAGTCTTTTACTGCCAGCTTGGGTGTCCCACCTCCTGGCCTCTGAGCAAAGAAAAAGCAGGGGTCTCCGGTGATGTCCTCCCTAACTGTATTTGTGATGAAAACAGGGCACTCCAGTTCCCTCCTGCCCAGCACCACCACGTCCGATTCAGCGGCTCAGGAGGGGTATGAGTCTAGGGGAGGAGTGATGGACTGGAAGGAGTCACGCGACAGCACAGACTCTCTGGGGGCAGTGTCTTCCCATAATCATCAAGACAAGAAGGGTAAGGCCTTGGAGCACCTCTTCCTCTGCGGGGAGAGGGAGGGAGGAGCGGGGAGGACTGCGTAACTGCTTCCAGCTAGCTGAACCACAGCAGCGTTTAAGGAACGGACCTCCAACACACTCTGATGGAAAGCGTCTCAGAAAAGACTGCAACCCAATCTTCTGTGCTAGGCTTGATCCGAAATGATTCCCCAACCAAGGAGAAACCACACAAAACAAATAACACATCCTCTCAGCTTCCTCCACCCAAGAGAGGTATGGCTTGGCCCAAAGTGGACGCTGGCTCCTAAAGTCCTTTTCCACTCGTCTTAGCTCATCCAGTGATTTTTGGATCCTCTTTTTTCCCCCATAATAAGATGGAATGCAATGCGGGCTTTGGCAAGTACATGTAATTGCAGTCAAAGCCCGTTTAATCATGAATGGAGAAGTAGCAGAGTGAAGTCTTTTCTGGCTGGTCCCATCCCTCACCTTACAGGGGGCTGAATCTGAACAGAGCCGAGGTTCTGAGACACACTTAATTGCCCTTAGAGGACAACAGCTAAAACAAAAAATATGTTATTTAATCGAGCAGAATTGCTATGCATTTAAAATGGAAAGGAAGCCACGCTAAATGAAAGGGACTCTACTGTGAACTGTCCTAAATTCTCCCCGGCTTTCTTTGCTAGAGACTAGAGACAGGAAATGTCATCTCTTTTCTCGCCATTTGCTGCTTCTGGTAACACATCCTACTTTAGTTGCAGCTGCAACCAAAGAGGCCTTTACTTGTCCAAAAAACAGTCCTGTAAATCAGAGACGGAAAAGCTCAGTTATGTCGCGAGCTGTTTCTCCCCATTCAGCATTGTTTACTTCTATATGTTTTCAAGAGCTTCATCCAAGCGGGGGTTTGAGTGTCAAGGGCAGACCAGCTCTGGCGACCTTTGGAAGACAGTCTCTGTCGTGTCCTCCCCCACAGGTTTCTGTATACATACTTCCATCTCTGCTTTTAGAGAATGTTTGCTCGGCAGACTCACACTAAATTTTCATCCTTTTCTTTTTTTTTCTGGCGGCTCCTCTCCTGAGAATGTACACTCAGCTGCTACATGCCAAGCCCACATGGGACGATGCAGGCCTTTTAACTTGTGAACTCACTCCCTTAATCGATTTTCTTATCCTCCTGTAACTTCTTACTGCTAATATGTCCTGCCCCCAAAAAATTTTTTAAAGAAGCTGGTGTCTCAGCAGCCACTTAAGTTGGTGGGACCCCTGCTCTTCATCATCTCAAGACACCACCATATCCATTTGTGACAGGGCAGAGCTATCACCGCAGGCTACACCAGCCCTAACACGTGCCGCTATTTGTTTTGTGTGGCTCTCGACCATAGATGTGTTAGTCTTGGCCGACTACTCAAGAAGAGACAACACAGTAAAAATCACATTGTGTTTGCCCACTGCAACTTGCTGAAAAACCAAACAGCCTTTCCAGTAAAGCATTAAATATGTCAACCAAATATCTAGCAGTTGGTTATAGTCATTTCCTCCTCACTTCCCCGAGACGGATGGCGAGAATTTTCTCCAGTCGTTAACTCTCCCGGGGGGATGGAGGTTATCAAAGAGTCCAATTAACACTTTGACAGATCATTTGAAAATTCGGCATTGTTCATTCTCTTGGGTCTTATTATGAATATTGACAAAGCTGGAAGCAGTCTACAGATTCTCAAGCAATGGTGGCAGAGGTGATTGCATGGGTGTTTAACATGATCACTGTTCTTGTGCTATTAGCTCTTTGCCTTGCCCTGTCAAATTGGAGCTTCATTTTTTGACAACGGATTATGTATTTGATGGGGCAACGACAACGAGTTATTATGCCAAAATTGAAAAAATAAAAATGTGATGTAGCTTAATGTTCCTTTTGCCATAATTTTTTATGATTTTGATTTCCATTTTGCTCTGAAGTGTTTTTTTTTTTTTCTGTTGAATGTTCATGATTTATTTCCAACTTAATGTTCATGATTTATTTCCAACTTTTCTTTGGTTTCGCCAAGCGCTGTGTGGTATATGACTTGGTGATGGCGTGACTCTGTTGGAAAAGTCTTGTTTCTTTTCTGACTCATGATGACGTCCTATAACTTGACCCAATCTGTGATCCCCTTGCTTCTTTTCACTCCCTGATGTGGGCGCCTTAATGATGTCACATCCGTGTGTGCAGCATCTCCTGGGATGCAAGAGTTTTGTGGGTTTTCTGCGGACCTCTGATGGGTCCTCTTTTCACTGGGCCGATTGTCTCATGGGAATGTGACATTTGTGTGCCCTGGCTTTAGGAGCTAAATATACTCTGGAATTGTTTCTAAAATACCACACATTTCCCCGCTAAGCAGAAAATGTTATCTGCTGACCAGTTAGCTGAAGAGGAATCAAGTGTCTGATGCCCTTTTTACTTTGGTTGCTGGGGGTGGGCGGGAAAGCCAGTGAGCAGATGAGCCCGGAGCTCTGCTCTGCAGAAATGCTGAGCCCACGGGGCTGGTCCCCTCCTGGTCTCGCCTCATCTTCCAAACAGTTCTGCATTTCCAGAGTATGTTTGCTTGCCTTTTTCTTTCTTTCCCTCGCTGTGTCTTTCGTCTTGATTTAATTCTGTGCGTCCCCCACATTCTGTCAAAGCACCGTTCCTCACCTTGCAATCTAACCCCCTTCTGCTACCATTGTTCTCAGCCTCCCCTTTTCAAAATATTAATAATAGAAGCCAGCCCTCTGCCCCTCTGCGGGCCGTTCCAAGGCTCTTTCCTTCTACACTGGGGGGTAGTGTTCCGACACTGTTTGTGAATATACAGTCATGCTAACAAAGTGTGAGAAGAGACCCGCAAAGCACACAGAAGCATTATCACAGAAAATGAAGTAATTTTCTCTCTCAGTAACTGGCCTTGCCCTTCATTACCCTACTGGCCTTGTCTAATGTCACTTGTCCTTGTTGCTTTTCTTTAAAATTGCCTGATATCTTTCAAGCCCTAGATTCATTAGGAAAAAACACAGCCAACTGCCCTGTTTTATCTCTGGCTCCCTAGATGTCTGGAGCCTCTACCAGCCAGCCCTTTAATCACCAAGCTGATAAATTAGAAGCAGCCCTGGCTACTTCTTTCTTGGTTTTGCCACATTTAAAAATATATATTATGTATTCATCCTATAACTATTGAGGTGGTAATGGGTAGTTACAAAGAGGCTCTAACTATCTATGAATAAGAAAGAAAATCCAGTTTATTTTTAGATTTGGCTTGTCTCCCCTCACCACCCCAACCCCTCTTCCCACAGCAAAAGAAATAAGAGCTTTCTTTTCTAGGTTAAGCAACAGTGAGAAGTAATAGCCACTCTTGTGCCTCATTTCTGACCCTAAGTAATAGTCCTCTAAAACCTGATTTCCAAGAAGACTGCAAGATAGGTGAGGGGAGTAGCCACAGACAGCTCTGCCAGGAGAGCTGTGGAGCATAAATGTCCAGTGGACACAGGGACCGCTGCCCCAAGGACAAGGAATAAGCCAGATTAGAAGAAAATCTCCCTCAGAGCTTATTTTCTAGAGTTCTCGTGAGTTCTCAGAAAGCTGATGAAATAGTCGATATGTAGAAAAATGTTCCCATTGGATTGGAAGTGCCAGAGCTGTAGTATGCATATATATTTTGGGAAATCTTTGAAACAAGTTATTATCACATTATTATATTTAGTCAAGAAGATGTGCTCAATTCAGACCAGGAAAAGATGTAGAAACAGAATTTAAATTAGAGATCAAATGAATAATTTAAACTAAAATGTACAGCAAATGCTGAATATATTTTAATCAATGTACAAGCTGTTTTGTAAGCAATTTTTAGTCTGGGAAATAATATTCCCATAAGATTCAGAAGGTCTATAAAGGCTGCTGAGAATACTGTCCACACTTTCTAACAATCCTGAATGGAACTGCATAAATCATAGAGTTTATCAACAATCCTCTTTACAGCCAATTCTTTATTCCTCAAGTACATCATAGCCTCCAAGGAGGACAGGTCACATCTTACAAGAGATGATTTAAATGACTCAGAGACATCATGGCCTTCAACACCGAATCATATGGTGCAAAGTTAATGCCCTTGTCATTTCTCCTTCCATCTTCTTCGTTACGTCAACACAAAAGTCTGTTTGGTGCTTTAACAACTCCAGAAACTCACTACTATCCTTTTGAGAAGAAAGAACAGGCTTTGGATGGCTTTGCCATGCAGCTGAAGCTAGCTGGAACTAATTTTGTTTTACTTTCAGTTAATTTGATTTGGGGGCTTCCCAGGTGGCTCAGTGGTAAAGAATCCACCCACCAAGGCAGGAGACACAGGAGACTCAAGTTCAATCTCAGGTCAGGCAGATCCCCTGGAGTGGGAAATGGCAACCCACTCCAGTATTCTTGTCTGGAGAATCCCATGGATGGAAGAGCCTGGTGAGCTATAGTCCATGGGGTCGAAAAGAGTCAGACACAACTTAGCGACTGAGCATGCAATTTTATTTCTGTGGTTACCTTCTAGTTATGAAAAGTGACACTTTTTCCCATTTATGATAATGATATAAACTTTCTACCTGAAACACATTTTAAAGACAATTTAAATGAAATACTAAGTAAATGCTGATGTAGGAAGTAGAGGGGTACAGGAATATTAAAAGTAAATAACACGGTAGGGGAGACTCCTTGATTTGTAGCACCATTAGCTGACAACTAGACTGGGTCAGAGAAGGCAATGGCAAGCCACTTCAGTACTCTTGCCTAGAAAATCCCAGGAATGGGGTCGCAGAGTCAGACACAACTGAAGCAACTTAGCAGCAGCAGCAGCAAACTGTGGGTGACTCTGGCCTGGAGCAATTAACAGAGTACAGTGAGGATTAAATTACCACCAAAACTGTGCTTCTGGCATTTGGAAGAACGAGACTGAATGAGGGTGCTACCTTATACTGGCTGGGCTCTGACCGCTTCAATTATACGATCTCGCGCTCTTCTGATTTCTCTTCCAACTACAGAGCTTTGTGATTAGAGATGACAAGTTTGGTCAAGTAGGAATCGAGAGCACGGTGGATTTAGACTAAAAAGAAATTAGTCATCCTAGGCTTGTTAAGCATCTGGCGAGATGCTTTCCAGACCAGCAGTGAGCATCCAAGTAGAGACAACAGCTCGTTGCTTCCCTAATTGCGGCCCAGGGACAGCTTACCTCCCACACTTCCACTTTTCCAAGATCTGTAAGGACTCTTGTGCTACAGCGCATCCCGTCAGCCTGGCAATAACCTTTACTTGACCTTTTCTTTCCCTTTTCTCTGTTTCAAACTTTACCTACTGTGAGTCCCAAACCCAAGAATTTCATCATAAACAGACTAAGAAACCCCATTTTCAGACAGCATATTTGGTAACAGAGTCTAGCCCAATTGCTTCTGCATTTTAACAATCTGTAATGCTTAAAATGCCAACAAAGGTCCATATAGTCAAAGCTATGGCTTTTTAGGTAATCATGTAATGTACAGGTGTGAGAGTTGGATCATAAAGAAGGCTAAGTGCCAAAGAATTGATGCTTTCACACTGTGATGCTGAAGAAGACCCTTGAGAGTCCCTTGGACAGCAAGGAATTCAAACCAGTCAGTCCCAAAGCATGGAGAAGGCAATGGTAACCCACTCCAGTACTCTCACCTGGAGAATCCCATGGACGGAGGAGCCTGGTAGGCTGCAGTCCATGGGGTCGCTCAGAGTCAGGCATGACTGAGCAACTTCACTTTCACTTTTCTCTTTCATGCATTGGAGAAGGAAATGGCAACCCACTCCAGTGTTCTTGCCTGGAGAATCTCAGGGACGGGGGAGCCTGGTGGGCTGCCGTCTCTGGGGTTGCACAGTCAGACACGACTGAAGCGACTTAGCAGCAGCAGCAGTCCTAAAGGAAATCAACACAGAATGTTCACTGGAAGGCCTGAGGCTGAAGCTGAGGCTCCAATACTTTGGCCACCTGATGTAAAGAGCCAGCTCATTGGAAAAGACCCTGATGCTGGGAAAGACTGAAAGCAAAGGGAGAGGGGGCAGCAGAGGATGAGCTGGTTAGATAGGATCGCCGACTCGATGGACAAGACTTTGAGGAAACACCAGGACACAGAGGAGTCCATGGGGTGGCAAAGAGTCAGACATGACTCAGCGACTGAACAACAATGCTTAAGATCTAATGGACGAAGCTTTTAAAACATCTCATTTCTCCCAATGGGGAAAGAGATCTCTTGGCTCCTAGCAAGTCATATGCAGGTGATCATATATACACAGAACATTATTGCTGATGAAGGTAATAAAGGCAGAAAAATAAGCATCTTTTCCTGACTCATAAACTTCGACTGCATTTTTTTCTGCCGTTTCTTCCGTAACATTAACATAACAAAAATGTTTTCTGAGGCGTCTTTAAGCAAAATTTATTACTGGCTCCATTGCACAGTAGTGGATGCCAAGAAGGAGTTAGAGGCTCAACTAGAGATAGAGTTCTTGTCCAAGAAATATCAAGCCGCCAGACAGACAAAGCACACACAGACACAAAAATGCACCAGAAAGTCTTTACGACCACTATTATCCTTGTTCACAAGGCAAAATGGTGCACAGCAGATTTAGAAAAAGATGTTAGACAACTGAAGACAACTTGGCTGAACACATCAAGGACACAGGACTTGGAAACAGCTTCCCAGCCCCTTTTCTTTAGTCGTCCCCTTCAGTACCAGTATTACAGCAGTCATATCTCCCTTGACAGGGAGGATGAGGGAAAGGAGGTGTCTTTGGTACAGAATTCATATTGAAAATTTTTGTGGAAATGCTGGCAAAGTTGGGCTCTTTTTGAACCCTCTGAGCTTTATTTAAAAAAAAAAAAAAAAATAAAAGCTCAACAGGAATTTTCATAGTTTTTACTAATAAAACCTATAGTATCACAGCCATTTTTAAATGTGATAGAACAAGACAGTCTTGGAAGCAAAAGGGGTTGAGAGGGGGGTTCTGTTTGACGGGGAGGGGGCTGCCAGTGGGGAGACAACGGGCTGCAACTTCCCCTTAACAATCAACAACTAACTCAGCCAGGTGGGAGCATGCCTGGCGAGGGCCAGGGAGATGGGGGACCAGTGGCTGTTTTCCCCACAATGCTTTTGGGTAAGACTTCACTTACTTCTGGTTTTGAGAGGGAGAGGAAAGGTATCCTTCAAAATTCATAAGAAATTTGGCATCTACATCTTTACTGATAAAGAAAAATACAATTCATGAAATGTAGTCCATTCGTATAGTTTTAAATTTGTAAACTGTGCTACACCTACCCCTTAAAGATTTACTATTTACTATCATTGTTATTATGCTCTGTTAAACTGTTTTAATCTCCAAAAGTTTAGAATGAGTCTGAAGAACAGTTATGGGTAAAGAATAGATGTGCATCAGCTAGGAGTGGAAGAATAGGGTTGCTACAGTAAATACAGAGTAACCAGTTAAATTGTGAATTTCAGAGAAACCATGAATAATTTTTTAGTATAAGTGTGCCCCACCCCACCTGTTTCACGGGACATGCTTACACTAAAACGTTATTATTTATCTGAAGTTGAAATTTAACCAAGAGTTCTGCATATTGATTTGCTACCTTGGCAACTCTATTGAAGAGGCTGCTGATAATTTATTCAGTAAGTATATAAGATTTAATCTCTAGTCTACATTTGCCCTTTAACTCTTAGGAAATTTATAGTAACCTATATAAGAACAGGGCTTCCCTGGTGGCTCAGAGTTAAAGTGTCTGCCTGGAATGCAGGAGACCCAGGTTCGATCCCTGCGTCGGGAAGATCCCCTGGAGAAGGAAATGGCAACCCACTCCAGTACTCCTGCCTGGAGAATCCCATGGAGGGAGGAGCCTGGTGGGCTACAGTCCATGGGGTTGCAAAGAGTCAGACACGACTGAGCGACTTCACTATATAAGAGCAATTAAAGTAAAAATTTCATTCTGGGAGAAAATATTTTCATTATATCTAATTCCAGAGAAATATCACTAAAAGTTGTATATGTGTTTGGATATTAGGGTAATTGAAAAAATTGTCACTAAAAGTAAGCTTTCAAGTGTCACTTTTAAGTGAAGAAGGCTCAGAAATCAAATTGTTCCTAAACAAAGGCAAGATTAAAACCACTGTTTCTAATTTTAATTTAACCTCAGGTTTTTTTATCAACTATTATGTAACTATATGGGGGTTTTTTTTCTATAATTATTTGGATACCTTTTTTTTTTTTTTTTTTTTTTTTCATTTCCATTCTACATAGTGAACGATTTATCTGACAGATGAATTGATTTT
>SJYX01009945.1:258797-274546 GCA_006410675.1 Oreotragus oreotragus | reverse complement strand
TTTCCATGACTTTGAAGGAGATGAACTAGAATCCAGAGAGCACTAGAAAATAATAGTCAATTTCACAGTTAATTTAACAGAAAATGTAATAATGGTGACACTAACCCTAGTCGCAAAGAAAGGCATGCATTTCAGTCACTCAGTCGTGAGCGGTTTTTTGCAACTCTCTGTCCATAGGATTCTCCAGGCAGGAATACTGGAGTGGGTTGCCATTTCCTCCTTCAGGGGATCTTTCCAACCCAGGGACTGAACCCGAGTCCCCTGCAGCTCTTGCACTGGCAGGCAGATTCTTTACCACTGAGCCACCTGGGAGACCTAGTAATAGTAACATTAACCCTAGCTCAGTTGGTAAAGAACCTGCCTGCAATGCAGGAGACCCAGGTTCGATCCCTGTGTCGGGAAAATCCCCTGGAGAAGGAAATGGCAACCCACTCCAGTATTCTCGCCTGGAGAGTCCATGGACAGAGGAGCCCGGCCGGCTATAGTCCATGGGGCCACTTCTGCCGAGTGCTACAGTACAGGCCGATCTGATTCTCGGAGCCTATAGGCAAGGAGCCTGCAGGTCAGCCGGGGGTACCCACAGGTGACCTCCTGGCTAGCAGTGGCACGGCAAAGGCTGAGAGTTCAGAGAAGCACATATGGGAGGGAGGGAAACACAGAGATCAGAGAGACTGACAGGTGATAGATAAATAATAAATTGATTATTCAGTCCTATAGATTGTTAATTATATATACACAATATGTTTGGAAAATGGAATTTTGCATCAGTTTTGAATCTATAGTGTTTTCCTACATATCACTGGCATTTTCTACAGCTGTTTTATGCCAAACTAAGACCTCTGTGCTGGTAAAGCTGAGCCCCAGACTCCGCCTTCTCTGTCACTGGGTAAAACACTGGGGCTCAGGGCACACGCCAGACTTCATCCAGAACAGATTTTGAAATGTGGGGCCAGGAGGAGACTGAGAAAGAAATAATAATATAATTCAGGGTGCCACCATTTGGGGCTTCCCAGGTGGCACTAGTGGTAAAGAACCCCCCTGCCAATGCTTTTACTAAATTAATATTTCTTTGTCACCTGCCAGAAAATGAATCTATTGGTAGTCTCTGACGTTTCTTTGAGGCAACAAGGAAAATGATCTGTTGTGAGCCAGCCAGGCACTGGGCTCTCTACTGGACGACCTGGAAGGTTCCCTGTGAGCATGGGTGTTTGGGGGTGGGGCAGCAAGATACCCACGTGGTCAGCTGTAATTGTTCTTTCAGCCGCACAGGCAGAGATGTAGATTTGATCTAATTAATTTTGTATCCTCTTGACAACTTGCTAAATTTATCTGGGGTCTTGATGAGATTATTGTGGAAAGGGTAGAAGGAAAAGAAGTTAAATGTCAGCCATGTAGAAAGCTGTTTCGTCTCCCTGCCTGCCTGAAAGTGCACACCAATATTTGAATTTTCCTTTCTAGAGATACCAATTAAACCTTTTATCTTCACCTAACATCATTTTCTAAAAAAAAAAAAAAAAAAAAAAAAACCGGACTCAAATTATGATTAGAGAGACTTTAATTTTTTATTTTAAAATCAGCAACTTAAATCTTGGAGTGTTAAAAAAAATCAGTTCACCTCTAAAAGTGCTACTTACTTTAATCTATAGCTACTTTTTTAAGCCACATCACCCTTGACATGAATTCATTTTACCCCACCCTTTTCCTTCAGTCTTTCTCCGCCCTTTCTCTCATCTTTTGCGCAAAAACACACACAAATGACAAAGTTTTCTGACAGCTTAATGGAACTTTCAAGGACTACAGAGACTAGGTTAGGCATGATCATATTAACTGAACATCTGGTGGAGTTAAAAATGTGCTCTTTAATTGGCTCAACTGCACTGTGTTCAGCTAAAATTTGTTTTGTCCTCACAATAAAATTGGGAAGAGTCAGTGTGTATTTTGGAGCACGTATACTAATGGGAAAATAATACTAGCTTTGTCTCAGAACTCTTTCTGATCGTTTCTTGGTGTTTAAAAAAAAAAATGCTTGTTATATACAGGTTTGATTTTGCAAACCTCGCTGTTCCACAGAAAAAGTAGTCTAAGTTCCACAGACAAAGGGCAGAATGGTGGAAACAGGGAAATTTCTTGAGGATAGCCTCTCTTTTCTTGACGTTATACACGAGAATGGCCTCAAAAGCTGCAAGAATTGCTCAGAATACATAATTCATGCCATTGCTATAGAAGGAAAGAGGATGGAAGCGCTGCATCCACTCGGTGGTTGCAGGGAGACACAGGCTATGCAAGTCATAGTAGGTAAAGTCCTGCCAAGCGTGTGGCTGTACTGCAGGCCTGAGCAGACCCACAGGAACCCCATCAGACATCAGTCTCCCAGCACTTCAGTCAGAGAAAGACTCTAGAGTCAACCAGTGAAACACAGTTGATAAATTCACATATATTGGGTACAAAGAACAGGGGCTCTTCATCGGTGTCAGAAAGCTAATTACGGGTGGTATGAAGGTTTGTCATCCTTAATTAATATTTCTTAAGCTCTTGTAAGTCTATAGCTGGGTGTTATCTTTGTAGAGAGATTCCTTTTTAATGGGACAATAGGAATTTCCCACTGCAATTATTTTTTAAATTTGTGTTTTTAAAAAAGATGCACTCTTTTCCAAATATGTATCTGCAATTAGATTTCTTCACTGAAGGCAGGCGCAGCCATTAGGAACTGTATAGAGGTAATGGAAGTTCAGTACAATCACCACAGACAGCTCTCATTAGGAGAGAAAATGATGTCAAGAAATTTACAGGGCAGCACACTGTGTTATGCCTAACCTTTTGGACATATTAGAGCCTGTCATTTCCAGTCCTACCGCCTCTTGTTATTCATAAATAATAGATAACACTGGACACAATCATCTGACATTTGTTAAGGTAATAAATATACCCTAAGTGCTGACGGGTCTTGCACTCTGTGATTTAAAAGCACACAGCAGAAATTTAATGTAACTTAAAATGTCTTATATAATTCTGTGGGTTTGCAGATTCAGTTCAGCTCAGCAGATGTGTAAGCACCGAGCTCTGCTGAGTGCACTGTTGTAAGGCAGGACCTTCATTTGAGGAATAGAACATGAGCTCAGGTCCCCTACTTCTATCCAGAAAAGAAAGGAAAAGAATCTTCCTGAGTTTTTTATTCTCTTGTCTGATCGTGGCAAGGTAGGGGGAAAGATCCCCTGAACCAGATGTCCCTTGATGGCTGTGCATTGTTTGAGTGGAGATTTCAAGGTGACATGGGATGCAAGCTTTAAAGGCGGATGCTCTATGCAACTATATTTGGTAGTGAGTTCCTGCCAAGCTTCTCTTTGCTCTGTCCCTGAGACCCAGTCCTGACTGGGCTCTCTAGTACCGTCCACTAACTGAAGGCCTCTGGGACAGAGATGGGGAGAAATTCCTGTGGCTTTATGGCAGGGCAAATGAAGAGATGGTGGGCATTCTCCCAGCAGCTCCTGGCTCAAGCAGAAGGGGTTGACTCCGTTACAGAAGTAGTGATGCAGTGTTTCAGGCCATACATCAGGCTTCTGTCAGGTGCCAAGGGGAAATGTTAGGGATGCATCGTTCTCACCAATAAAATCACATCAATTGTGTATTCTTTGTCAGAATGTGGCAACTGCAAGAAAGTGTCATGCACAAGACCCACTACAGATTCATACTTTTGTGAACATCAAGGAAGATTGCATTATTATATTTTTATTTTACAAATAATTTAGCAAGTCTGGCTATACATTGCCTCAGTGCTGTCTGGGGTTGGACTTCAATGTAAAACACTTTGATGTGGTTCTCTGGAATATTATTCCTATCATTTAGGGCAGTGCCTCTCAAGCTTTAGCGCATGTATGAATCATCTGGAGGCCTTGTTAAAACACAGATTTCTGAACCCAATCCCCAGAGATTCTGATTCAAAAGTTCGAGTAAGACCCAAGGATTTGTATTTCCAACAAGTTACTAATACAGAGTCACCCTAATTTAGGACACTTTTCAAATTGTATGGCCTATCTTATTTAAGGTCTCTCTCCAAGATTCTGTTATATTTTTAAATCCTAATTTCTCCATTCTTGGCTAACACACTTGAACCCAAACAAAGTTTTGCATCAAAACAGTTTATCTGGGACCACACAGAAAGCAGGTAACTTGTCAGTTGGAAACATTCACCTTCCATTATTAATTGAGCATTAAATGTGTCCTGCACAGTGCTAAATGCTTTACATGAATTCGTTTATTCAATCTATTTAATCCATGCACAACACCCATCTCAGAGTCAATACTACTGGGGCTTAGAGAGATTGAGTGACTTGCCCAGGAACACAACTAGTTAGTTATAGATCCAAGACTGATACCCAGGTCTTCATGATCTCAAGATTTACATTCTTAACCAATACCCAGAGTCATCTATAACCCAGATTCCACGAACTATATCACCCAGTAAGTTTAAGTTTTAAGAGTATTCAAACAAAACTGTTTCCTCAAATTTGTTTTATCTTTGCATTGCAGAGAAAAAAAAAAAATCAGAGTGCTGCAAAAAATCCCAAAGAATGACCCAAATTCCACAATTTTATAAGACGATCTACTTCCTTATTTTGTAGCTTTGATGTCTCTTAAGAGAACAAAGGAAGATGGAACCGGGAAGCTGGAAAACAGAAATGCTTTGTCTGGTTTCCAAAACTTTAGATGTTGGGTTTCTAGTCTTCCAAGAAAGAAAACCTCAAAAAGAAGGAAAGTAAACCATGCAAATTCTGCTTAAAACTTGGCCCATCGAAAATAGTCATTACCTTTACAAAGACAGTGACAGTTTCAACACATGGAACCACAGGTCAACATTGCAAAGCATGGCTTTTAAAAATGATCTGGTCATGACCGCCATTCTAGACCTCATCTCCGCTCTGGGTGCAGTCCTCCCAGCGGCAGGGCCGAGTCTAAAACAGTGAGGCTGAGGAGGAGGGGCCAACCAAGCGCTCCCACTGGCCCAGAGGGGAAAATGAAGTTTTATGCTCATCCTCCCTTTTCTTCCTGCGATGGTATCCCCACAACAAATAAAAATGCATCAGTTTCAGAGGTGATAGGACTGGAAGTGGATTCATCCGCAGACGACCACAGGCAGCGCCATTTCAATTTGGGAGTTTTAAAATAGCCTCTGAACTGAGGATATGAAGCAGTCAGGAAGCTGTCTACTGTGGCATGGTCAGTCATTAACTTGATACCTCTGGAAGACAGACCATGGCCCCTTCTAGTACCTAATCTTCAGCCTGCCAGCGGGGAAAAAAAAAAGATTTGAAAATAAAAGAAAAAGGGAAAGTTTGAATTATAAACTCTGAGCCCATTTCCATGGCTGCTGGCAGTTTCGTTTATTCCTAAGCCATCTGGTTCGCATTATGCCGTGTAAGACTAGGAGAAGGCTGCTTCCTGCCGAGATAACCACAGAGAGCTCCCCCTGCACTTTCCGTGTGGTCATCTGCATGGGCCGGGGTGTGGCTCTGAGAATAAATTATCTGCAGTTAGGTTTTTCCCCTATTTGTTTTTTTCTCTCTTCGAAGGGATTACAGCGGGTCCTCTGTGGTTAGCCGCCGCGATGCTTGTCCGTTCATTCATTCATGCTGCCTTGCAGGACTCTGAGGCTGGCATTTTGGTGCACTTAAGATTTTCAAACAAGAAAAATTGGGTTGTTGGATTCCATTCACCCAAGTTGTTATGAGGATTTCAAGGAAATTACAGGCTTGTCTTACTATAAAGCAGAAGCAAGAGTCTATTTTTAGGGGATCCCACTCCAGAGCTTTTCTTGGTATCTTGCCATCTTTCTTAGCTCTCAGGCCCAACACGAACCCGGCTCTGGCTCAGTGGTGGAGGAAACGTCCATCCTCCTTTTCGCCTTTGCATATTTCTCTAAAGGACACAGAGAGGCTTTGTTGTCTTTGTGGTCACCGGGTCCGCTTCACACAGATGCCTATTAATCACTTCACTATGGAGACAGACACATCCATCATATCACAGCAGCTCCGAAACAGGCAGTCCAGTGAACGGGGTGAGAGGGGAAAGTGTGCACTTAACCATTTCAAGGTTCTGACAGTCGAAGGTCTCGTGTACTTAGCAGAGTAACTGGAGCGGGGATGGGTAAGACTTTTCCTTTGGTACTTAGTGTAATAGGTGCGATAGAGTCAAGGTATTTCTCTTTGTTTGGCTTCCTTTTTTTGATAGGACAGGTAACATCTCCCAGCCATGTCTGTATGGTGCAGGGGATAAGTACAGTTGAAGACAGAGTCTTAATTTTAATAACAGTGATAATAAATTCAAGTAGGCTGGCTGTGCTTTTGATGAAAAGGTACTGACTCTTTGAAGCCTGTAGTTTCTCAATAATGGATTCAGTGTGGAACAGATAAGCTGAAAGTCAGCTTTCTCAGGCAAGAAGACCCTTGAAATCACAGGTAAATTAATCAGTAATTTTCCTTCCAAACGGACATGTCTTCTAAACATCTTTTTCAGAATTTCAAGGCTTTTCACAGTCTGCTTCCAAATGGGGTTCAGCTCTCACTCCTATCTTCCCCTCCAAGTACTCATTCAGGCATGCATTCATTTACTATTTATTTAACAGCTATTTACTGAGCACTGTATGCCTGGGGGTGCAGCCGAGCAGAAAATCTCCCCTTCCTGGAGCTGTCTGGAGCAATTTATGTGTGAAAAACAGAGCATCATAAGAGTGATGACTTTAAGGGAGAGAGGTAGAGGTCAGGGAACCCTTAACCAAAGGAAGAGCTAAACTGGCTTGAGGGAATTGGAGACAGTTTCTTCATGTCAGCTGAGACCTGAAGGAGGTCGGAGGGCTGGGAGGTGAGCAGGGGTTTTCTGGGCAGAGGGAACAGCCTGTGTGAAAGCCCAGAAGCAATGAGAATGCAGCAGCGAGGTGGTGCCTAGAGCTAGGAGGCTAGAAGGCAGCTGGACCACTGGCCACCACTGAACACAGCCTTCGCTTTCCTCCCCACCATGCCTTGGTCCTTGTTGCTCCCTCCACTTGGGTTGACATCCCATGCACTTAAAGACTTAGCTCAAACGTCAGCTCCTATATAAAGCCTTTGCCCATCCGTATTAGGTAGAAGCAATCATCTCATGATGCTTCTGGGCTTTGGATGTAGTTCATGTGCACACAGTTCTCCTGTACTGGATCCCAGACTCTGTGCCTGCTTCATCTTTGTCTCCCCAAAGCCCACCAAGGGACTTTCGTCCATGCTCAGTAACTGCTTGCTGAAGGCAGCCGCAAGGTGCGTTTGGTCAAAAGCTTGTTAGTCCAGGAGAGGACAGTCAAGGCGCCAACAACATCACAATCCAGCCCTGAGTTAGGAGAGCGTCTTTTCTGAGGCATGGCTGGCGCTGGGCATCCTGTGCAGACTAGAGACAATGGGAGAGAATCTTCGAGCTACCAAAAACCATTATTTAAATAAGGAACTTGATGTTTGACATTTCAAACTGCATGGACATCGTCATCATAGGAAAAATCAGAAATGTGTTGGGTTTCCTCTTATTTTGCCATTTATACCTGCTCTTATTGTGAATTCCATATTGTAGGGCCTGGAGGGCGGGGTTGTTCATAATCTTTTCAGCCTCTAAAGAGCTTCACACTGCCCCTCTGAGACCTCCTTCCAGCAGCCTCTGAAAACTCTCTCAGCTCAGAAAAAAAAAAAAGAAGTGGAGATTCTATTCTTTCTCAGTTCTGCCAATTTAAGGCATGATTTCAGAGAAATCTTTGAGCCATTGTGTGTCTAGCTTCCTGCAATAGGAAGGTGGAAAGAATAACCATTTAGCACCTCATGACTGGTGAGAAATAGCTGGCGGTTAATGAATCAATGCAAAGGGTTTCTCAGATACTGTTTTCATTACTAATGCCCCATTTTCAAATGGTGAGACCAGAAAGAAGGCCCAGGGGTTGGTAGAGGAAGGTATTCCAGCAGCCCAGGGTGGAAAAGGCATCACCCTACAAAGGCCCTTCTACTTGCCTAGGGTTTCCCTGCCACTCTTGGAGCAATGATGTTCCTCCAACCCCAACCCTGAGCCCTTTGCAAAGATGCATTGGTTTTGTATTAGCTGATTTTGCTGGAGCACTCAGTTGTTACCAATAACCCATTTACCTTCATCCTCTTTTGGAATTATCCCAGAACAAGTATCTTTTTACCTTAAAAACAGTTTATCCTATTATTTTGAATACATATTGAGCACCNCCAACCCTGAGCCCTTTGCAAAGATGCATTGGTTTTGTATTAGCTGATTTTGCTGGAGCACTCAGTTGTTACAAATAACCCATTTACCTTCATCCTCTTTTGGAATTATCCCAGAACAAGTATCTTTTTACTTTAAAAACAGTTTATCCTATTATTTTGAATACATACTGAGCACCTTCATAGATTTCTTTCATCTAATGGTTGTTTGTATGATTATATTTTGTTATATGGGGATATAGTTCTGTGATTTCAAAAGCAAATCACTTCAAAGATGACCCACCAAGTTTAGAAGTCTATTTAAAAACTGTCTGTAAATGTGTTGCAAACCCATTTATTTAATAATTACTTAGTAAAGTGCCCGACCAAGAGCACTGGGGATGGTGAGGATTTTAAATGCATATAAAATATGTACCCTGCCCTCAAGGAGCTGATTATAGGATTATTACCCGACTAGGAGTCTAACCGGAGAAGGCAATGGCACCCCACTCCAGTACTCTTGCCTGGAAACTCCCATGGACGGAGGAGCCTGGTAGGCTGCAGTCCATGGGGTCGCTGAGTCAGACACGACTGAGCGACTTCACTTTCACTTTTCACTTTCATGCTTTGGAGAAGGAAATGGCAACCCACTCCAGTGTTCTTGCCTGGAAAATCCCAGGGATGGCAGAGCCCAGTGGGCTGCCGTCTGTGGGGTCGCACAGAGTCAGACACGACTGAAGCAACTTAGCAGCAGCGGCGGCGGCGGGAGTCTAACTAGTAATATGCATGAGTCCCACGTCATTTCAGTGATGTCAGATTCTTTGCCACTCCATGGCCTGTAGCCCACCAGGCTCTCCTGTCCAAGGGATTCTCTAGGCAAGAATACTGGAGTGAGTTGCCAAGCCCTCCTCCAGGGGATCTTCTCAACCCAGGGATCAAACCTGCGTCTCTTTACATCTCCTGCACTGGCAGGAAGGTTCTTTACCACTAGTGCCACCTGGGAAGCCCCACTATTAATATAATCATTGTGTTTTGCTCAACATTTCCCACTGTTGTTGTTGTTTCACTTATTTCAAAATTCAGGGCCTACAGGCAATCCTGAAACAGAGGTACATATTCCCTGATGTTGCCTCAACATATCAACTTTTTGGCAACATTTGCACAGTCCAAGGTTTGCAGCTGGGAAGAACACGTCTACCCCTCCTCTGGGAGACCCACAGCAAATGGAATCTAATGGCAAAGCTGTGACTGTCACTCTTAAGCCCTCCGTGAGTTACTAACCCCCCATCTCTCTTTGGTGGTTTCCTCTGATCTTTAGATGTGTCCAGCAGACTACTGTACTTAAGCTCTTTCTTAATCATTATTTCAATTGATTCTTGTAACTGTGCAGTCAGGCATTAAGATTAAGGGTGTTCACCCCACATTACAGATGGAAAAAACTGAGGCCCAGAGACATTGTCACTTGCTGGGTCATCCAGCAGTAAGTGAGAGCCTACAACTCCAGGCCTTTGGAGATCTCTAGTGTTACACAACCCTCAGCCTGACTGACAGGTCTGGTGTGTTCAAGTCTTCACAATGACCATCTGTACAAAGCTGATTTAATCATTTCCACAGATGCTGCTTTGCCCTTTTCTTATGATATAATCAGAAAGCTTTAAGTTTGGAAGGCATCTTCCAAAAATAACTTTTCACGTCTCATCTTCTTGACTCTGCTTTCAACGTAATCTCTGATCTGTTTCTAACTTTGGACATGGGGTTTCTGAATTTGCACAAGCAGAGGAGGGAAGCCACCTGTTTCAAGGTAGCGATCTCAAAGCCCAAGAAATGCAGAAGGGTTTTTAAAGACACTATTTACATAACAAAATGAGCCAAAGAAAACTGTCTGAGACTATTTTTCTCAAAGGTCAGACCCTGCTTGATTTGTGAACAACCAAAAACCTGAACTCAAATATCATGCACTAAAAAAGTTTTTCCCAGTGAAAGAGCAAATGGGGTCCAAGAGACTCGGATAGTTAAGGACCTTCAGACATGAAAGACTATTTGGGAACTAAAAGCAAAGTTAAGAAGCAATGTATATACTTTAAATTTTTGCAGTTTTCCCAATTAAACAATAAATGAAACAAATGGGTTGCTCTAGCCTTCTTCTATGATCCTCTTAAACTGAGATGGTAATTTAAACTGTAAATTGACAGTCAATTGTAGATCACTACCTATCACAAGTATGAATTTATTGGGAAGCCCCCATAAATACAGTTGCCAGAAGGGACCCAAGAAATGCCCACTGCTATGAAACAATCTACCTAATATCTGTATTGGGTGGGGCCCAGCCTGTGTTACACCCCACTGACATCACCAAGTCAATAAGTGAAATTAAGCCCATTTTATTCACAGGTGTGCATTTCTGTACCATCATATGTAGGTGGTTAAAAATGATGTTCAGCAGAACACCATGCAAAACCAAAGTTGAAGGAAAATTGGTTGCTATTACAAGGAAATGCAAATTTAAGGAAGAAATTCTCATTAGCGCACTTCTTGGTATTAAAACATATTTGGATGCAAGACACCTCACTGTTTGGGGAGCTCCACAACCTAAAAAGGTGTGAGTTTTAGCTGAATTTCCTGCTGGTTTTTTGCCTCTCCGTTTCTACCCTTTAAAAGTTCATGAAGATAAATCGTGAAATATTTGACAAGTATCACATTTGGAAATTAGTTTCTGACCGGTATTTTCCCTGGGTGAGTTTCCTCCCTTGCCCTTCAACACCAAGGGCATTTGTTTAATCACAGAATCTTTGTTTCTCAAGAGATATTTGCTGTTTCTATAATATTTATTCCCCCACCTGCAGTTGCAATCCTTTGTCACAGGACAGTCATTTCCACAGCAACCAACTGTGATGTCATGATTGAGGGGATGAGGAAGTGCACAAAGAAAAGAGAAAGAGAATGCTTTCTTCTCCAGGCTGAGTTTTCTGAGTTTTAAAACCATCACTTCACCAATCAAAATATTTTAACAGAAAAACCCCGTGACAAAGCTGCATTTCCTCAGGGTCTCAGTTGTCACACACAAAGCATTTCAGTGTAAGGGTTGTGTGTTGTGGGTTTGGGAAAGGGTAGAGATTTTTATTTCATTTTATTCTCATTCTGTACTACTGATATCTGCCAGTAAAATACATTAAACATATTCCAGAAAGAGTTGATTTAGTTGATGAAAAATGTGTCTCCTGAGACCAGAGAAGGTACATTTTCTGTCTTACTATCATTTCCATAATAGGAACAATGTTTACATTTCCTCAGCCCATGTTAGAGCCTCTAATGTATTCATGTTCTTTCACTCTCCAGAGGCAGGAATTGAGGTATTTGAGATTTTATTTTTTCAGCTACTGCATCAAGCACTTAAGATCTGACAATTGTGATGTGTATTCTCACTTGGCATTAAAAAATAAAAGCTTCAGTGTTTGCATTTGATTAGAGTCTCTCAGCTTGGTGGCTGATTAAGCAGGAACAGGGAAAGCCACTTTCTTCAGAAACACAGCATCTTGGTTAATGTAGTGTAAGATTATTGACGGGCAGAGTCACATAATTTTTATTAAATTGAAGAGATTAGCTCTGCTGAAGAATCTCACCGTGACAGCAAACTCTAGCTGTAATAATGAGACCTGACACTTCACAAACCCACTACAGGACCCCAGATGGTCCTACTTTGAAATATTCTTTCAGCTCAAGTAGAGGAAGAGCTTCATTCAAATATTCAGCCTATTTACCTAAAATTGAGTTTTTTTAACATGGGTTTTTTGTTTGTTTGTTTTTGGAGAAGTGATGCAAAATCAGCATATGGGCTTTAGCTACTCTCTTTCATTTTAAATGATACCCACTGTCTTTCCCCCTGTTGCTTGAAATGCTAACCTAGCTGTTCTCCAGACAGAGGCCATGAGGCCCACCAGGAAGTAAGTCATCAGCAAACTCCCTGGAAGCCTGGAGCAGTGTGCCATTTGTTCATTTAACATGCATAAAAGTATTGCCTATTTCCCCAGACTCAAAATACCTCCCTGGCACTTTTATGATGGGGAAGACTGAAAAAAAGATGAAAAGGGAAAGAGGATTAGATTTTGGAAAGGAAAAAACCACCATATTCCACGGACTGAACCAACTTAGAAAGAGCCCATACTTGAAAAGAGGGGAATGCACCTTTTCAAAACACAAAGAAGACAATAAGGGAAGTCTATTTACATCCTGCGGGGTGGGGCGGGGAGGATTAATGAGTTAATGTTTGGCAAGAGGGAGCCTCAAAGACAAGTTCTGCAGAGGTGCCATTGTCACTTATTACTGTTATTAATTAACAGGGTGAATGCCAAACAAAATTAATCCTCGGGGTCTGCTCTCATTTCTTCACACCATACGCGATGTCTTTTGCAGGAGTGATTCGGGAGAGCTATCTCAAAGGCCACGACCAGCTCGTTCCTGTCACCCTCCTGGCCATCGCGGTCATTCTGGCTTTTGTCATGGGGGCCGTGTTCGCGGGCATCATCGTCTACTGCGTCTGCGATCACCGGCGCAAAGACGTGTCCTCCGTGCAGCGCAAGGAGAAGGAGCTCACCCACTCGCGCCGCGGCTCCATGAGCAGCGTCACCAAGCTCAGCGGCCTCTTCGGGGACACCCAGTCCAAAGACCCCAAGCCAGAGGCCATCCTCACGCCACTCATGCACAACGGCAAGCTCGCCACTCCCAGCAACACCGCCAAGATGCTCATCAAAGCCGATCAGCACCACCTGGACCTGGCCGCCCTGCCCACCCCGGAGTCCACGCCAACGCTGCAGCAGAAACGCAAGCCCAGCCGCGGCAGCCGCGAGTGGGAACGGAATCAGAACCTCATCAACGCGTGCACCAAGGACATGCCCCCCATGGGCTCCCCGGTGATCCCCACTGACCTGCCCCTGCGGGCCTCCCCCAGCCACATCCCCAGCGTGGTCGTGCTGCCCACCACACGGCAGGGCTACCAGCACGAGTACGTGGACCAGCCTAAAATGAGCGAGGTGGCGCAGACGGCGCTGGAGGACCAGGCGGCCACCCTGGAGTATAAGACCATCAAGGAGCATCTCAGCAGCAAGAGTCCCAACCACGGGGTGAACCTGGTGGAGAGCCTGGACAGCCTGCCCCCCAAAGTCCCCCAGCGGGAGGCCTCCCTGGGCCCTCCCGGAGCCTCCCTGTCGCAGAACGGCCTGAGCAAGCGGCTGGAGATGCGCCCCTCCTCGTCCTACGGGCTGGACTATAAGAGGAGCTACCCCACGAACTCGCTCACCAGAAGCCATCAGGCCGCCACCCTCAAAAGAAACAATACTAACTCCTCCAATTCCTCCCACCTCTCCAGGAACCAGAGCTTTGGCCGGGGAGACAACCCGCCCCCCGCCCCACAGAGGGTGGACTCCATCCAGGCGCACCCCTCGCCGCAGCCCTCAGGCCAGGCCGTGAGTGTGTCGAGGCAGCCCAGCCTCAACAGCGCCTACAACTCACTGACCCGGGCGGGGCTGAAGCGCACGCCCTCGCTAAAGCCGGACGTGCCCCCCAAACCCTCCTTTGCCCCTCTTTCCACATCCATGAAGCCCAACGACGCGTGTACATAATCCCCGGGGTGGGGAGGGGGCAGGTGTCGAACCAGCAGGAAAAGGCGAGGCGCCCGCCCGCTCAGCTCGGCAAGGTTCTCCATGGCTGAGTACCCACCCGACCAAGACGCCGCGGCGGCGCCCGGGACTCTCAGTCCCTCCCTGGGACGCAGCGCGGGGAAGGGACTGTCGACAACTGGGCCGTGCGGTTCGGTGAA
Organism: Oreotragus oreotragus; assembly: GCA_006410675.1. Classification (NCBI taxonomy): domain Eukaryota; kingdom Metazoa; phylum Chordata; class Mammalia; order Artiodactyla; family Bovidae; genus Oreotragus; species Oreotragus oreotragus. Next base: position 260,521 of record SJYX01009945.1, on the reverse strand, counting down.
GGTTGGCGACGCGGGACTCACCTCCATTTCTCTTCCTTCACTCTTCCCCCACGCCCTGCAACAGGCTGGACTCACAAAAGACTTCAATCAGCATCACAAACGAGCCAAAAGCACACATACCCACCCCTCCACCCACGCCCACCGAGAGCGTCTGCGCGCCCGCGTGCGCGCTCACACACACACATACACACGCGCGCGTGCGCACACACACGTGGATAGCAACAGCAACGTCGCGTCCATGACTGCACGGGGCGCTGCCCAACTGGGCTAGCGTTCCCACCTGCAAAACACATTTTTTTTTAAATGAGAATTAAAAAGACAAAAAAAAAAGAATTCATTGATAATTCTAACTCAGACTTTAACAATGGCAGAAGTTTACTATGCTCAGATACTGTGAAATGCCCACCAGTTACAGCTTTCTGTTATAACAGATGAATGCCATGCTGGGCAACTATGTCATAGATTTCTGCTCCTCTCTTTTAATGAAATAACGTGACCGTTAACGCAAGTAACTCTTTATTTATTGTTCACTTTTCTTTTTTCCTTAAGGAAAGGACTCTTCCACATACCATCCTCTGAACAGCTCTTCAGAAAGCCCCCTTGATAGTTAAAACTATTTAACGTGAAATCCATTAACTGGAATAATTGAGTTTCTTTATTTTTACAATAAATTCACTGAGTAAATAAGTCAGAGCTGGAATTCTGAGCTTTGTGTTTGGACTGTCTGATCTCTAGCTAAAGAAAAAATACTTAAGAGGGGAATATTTATTTAAATCTACCAGCTTAATTTTCTGGTCAGGTCCCTGGCCTATAACATGCAAAAGAATATTTTGTTTTAAAGTCCTTCCAGATCCTAACTTCTAAAGCAACCAGGAGAGGAACTTTGAGAATGGCACCTCGTGCCCCATTGCTGCCAACATAGCTTTGTCAGGGGTTCCTACTTTCTGTGAAGGCACCAGCTTGTGAAATACCATCTCATTTCACCTTGCATGTGAGACAGCAAACAAAATCTACCAATGGTGTGAACTAATTAATATGCTGGCTGCTACCTTGCATAAATTAATGGTTTGATCACACAGGTTTTTCGTGGGGTTACATCTGTGAATAGCCTGTTTTCCACATGTAAATTTGTGCCTTACACCCTGAGTTGTGTATACTTGTAAACTGTCATTATGATAATCTTTTCCCTCTTTTGAAATAAATGCAGATATTTATTTGATCCTCCCTCCCCCCACCCCCACTGCAGTCCTCTGGAAGATTAGCATCCAGCTGAGGGAAGGAGGATGCAGTAGTGATGGTTATAGGAGAGCCAGGTGGCACCACAGCCTGATTCACACTTCCATCTAGTGGTGCCAACCCCAACCACCCTTTGGCCATGCTGCCAAGCATGGATCTCAGTATTGTGGGTGGCAAATCCCCTTTCTTCCTCCAGAGCTCCCTGCTTCCCTTGTATTCTCAGATCATTTCAACATGATGATGTCCTCATTAGCCAGCAGAAAAGGGACTAATGTCCCAGTCCTCATTTCTGCTGTGTCCACTGCCAGGAGAACACGCTGTGTGAGGCTGGGCAGGCACCTGGGGGTAGTCTCCAAGCCATGTGCTAGGCACACACGTGCAATGCACACAAAGAAATAACATGGAAATAGATGCAGGCAGGCTGGTCCCTGCTGTGATTAATGAGTAACTCCAAGTACAAGGCCGACCACAATGGATGCTGCAAAAAC
>SJYX01009945.1:160891-257991 GCA_006410675.1 Oreotragus oreotragus | reverse complement strand
AAAAAAAAAAGAATTCATTGATAATTCTAACTCAGACTTTAACAATGGCAGAAGTTTACTATGCTCAGATACTGTGAAATGCCCACCAGTTACAGCTTTCTGTTATAACAGATGAATGCCATGCTGGGCAACTATGTCATAGATTTCTGCTCCTCTCTTTTAATGAAATAACGTGACCGTTAACGCAAGTAACTCTTTATTTATTGTTCACTTTTCTTTTTTCCTTAAGGAAAGGACTCTTCCACATACCATCCTCTGAACAGCTCTTCAGAAAGCCCCCTTGATAGTTAAAACTATTTAACGTGAAATCCATTAACTGGAATAATTGAGTTTCTTTATTTTTACAATAAATTCACTGAGTAAATAAGTCAGAGCTGGAATTCTGAGCTTTGTGTTTGGACTGTCTGATCTCTAGCTAAAGAAAAAATACTTAAGAGGGGAATATTTATTTAAATCTACCAGCTTAATTTTCTGGTCAGGTCCCTGGCCTATAACATGCAAAAGAATATTTTGTTTTAAAGTCCTTCCAGATCCTAACTTCTAAAGCAACCAGGAGAGGAACTTTGAGAATGGCACCTCGTGCCCCATTGCTGCCAACATAGCTTTGTCAGGGGTTCCTACTTTCTGTGAAGGCACCAGCTTGTGAAATACCATCTCATTTCACCTTGCATGTGAGACAGCAAACAAAATCTACCAATGGTGTGAACTAATTAATATGCTGGCTGCTACCTTGCATAAATTAATGGTTTGATCACACAGGTTTTTCGTGGGGTTACATCTGTGAATAGCCTGTTTTCCACATGTAAATTTGTGCCTTACACCCTGAGTTGTGTATACTTGTAAACTGTCATTATGATAATCTTTTCCCTCTTTTGAAATAAATGCAGATATTTATTTGATCCTCCCTCCCCCCACCCCCACTGCAGTCCTCTGGAAGATTAGCATCCAGCTGAGGGAAGGAGGATGCAGTAGTGATGGTTATAGGAGAGCCAGGTGGCACCACAGCCTGATTCACACTTCCATCTAGTGGTGCCAACCCCAACCACCCTTTGGCCATGCTGCCAAGCATGGATCTCAGTATTGTGGGTGGCAAATCCCCTTTCTTCCTCCAGAGCTCCCTGCTTCCCTTGTATTCTCAGATCATTTCAACATGATGATGTCCTCATTAGCCAGCAGAAAAGGGACTAATGTCCCAGTCCTCATTTCTGCTGTGTCCACTGCCAGGAGAACACGCTGTGTGAGGCTGGGCAGGCACCTGGGGGTAGTCTCCAAGCCATGTGCTAGGCACACACGTGCAATGCACACAAAGAAATAACATGGAAATAGATGCAGGCAGGCTGGTCCCTGCTGTGATTAATGAGTAACTCCAAGTACAAGGCCGACCACAATGGATGCTGCAAAAACGTTGACTGGGGCAAAAGGTTTTTAATTTTTTTTTTATTTCATTATCCTTTTGTGGCTGTGGTTTGTAGGGGGTGGGGGTGGGGTGTGTGTTTTTCCCCTTGGTTTTCATTACTCAAGACACACAAGGGACTTTTGTTTACTTACTCTATTGCAAAGGACTGTCAACATACTGTAAACTGTGACCATTGCTGTTGGTTGTTGTTTTTTTAAACCGCTAAACAGTATATCTGGTGGCCTCTTTGTCTCATTTTCATTTCCAGTTCAATCTCTGGGTTTAGTTTTGTCTTAAAAAGAAAACTTCTGAAAAAGACAATCTGGGATAACTTTGAATTGGCTAGTGAAGAGTGGTACCTCCATAATCAGAGCGAGACCTGGGTGTGCAGCCAGAACACGTGCACGACCTTTTTATTCCAGACATCCCTTCAGTTTTGCTCTCGTTTGGGATAGGTTTTTGTTGTTCTTGTGTTGTTATGCTTTTGTTTTGTTAATGGAATCCATATTCACACCCTGTGAACTCTGTGCCCTGAAACCATGAAACTTGGCTGCAAAGAGAGATATTGTCTCTTTCCGTCTATTTTCTTTAGAAATGCGGAACTTAGGAAGATGATGGGTATAGATCACTCTGCTACCTTCTTCCCCAAGCTTCACTCCCACTAGAAATGAGGTGCAGCACCCACCCACTCTCTCTGGTCCCCATGTGCGGGCATGGATGCCTCAGCTGTGTTACAGAGACCTGTGTCTGCCTCCACCCCTCCTTGCCTCCCACAACCCATCACTCATGGTGTTAACCCTAAAATGCCCACAGGTATTGAGATGGTCTTCTGCATTAAAGTATTTTTCCCGTTTTCTTTTGTTCCCCACAGCGTGTGGGGGGAGGGTCCCTAAGCCTGAGTGTGCCTTTGCTCTCCACCCTTGCTAGACACTGGTAGATGCAACCAACTCAGATTTATGTTTGTTGTAAAGTTGTAAAAATATTGTGATGTCACCAATTTTCCTTCCATCTCCACATCCCCTAACATCTGGTTCATGACTTAATGTATGTTGTAAAAAAGTAAAAAAAAAGAAGAGAAAAAAAGGGAAAAAAGACAAAAAGGCAAGGAAAAGGCTCTTTATTACTTAAAAGTAATAAAACAAGACTGTTCTGCATTCTCTTTTGTGTCCTGAATGCTTTTGTGTATCTCATAATTTCCTCCTTTTTCGCCCCTCCCCTTGTGGGCTCAGATGCTTCTCTTTCCATCTTTATTTGGCTTCCAAAGCATAAATCACAATGTAGTTAGGCCCATTTGTTTGCAGTATCCACACCCTGCTCCCCAAATTATTGATGTGTTTTCTCTGCCTGCACCCAGCCCGGAGCAGGATTGGAGCAGAAGCCACCAGTAATTAAAAGGCAGAGCACACGTTGACTCCCTCGATTCATTTTATGCATTTTCTTTTTATGGGCTTGTTCATCATCAAACATTTATGGTAGGCTTGATAGTTTAAGAGATCAAGGCTAGGATTTTAGTATGTAAGGTCCACTAAAAATAGATCTTTGCACAGATGTGACTTCAGCCTTTTTACATATTAATAAGGTAGAGGGTGCCAGATTTTACTCCTTGTTAGCATCTATCTCTTATAAGCCAGAAGACATGGCTGGAGGTATATTGCAGTGCAGCACTTGGTTTTTATTTTGCAGGGTAGCATTTTGAAATGCCTAGATCAGGTTTTTTTCCCCCTTCTGGAGTATTTTTAAAACAGTTATTTAAATAAGTCTTCAGCCTGTAGTAGTTTACTGCTGACCTTCTGAAAATATCTTTTTCAAGTGTTTTGGGTCAGTTTGAATGTGAAAAGCTGTGGCTGGACCTCAGTTTACACCCCTCAGTGGTCTGGTCACCTTTCGCTAAGTTATTTCCAATTGTTTTACTTGAATTCCACCCACAGGGCCAAGTGCTATCAGGCACAAAGTTGACTCGAATATAGTCCCTGCCTCCTCATTTATAAGGAGGGGTGGACCTGGCCTCTAAGACTGGGTGATGGGAACAAAGTGCTGAGGGAAAGGCCCAGAGATTTGGGGCTCTGCATATGAGCTGGTCCTTATAGAATCAGTTCTCTGGACGTCTGACCCGGACAGAATGGCTAAGTTGTACAAAGGTGCCAAGGGCGCTGTGATTGCAACACAGAAAGTTGAGTGGACCTTGAGCGGGATCTGTGAAAGAGCCTGGCCAGGGCAGGGCTGGGAAAGGGGTCGATCAGGAGAGGCCTGTGTACCATAGGCAGGATTCTAGCTGATGGGTAGTGGAGCGCATTAGAAGTCCATGAAGCTGCAAGCACATGTGTTTGTGTTTAGAAAACTACCTGGCAGTAATGTGGAAAATGGACTGGTTCAGGAAGAGGCTGCTGACTGTCAGGCAGTGTGCCAAGCGGCATGCCAAGTTGGTAGGAGCAATGCATGAAAACCCCACATCCAGTTTTGGATTCTTTTGGAAACAGAACTGACTCGGCTCTGTGACCATTCCTTCCATGGCTGGTCAGAAGAGCTTCCTTCTCCTTCCTGTCCAGTTATACCCAAATGTCAAATGGAGAGAATGACCAACAGCTTGCCGGACCCTTCTGTTTTAAAAAATGAGGACGCTGTAGTCCATTGAGTAAAAGGATTTGCCCATGATCCTAAAGCTGGTGGTAGAACACTCTACCAAGCACAAATTTATTGCCTTTTACTATTCAGTTCAGTTCAGCCACTCAGTTGTGTCCAGCTCTTTGCAACCCCATGAACTGCAGCACACCAGGCTTCCCTGTCTATTACCAACTCCCAGAGCTTACTCAAACTCATGTCCATCAAGTTGGTGATGCCATCCAACCATCTCATCCTCTGTCGTCCCCTTCTACCACCTTCAATCTTTCCCAGCATCAGGGTCTTTTCCAATGAGTCAGTTCTTCACATCAAGTGGTCAAAGTATTGGAGTTTCAGCTTTAGCATCAGTCCTTCCAATGAATATTCAGGACTGATTTCCTTTAGGATGGACTGGTTGGATCTCCTTGCAGTCCATAGGACTCTCTAGAGTCTTCTCCAACCACCACAGTTCAAAAGCATCAATTTTTTCAGTGCTCAGCTTTCTTTATGGTCCAACTCTCACATCCATACATGACTCCTGGGAAAACCATAGCTTTGGCTAGAGAGACCTTTGTTGGCAATGTCTCTGCTTTTTAGTATGCTGTCTAGGTTGGTCATAGTCTTTTANTAGGACTCTCTAGAGTCTTCTCCAACCACCACAGTTCAAAAGCATCAATTTTTTCAGTGCTCAGCTTTCTTTATGGTCCAACTCTCACATCCATACATGACTCCTGGGAAAACCATAGCTTTGGCTAGAGAGACCTTTGTTGGCAATGTCTCTGCTTTTTAGTATGCTGTCTAGGTTGGTCATAGTCTTTTAATTTCATCGCTACAGTCACTATCCACAGTGATTTTGGAACCCAAGAAAATAAAATCTGCCACTGTTTCCTTTTTTTCCCCTTCTATTTGCCATGAAGTGATGGGACCAGATGCCATGATCTTAGTTTTCTGAAGGTTGAGTTTTAAGTCAGCTTTTTCACTCTCCTCTTTCACCTTCATCATTAGAATAATGTTAGCTTAAAAGACCTGACACCTACTACTCCCAAACTGCATCNTTTTCCCCTTCTATTTGCCATGAAGTGATGGGACCAGATGCCATGATCTTAGTTTTCTGAAGGTTGAGTTTTAAGTCAGCTTTTTCACTCTCCTCTTTCACCTTCATCATTAGAATAATGTTAGCTTAAAAGACCTGACACCTACTACTCCCAAACTGCATCTCCAAACCACTCAGCCATCCTTCTGGAAGCCATTTGGACACGCCTCACTCTCCCCCAGCTGAGCATCCCAAATTCCTTCATCCAGGTTGAGGCAAAGGGATAGGCTGAGGTTCAGACCACACTGACAAGTAGGTAGACAAGTCCTGCCTACTGTGCAACCTGAAACTTCAGATGGTGACTTTCACTTTGTTCTGGTGGTGAAGAGGTGACCAAGGCTGACCAGATGCAGCCTATATTTTAGCTGCATTTTAGGCCCTGGGGACGTCCCTGCTCAGACCTGAGATGTGCATCAGGTAACCTAGCTTTTTAATTGTGTTTGCTTGCTTGCCTGTTATAGGGTTGGTGGCTTCTGCCAAAAGCTTTTAGACAGCCAGCTCCCAGGAGTGGCTGTCCCAGTACAGGCTAAGTATTTCATGGGGCCAGGCTAGGTATTTCATGGGGCCAGGGTTGGTGTCTTAGACCTGCCTGCTTCCCTTAAGTACAATGTCAAGCAAGCACAAACTTGTCTCATTGTTCAGTCTTGTAAGTTGGCAGAAGACATACAAGACTCACAGAATCCACAGGGCCTTGATCTGACTGCCAGAACAAAAGCTCTTTCCAGAAAAGTCATTCAGCAAGTGAAATAGAAGTTGTCAGAAGGGCACCTACAGTTTCAGACCCTGGGATATTTTGCATGAGGGAAAGGGGTGAGAGAGATTTCAAAGAACCCTTTAGTAACAAAATAGCACAATTAAGAGCTTAATCCTTGTCCAGGCTGAACACTGTGACAGCTGGGTGCTTGGACTCAGTAACCCTTAGAAACCTGCATCTCACGCCCATCTGAAACCCAGGTGGTGACGTGTCTCTTGTACAGAATTGGGAAGGAAGGGCTCACAATTATTGATCGGGCCTGCCAGACAGATGGGGATCTTCAATATTCCATTTAGACTATTGTGTATCCTCAGCTCTAACCCCTAGGGGATGCCTGGAGGTGGGGGTGGTTAACCTCAACAGAGGGTTAGGGCTGAACTGATGCACATTAGATATGACTGGGCAGAAAAACCTGCAGATGTCCCTCTGGCAAATGGAAATGAAATCTGAGCCAATCCAGAGAGGCAGCTGAGTGGTGGGGAGCTCCCCAACCCCCTCGGTAAACGCATCCCTGCACACATGTGCACACAGCTGCTGTGACAAGGCTTTTCCCCTCTTGGTGTCTAAAACCAAACATGGCACAGGGGTCAGAACCAGTGCCCACTGAATGTGGACCCTTTGGGAAGGCTTTCCTCCCTTTTCCTGATTAAACATGTGTTCCATCTCAGCACTTTGCGGTCAAAAGTGAACAGTCATAAGGGGCTTCCCAGGCGGCTCAGCAGTAAAAGAATCCACAGGCAGTGCAGGAGACGCGTGTTCAATCCCTGGTCTGGGAAGATCCCTGGGAACAGGAAATGGCAACCTACTCCAGTACTCTTGCCTGGAGAATCCCGTGGACAGAGGAGCCTGGCGGACTGCAACCCATGGGGTCACCAAGAGTCAGACATGACTGACTAAGCATGCACACACCAGCTGTCATAAACCAGTCACAGGAGTGGGAGCCAAGACTTTTGCAGAGTGGCCTGGACACGGGTCACTGGCAGCCCACAGGCACTGGCAGTTTTCTTATTCTTCCTAATCTGCTTCAAACAGAAGGAGATTCTCTCTCGAGAATCACTAACATCAAGTGATTGGTCCCACATTATTGGTCCCACTGACGGAGCTGCAATAATGGTTCAAATAAGGGGATGTTAATGAAGGCGAAAGTAGGACACCATGAAATTGAAGGCATTTTTCTCATTGATGATTTTCCGTTTAAAAAAAAAAAGATGAAGGTGACATTGGACACGACACCAGTGCCAGGCAACCAATACGAAAAGAAACTCTGGCAGAATTCCCAGGGGTCTCCTAGGATGAGAAAGATGATGAAAACTCTGTCTGAGAACGAAATGCTCTCTTTTATCCTGTTCATCATGACACCTGCCCCGACCACGTTACAGGGTGATGAGAAAGTGATCTCAACAAACTTCTTTCTTAGGTATGGACACTGAACATTTTGCAGGCCTGATCTGTGTCAGCACAGAAGCACAAATCTCAAAAATAAGGCTAATGCTTGCTTCATAAAAGATGTGGAATGGCACCAACCCAAAAGAAGCAGGTCTTCTGACTGCTGATGAAAATGACAATTTACATCGGGGGCATTTTATAGTCTGCAGACATAATCTTATCCATTATATCATTAGATCCTCATAGCAGCCTAGTGGGTTGGGCAGCCACATATATGACTATCTTCATTTTACAGAAATTGGACTTTGGAGACAAGGGATGTTACTGGAGCAGTGATTGACATTTTAAAAAATGCAGTCATGTTTCTAAAACCTCTGTGTTGACATCATCCCCTCAGCTCTCTCGGGGCCATCTCAGGTTACACAATTATTCTGCTTCACCAAAGGGGGAAAGCCTCCCACAGCATTTCCCAGGAGAGATGGTTACAACAATAAAAGTCCCCAAAATAAAGGCGAGGTGCACACGTTCTATTTTGAGGGCATTGTGCTCTAATATTTTTCCATCATTAAAGAACACATCTCTTCCTTCCTGCGTCTGCAAAGTCCTGATGCCAGCCGGGTTATAAGGAACTGTCCACAAAGCAGCAAAAGAAAGAGCTGAAGCCAAATTCTCTGACCTCCCTTCTGGAGATGCACCCTGCCACTTCAGGGGCGGTGACGCGGGCTGCCTTAGTGGAAGGAAAGGATGAAAGGCCCAGCTGTTATAGCTTCTTCTTCCTATCTGAACCCCAAGAGCACAAGAGAAATTTAAGAAGCTTAAGAGAACCCAGGATTAATTCAGAACACAGAAGAAGAAATGTCCCGTATGTAGAAGGGTAAAGACTCTGCTTACCCTTCCTTTCGTAGAAGAATGAGGAGAAGTAAGTATAGAGGAAGAGGTAAGAAATAGCTCAGCTGGGGGACTGCCCTGGTGGGACAGTGGTTAAGAATCTGTGCTCCCAATGCAGGGGGACTAGGTTCAATTCCTGGTCAGGGAACCAGATCCCACATGTCACAACTAAAAAAAAAAACGACACCGCATGCTGCAGTTAAGGCTTCTCAGGTGGCACTAGTGGTAAAGAACCTACCTGCCAATTCAGGAGACGTAAGAGGCAGGGGAGACGCAGATTTGACCCCTGGGTCAAGAAGATCCCCTGGAGGAGGGCATGGCAAACCACTCCAGTATTCCTGCCTGGTGAATGCCATGGACAGAGGAGCCTGGTGGGCTCTGGTCTATAAGGCAGCACAGAGTCGAATATGACTGAAGCGACTTAGCATGCACACATGATGCAATTAAGACCCAGACTAAACAAAAAAATAAATAAATGGTTTTCTTTAAAAAAAATAAATATCCCTGTTGACTTCTCACGTAAGCCCCTTTGGCCACTTTGGCACTATGGATAGCAGCTAAACAATTTGACTCCATTTCTGATGTCAGTGGTGGGATGATTCAGTTGAACGCCTACACAATTCTCCCAATAGGAGACAGAAGGTGATGGCCTCCACCTAGGTACCCATCTTCCTCTGTCACATCACTGCCCATGGCCACCCTGGCGTTCATAGGGTGCACAAGGGTCAGGCCCATCTCGTCCGGAATGGGTGGCTGGCCTCCCTCCTGCCCTGGGGGCAGTGTGACCCAGCCAGTCACCATGCAGGGCTATTCTACAGCACTCTGAAGAAGCCGGCATCTTCACTCACCTCCTGACTCGCAACCTCAGACAGATTCCACTTGGAGGGAGAGGAAAATCACCCTTCTTCTTTACCCCACTGTTATCTTTCTGCTTGGTGGATGGCTTGCTATTTGTTTATTTACCAGTTGCAACCCTGATCCCAACCCACAGGCCTTTTCTCAGTACACAACTATGTTTTCAGCAAAGACGAAGGCTTGGCTGGCACCACCTTTGGTAGCTCTGGTACAAAATATATACATAATTCCAACTGCTGTGGGGTGCTGTTTACTTAATTATGTACTCAAAATACAGAATGATCTTTGAAGCAGTTAACTTTCCCTGATCTAAAGGGTCTGATCCAATAACCCATTGACTTTGTAAAGGAAGTTTTTCTATTCCAAAGTGTGTGTTCCAGGACAATACCGACTGCAATTGTTGTGAAGACGTGCCTCCTCCATTCCTGGGGAAAGAGTACATTTCTTTTGTGAAACAAAGTTGTCTATAGAAGTCTGACTAGGTGCGGGCTGATTCAAATTCTTACTGGTGCTTAATTTTAAGAACCAAAGATGTGTCCCTCTCTGCTTCCAGGGAGAAGGCCTATGATCACATTTCTGTCTTGGGGAGAAAAGATAATGTGTTAGACTTACATGAATGAATAGAAACAGGTAAATACTCATATTTCCTTCTGACTTTGTAATTTAAACAGTGTAAGTCAGTAGGGAAGGGCTGTAATTGGAGCCACAGTAAAGTGAGGTGCAAATTACTAGGTGTTAGAACATCTGCCTCTCATTTTAATTAGGTGACTGTAATAGCAAGATCAAAAACTTTTCCTTGTCGCTCAATCTGTTGAGCTTTCTAATTGAGAAACCAAAGGGCTTGTTTTGTCCTCAGGAAAGAGTGACCCAAAAAGATCCTCTCTCATTACCTGGCCAGAGCAGCTGAAGAGCCTGGGCCCAGGGACAGAGCAGGGCTCAGGAGGATGAGATGCCCCACAAAGGCCAGCCCCTGGGGGCTTTTAGGGACAGTCAGCCCTCATTTGGCGACTTAGAGTTCTCACTTCTCACAAGGCAAAGCAGCCGAGAAGAAAGCACCTTGCATTGTGAGTCTGTGGGCCTACTCTGAGCCTGCCTCCCCAGTTGTGGGCTGGTCATTCAAACTCTTGGCATCCTCCTCTTCCCCTTCCCATCTGCGAAGTGGACGATGATGGTGCCCCTGTCTACTTTGCAGGAGCGCGTTAAAGTCACCTGAGGTGAATGTTTACTGGTGCTTACAAAATGCTACTGCATTCTTCTTCCCCAACTTGGCATCCAAAATGAGATCCTAGTCCTTTAAATCTTCCGATTAAATAAATGACTTTGAGTCCCCATCCTGCTGATAAAGGAAACGTCTCTTTTTTTCTCTCTCCCCTAAACACTACTTATCTGAAGACAAAAGCAGCCAGCCGACCTGGTTAAACAAAAGCCCTGCTTGGCCGGAGAGAGCCCGGCTCTTTCTTACTGGTGTGGCCATCTCAGCCACATGAGGCCTGCTCAGAGGCCAGGGCCTCCCCAGCCTACAGTGCTGTTCTCCTCCTCCATTCCTAGATGGCTGGCTGGGGGGGAACCGGTAGTCCTATCACTGAATCCTGCCTTCGCTGCTCTCAGGACTCTTCCTCTCTGCTTGGCCCCAATGCAGTCTCTGGCCTAGACAGCCTGGCCTCCAGAACAGGCCCCAGAATGCACTGCAAGGAACACAGCTGCAAGTTCATTCACCGCCTTGAGTGTTGAGGCAATAATGCCTGGTGGCCCTGGATCACCTGTCCACTATGGTGACCTGTGGTTGTTGTTCAGTTGCTCAGTCGTATATAACCCTTTGTGACCCCACGGGCTGCAGCATGCCAGGCTTCCCTGTCCATCACCAACTCCTGGAGCTTGCTCAAACTCAGGTCCATCAAGTCAGTGATGCCATCCAACCATCCTCTGTCGTTCCCTTCTCCTCCTGTCTTCAATCTTTCCCAGCATCAGGGTCTTTTCCAATGAGTCTTGTACTTCCTGCTGAAACCCTCATAGCCTCATTTCCTGAGCACACCTGCAGTGCTGCCCTGTCCTGGTTCAAAGCATTTCCAATCTCGGTTCCAGTTGGCCTGGATGGAGGAACTGCTCACTCAGTCCCCAGCCCATCCCTGTGCCACATCCCAAGAGTCTGTGACTTTTTTTTTTTTTTCAAGAGAAAAACTGCTTTGTTACCCCTGTAAAGCATTATACCAGAAATGCCAGTGAGAGTCAGTATCATGTATCTCGTGGTGCTGAAAGATATAGTTTGACATCCTTCTCTTGGAGAAGATGAATTCATAAGTGGTGGCTCAATAATACACTGCTTGTCCGTGTCTAGAGCTGAGGGCAGGAAGCAGACGTCCCAGTTCCTAATTCACTGCCTGACACCATACGCTGTGAAGTACAAATTTAACTTCTGAAAAAAAGTAACAGCAGAACTTGGAGGGTGAAAAAAAAGACAGAAGTTCATTTCACTCTCATATAAAAGCCCCAAAACACAGGATCCAGCAGCTCTGCAATTTCAACATGCTCTTTCTTTCTTTGGATCTGAGAAGCTCTTCTAATTGTGCCATTTTCTCAGTCAACAGGAAGAGCAAAGGAAAGTAGAAGGCACGCTGGAGCATTCCCAGCCATTTTTAAGAGCTCATCCCAATAGTTGCAAGGAACTCTTCAGCACATCCCAGGGACAGGGATGTAACTGCAGAGCTATGCAAGTGATGGAAACTAGGAAATGTGGACTTCAGAGGCTTGGGCTCAGCGAAAACTCAGAAGTGTGCTGGGACTTTAAAAAAGAAGAGGAAGGGACTTCCCTGGTGGGCTAGTGGCTAAGACTCTGTGCTCCCAATTCAACAGGCCCAGGTTCAATCCCTAGTCAGGAAACTAGATCCCACATGCCACAGCTAAGACCCGGAGGAAATGAAACGTAATCAACCACAAACTGCTACATCAACGCTTGGTTTAGGTACCATGCATCCACCAAGCCTTCCTGAGTTCTCACGCAGAAGTGGGCTTTCCTTCTCTTGTCCCCCGAGGCAGCCTGTAACTTCTCATTTGTACCACAAACCCACTGGAAAGATTTACTTCTCCATTAGACTGTAAAGACACCAAAGGACAGGAACTGAATCTTTTTCACCTTTGTAAGTCCACAGTCAACAACTGAGCCTGACAAATTGTCGGTACACAAGAAATTATTTGCTAAACTAAGTTATCATCAGAGATGAGACAGTAAGAGTTGAGTCTCCACACACATCCAAGCAGGAACAAAGTTACTGCTAGCAGTTGCCACGGTTGTCACAACAGCAGTAGCACTGATTACACACTCACCAGGTACCACACCCTGGGATATGTGTTTTCCCAACTTTAGCTCATTGAACACTCACAAGAACCCTGCCTTTGTCAGTGCCATATGACAGATAAGCTAAGTGAAGCTCAGAAAAACTAAAGAACCTCCGTACTCACTGAGCTGGTGATGGGTAGATGACCCCATAGCCAGTGCTTTTAATTATCTTATGTCTTATGAGGTGAGGTGGGCTAAGAGATACTTTTTTAACATGATAAAGAGTGCTTATCAGACACCAGAGCTTCCTGGGTAGCTCAGTTGGTAAAAATAATCCACCTGCAATGCAAGGGAACCCAGTTCGATTCCTGGGAAGGGGTAGGCTACCCACTCCAGTATCCTTGGGCTTTTCTGTGGCTCAGACAGTAAAGAATACACCTGCAATGCAGAAGACCTGGGTTTGATCCCTGGGTCAGGAAGATCCCCTAGAGGAGGACACAACAACTCACTCCAGTATTCTTGCCTGGAGAATCCCATGGACAAAGAAGCTTGGGGGGTACAGTCAGTGGGGTCACAAAGAGTCAGACATGACTGAGCGACTTACACACACACATCAGACTCCAAGTGACAGCCAACTCTGCAGGTAGCTAAGTGATTAATGACGCAAGGGATGGGAGTCAGACTGATCTCTCAGCGGCACTCTTCCAACGATACAGACAACACCGAGCAGCCCATCCCGCAGCTACGCCATATGCTCACACCCACACCAGTGCTGCGGGCACGCTGGTTCTATTTTCCAAAGGGCTTTTGCGTGTGAGATGAAGTTAGCAACTGAAATTTCACATGTCCAAAACAAACAAATCTTCCAATACCCTAAACCCTGGAGCCTCATGAGAGCCCCACCCCAGGACACATTCAAATACTTACACTGTCTGAAAAATCACAGTAAAAACTAAACACACAATGATAGTGGAATAGAAATCAGAGATTACCCCAGATGGCAGAGTGGGCGTGAGGGGACTGTGAGCCGGCGATGACCCTGGAGATACACAGGTACATCAGCCGCGGACACCAAGCACATACATGCTGAATATTAGGGAGAAGGAGGTGGGAGAGGGAGGGCGGGAAAGATGATGGAAGAGGAAGAAAGGATGGCATGAAGAAAGGAGGCAGGTTCGCTTCTCTCTTTTGATGTTCTATGTAAGTAGTAAGAAGAATCTCCTAAAACCATCATAGGAGTTTTGTGGGTTTTTTTAAGCAACTTGAGCCTGGGGGTGGGGGTGGGGGTGGGAGACATGATTTGGAGGGGAAAAGACAACGAGATTTGATTCCACAGACACTTCAGAAATAATGGCATAATCTTATCCGTTTTCAGCAAATACAATCTGAAGCATTCAAGCCTTTGATAAAGGTGTATCACCTTCATTGGTGCAGCAAACTGCAGATTAAGCTTTTTTTTTTAAATGCTGTTCAAATTGCCAGTGGAGCAACCTTTTATGAGATATGATGGTTCAAACAATTTTGCAAAGAGCAGAAGACAAAGAATACGTTTTTACACTGAACTGGTTTCCTAGGAAACACTGAAAAAAATGTAATAGGATATCTTTTAGAGGTAGTTCAAGGACCAGGGCTCTTCTTTACTTTTTTTTTTTTTTTTTTTTTTTGAGCCATGTTTAATATCGGCCTCTCCCTCTCTCTGCAGTGGGAACTAGGAGGGTAGAACAAGCTCTCTCATACCCAGAAGCCCAAGTGTCCTCTCATTAACTGAGTGCCTGCTCTACACAAAGGAAAAATATTTGAGCCAAGTTGAGCCTTCACTACTCTGCAGCAATGTGAAGAAATTAAAGGGATAGAACTTGAATCTTTTGCTCTACCATTAAAAAAAGAAACTCTCCAAATCCCAACTAAGAAATTAATCGGGGGGAAAGCCAACCCACTCTTTTTCAAATCACATCTAAATTAATCTGTTTCAAGGTCTTCAAATAACACTTATTTTAGGTTCATTTTTACTCTGGCTCTTCACCCATCTCTGTGATGTGCCAGCATAGGCAAGCTGACAGCGTGAGCCTGAATTAGCAGGCTCACCCATTTCCCAAGTTCAGACACAAGATCAACCAAGGTCTTGAAGGGGCAGAGAAGCTCTGGGTGAAGAGTTGGGAGAATCCACAGGTCATGAGCCTTTCAAGGGGCATGGGGTGGTTTGCAATGACACCTTCGCTGGCCCTCATTTCCATCAGTCATCACTCATGTCAAGCGAAAGTCAAAACAGGAAAACTGAAGGAACATCTGGGCTGTGTGGGAAGGAGTTACATTCGATTTTAAAATAAATAAGGTATCAAAGCTTCAAGTTTTACTTATTCAAAAACTGGAGGCGAAAATGTTGGCTTAAAGAAGTTTCGGATCTTTTTGTGTGTGGGCAAAGGGGAGAGGGGGACGCAGCCTCATAAGAACTTCCTCACTTAGGGGTGCCCTCACCTCAATGCCTCCTTCAAAGACTTGCAGAGAGCCCAGAGAAGGCAATGGGGCAGGAGGATGGCGGGTGCTGGTGGAGCCCCTTCCAGCATCAGCAGGCCACCTACACCCCACCTTTCTTCACATCCCCTGAGTCGGAGTAAGCGTGACACTCTGGGAGGAAACCTCTTTAAGCTGAAAACAACACGACTGTCTTCCTTTCAGGATCTTTAAGAACTGGTATGAGAGTCTTGAGGATCATCCAGACACAGAGTAACTGCCTTTGCAAACAGGATAGTGTGACGGCTTCCCCAGGGAAAGGGAAGGATCCAGAATCTGAGGCCTCTCACTAAGATAAAAAACTGTAGGCTGCTCAACCAACAGAAGCAAGCCGACATGCACAATGCTTCTTCTTAAGGTTTCATGGGACTCAACCCGTGCTAAAAGCCATGGCAGGCCCCAGAGGGGACCCTACAACCGCACCCTATAACTTTCAAATGCAGGTTGAATTGGTTTATAGTAAATATAAACAACCACATTGCTCAGTCACTGCAGTCGTATCCGACTCTCTGTGATCCCACTGACTGTAACCTGCCAGGCTCCTCCGTCCATGGGATTCTCCAGGCACGAATACTGGAGTGGGTTGCCACTTCCTTCTCCGGGGGCTCCTCCTGATCCAAGAACCTCATTTGAAGGTGGGAAATTCGATTTTAATAGAACTTATGGAGATACATGGGCAGGGGACAAAGCAAGCCTCCCGTTTGCCTTCGTACATGGAAGAGGCAGGTGAAAATGAACAGAGGCGACACGTGGTAGCCTTGGGTAGTACAGATATTTAGATGTCCTGCTTGTTTGCTTCTTCTTTTTTTTTTTTTTTTTTTTAAATGCTTCTTCTTAAGGTTTCATGGGACTCAACCCGTGCTAAAAGCCATGGCAGGCCCCAGAGGGGACCCTACAACCGCACCCTATAACTTTCAAATGCAGGTTGAATTGGTTTATAGTAAATATAAACAACCACATTGCTCAGTCACTGCAGTCGTATCCGACTCTCTGTGATCCCACTGACTGTAACCTGCCAGGCTCCTCCGTCCATGGGATTCTCCAGGCACGAATACTGGAGTGGGTTGCCACTTCCTTCTCCGGGGGCTCCTCCTGATCCAAGAACCTCATTTGAAGGTGGGAAATTCGATTTTAATAGAACTTATGGAGATACATGGGCAGGGGACAAAGCAAGCCTCCCGTTTGCCTTCGTACATGGAAGAGGCAGGTGAAAATGAACAGAGGCGACACGTGGTAGCCTTGGGTAGTACAGATATTTAGATGTCCTGCTTGTTTGCTTCTTCTTTTTTTTTTTTTTTTTTTTCCTGATAATGGCATCCTACTTTCCTTTTGGAGAGCTAATGCTCCCTTTGTTATGGCCTTGATGGGACCATACATTAAGGTTGTTTGTCCTCCTCTAAACAAGAGGAACTGAAGCTCCGGTACTTTGGTTGCCTGATGCAAACGGCCAACTCATTGGAAAAGACCCTGATGGGAAAGACTGTAGGGCAGAAGGTGAAGAGGGCGTCAGAGGATGAGATGGTTGGATGGCATCACTGACACAATGAGCATGAATTTGGGCAAACTCCGGGAGATGGTGAGGGACAGGGTGGCCTGGTGTGCTGTGGCCCATGGGGTCGCAAAGAGTCGGACGACTGGGCCACTGAACAACAACAACCAGGAGGTGGACAGGTGACCCAAGCTAGACCAAAGCCTTCTTCCCAGAATCTTAAGGAGAAGGATGTTCTCCGTGGTCGGCACCGATGCCTGAATGAAAGGAACATCACCAGACGCACCCTTGAAAGTCCATCACTGTGATGTACCCCCACAGCTGCCAGCTGCTTCAGATGTCGACAGGAAAATACCCCTGTGCTGTAAAGTCTAGGATAAGTGCAGCTTGAAGGGCAGAGCATGTGGTAAAACAGGAAGTAGACGCCACTATTTGAGCCCTCCATCTGTAGCAGGTGGGCCTACAGGCTGCGTCAGTCAGCTGCATCATCCTGGAAGGCCTCCTGGAAGGCATGTTGAATAAAGGCAGTGTTTAGTCAGCTTTGGTTAATCGTGGGGCTGGGGTACTGAGCCTTCTGGACAAGGCATACAACTTGGGGACCAAACGAACATGACGTGTAGGTGTCGCTGTTGTTTAGCCACTAAGCTGTACCCAACTCTTTGTGACCCATGGACTGTCATCCACCAGGTTCCTCTGTCCGTGGGATTTTCCAGGCAAGAATCCTGGCTGTGCTGGGCTGTGCTTAGTGCTAAGTCGTGTCTGACTCTTTGTGACCTCATGGACTGTAGCCCGCCAGGCCTCTCTGTGCATGGGATTCTCTAGGCAAGAATACTGGAGTGGGTTGCTACTTCCTTCTCCAGGGGATCTTCCCAATCCAGGATCAAATTCATGTCTCCTGCATTGGTAGGCAGAGTTTTTACCACTGTGCCACCTGGGAAGCCCAACATGACATAGATTCAATTAAGTAAAGCAGGAGTTTGTTAACAGGAGAGCAGGGTATCACAAATCCCAGATGCAAGGGTTCACTGGGCCACATGAAGGCCCAGTCCCCAAAACTAGAAAGTCAAGAAGCAGGGCACTCTCTGTGTCTCAGGGGCCCCTCAGTCTCTGGTGCTCTGTCTTAGTTTATTGGCAGAGATTGCCCTGCAATCTCTGACTCTCCTCACACAGATCTAAAGTGGCCACTCCACAAAGGCACATGAGCCCCCAACACACATGACTTCTGGACTCAGACACTTGGCAAGAGACTGACCACACTCTCTGAGTCTCAGCCTGGGGACTCATGGCTGAAGCCCACAGCTTGGGTGGGGGCTGTGTCAGTGGAGGCCCAGGAGCCATCCTCTCTGGCCAGATCAGAGCATTGCTGCGTTCCCTGGAGCCTCTGTGCTGATTTAGGAGTTAGCTGCCCACTGAAGAATGTCTTGGGTACCATCTAAGGATAGAAGGAAGGAGCATAGTCTGATTTTTCAGTTTGATGATCATTATTTTTAAGTTTGGGGAAAATTACTCAGCCTTTCTGAGCCCAAATTTCCTCAGTTTTAAAAAGTAAATTTTTAGGAAAGAATTAAATCAGATAGTTTAAGAAAATGCTGGCACACAACAATTCCCAATAAACAGCATCCATCTGCCTCCCTTGCCTTGCTGCACAAGGGGATCAGAGGACAGGGGCCTTCTCCTATGATTTTTTCATGGCCCTGAGGTTTCAGACACAGGTAGGGACTGCTGGATTTTCCTTAGCCTTTTTGAGGGTCTGTTTCGACTGTAAATACAAGTTCACTGGGCTTGTGCTAACATCCTGACTCTGCACATGAACACATCAGGCTCAGTGGCAATGCTGTAAGCAGTCTCTGGGCCCTGAATGTATCTGAACAAACATGACATCCCATGTGGTTAATGGGACTCCACAGGTGCTCGGTGTATTTTTACTCTTTAAACATTAAAAACGAAAATAGAGTTTTCCCAGGATATCAGAGCCCCAGATGTCAGATGAAGAGGGAGATTCTCAACTAGTGCCTGGTATTCAGAGATGGGGGCCAGTAGGGGAGGGATGGGACATTGAATAATAAAGTCTTTCCTCTTGGCTAAGCCTCACTCTGCTTTAGTGTTAGGTTGACAAGCATTATGGCCTAATTCTAACGACACTCGGAAACAGAGGCCTTTCCCCAAAATGTCTGTCAGAAAATCTGAAACTGATTCATTAGTGAGCAAACACTGATTATACATCATGCTGCTGGCTTCTCTTCTAGCGGCTGGAAAAGTGGGCAAGATCTGGTGATATGGGGCCCAAGGAGAGACCAGAGGAGGGGCCCCACCTGGATTGTGGGGCTGGAGGGGGCTTTGAGAGGGCTTCCTGGAGGAGGTGGCCCCCAAGCTGGGTCTTCAAAGGTGAGTAGGAATGAGGTGGGTGAGTGGGGCTGACAGCTGGATCTCACGGTGGTGGCATAGAGGGGTTGTTCCATGAGAAAGAGACAGCGTGTCTTAACAGAGGCCCAGCAGAATAAAGCTCCTGTAGAAATCCACAAGCACCTGTCTTCAAATCTAAGACAGACACATTTCTTCAGATGCTTAGGTCTCTGAAGTCAGCACACATTACACAGTCAATTTCTACACACAATACTGTTTTTCCCTGAGCAGTCTCTTCCTCTTGTACACACACACATGCACACATACATTGTAACCAGTGTTAACAATCTGACGTGTGCTCTCACACACTTTCTCTTTGGCAGGATTCTTTTCAAATATGGAATCTATCTATATTTCCATTATCCATATACTGCTAATTGCAGTAATTACATTCACTAGATCTCCAAGTGAATAGTGATATTGAACTTCACAATATTTTAAACATAGTATATCGCATTATGTATTTACTTGTTCCCATGTCAACACGGCTATAATACATAAACTGGAAGCTCTATCATGAAAAATTGACATTATTTTTATTTATTAGATTCCCAGAAGTTGGGTTACTATTTTAAAAGTGAAAGTTGCTCAATCGTGTCTGACTCTTTGCAATCATGGGTAGCCTTTCCCTTCTCCATGGGATCTTCCCAACCCAGGGATCAAACCCAGATCTCCCACATTGCAGGCAGATTCTTTACCAGCTGAGCCACCAGGGAAGCCCAAGAATACTGGAGTGGGTAGCCTATCCCTTCTCCATGGGATCTTCCCAATCCAGGGATCGAACCCAGGTCTCCCACACTGCAGGCAGATTCTTTCCCAGCTGAGCTACCAGGGAAGCCTAAATTAAAAGTTGTGTGTATTTTGGTATTAATGATTATTTCTAAAAATTACTCAAAAATGAGCCTCTAATTCACAATAGCACTAATGTCTTACTTTGGGCTGCTATAACAAAATACCATAATTTAGGTGGCTTATAAATAACAGATCAGGTGCCAGAATGATCAGGTTCTGATGAGGAACCTCTTCCGGTGCTGACCTCCAGCTCCATGTTATAGGCTCACCTGGCAGAGAGCAAAGAGAGGGCACAGCTCGCTGGTAACCCTGACATGAACATGAATCCTGGATGAGAAGACTCATCTGGAGCCCTTCTAACCCTAATTATTTCCCAAAGGTCCCATCTTCTCAAACTACCACGTCACGGGGTATAAGGTTTTGACATAGGAACTTTCAGTTTAGTTCAGTTCAGTCACTCAGTCGTGTCTGACTCTTTGTGACCCCATGAATCACAGCACGCCAGGCCTCCCTGTCCATCACCAACTCCCAGAGTTCACTCAGATTCACGTCCATCGAGTCAGTGATGCCATCCAACCATCTCATCCTCTGTCGTCCCCTTCTCCTCCTGCCCCTAATCCCTCCCAGCATCAGAGTCTTTTCCAATGAGTCAACTCTTCGCATGAGGTGGCCAAAGCACTGGAGTTTCAGCTTCAGCATCATTCCCTCCAATAGGAACTTTGGGGGGATACAAATGTTCAGCTCAAAACAACCAATCACAAAGGTAGTTCTCCTTCTCCCCACACTGTGACCACCCTTGTAAGGTCTCTGTCTTTTTGAGTCGATCTTGTGGGCAAAAATGTTCATTGCTTTTAGGGTTCCTGAATACTGGTAAAACTTTAAGTGTACACCCTGCGTGCATGCTAAATTGCTTCAGTCCTGTCTGACTCTTTGAGACTATGTGGACTGTAGCCTGCCAGGCTCCTCTGTCCATGGGCTTCTCCAGGCAAGAAGACTGCAGTGGGTTGCCATGCTTCACCCTCCTCCAGGGAATCTTTCCAACCCAAGGGTCAAACCCTCGTCTCTTAGGTTTCCTGCACTGGCAGGGGGATTCTCTACCACTAGTGCCACCTGAGAAGCACCAGGTATAACCGATGGTAAATAATAAATCCTTTCTATCAGGGCTTCTCAACTTCAACAGTATTAACACTGGGTTGGAGTTCTCCAACACATCACTGTGTTATGTGAGGCTGTCCTGTGCACTGAGATATCAGTAGCTCCCTGCCCTCTGTTACACACTGTAGCACTTGTCCCTTAGTTGCAGCTACAAAAAAAAAAATAATAATAATAACGTCTCCACACCCTGCCAAATGTACCTTGGGGTCAAATCACCTCTCTTGAGAACTGCCACTCCGTGTCACTGATAGTGGTTCTGCTTCTGTGATTGGACCCAGAGTGTGGTCATCATCTTTATCATACACTGTCTTCGGGATCTCTTTCCTTGTTCTCTTCTATTCATCAGTCTTCGTATTTGTCTCAGTACTATGCCTGCATTAGTTATGGTAGTTTTAAAGCAGGTAAAGCGAAACCATCTTACTGTTCTCTTGTCAACCTTTCCTCAGCATTTATCACGTATTTATTCACCCACATATGATGTAGCCACCTCTGACCGGGAACAACATCCCACTGAAGCCATCCTGTAGAGAATGGGTTTTTAAGCCAGAGTTCCTGACCCCCTTGAAGTTGTATGTAAAATTACACGTGTACATGTGTGTCTTTGTGTGTGTCCAGAGATGCTTTGAAAGGTGGTCACTCTGAAGCGGTTTTTCTAATCACCCTACCTTTTCAGAATCTCCTACAAAGCACATGGCAGGCAAGTCAGGAAGATCCATCCATAATAAATATGGATGCAGGAGGACTTCTTCCCTGGTGGCTCAGTGGTAAAGAATCCACTTGCCAATGCAGGAGACACGGGTTCAATCCATAAGTCGGGCAGATCCCACATGCCAAGGAGCGGCTAGGCCCATGCACCACAACTTTTGAGGCTATGCTCCAGAGCCAGGAACCACAGCTACTGAGCCTATGAGCCACAACTCCTGAAGCCCTTACGGCCCTAAAGCCCAAGCTTCACAACAAGAGAAGCCGGCACACCACAACTAGAGAGCAGCCCCCACTCACCACAGACAGAAAAAATGCCCCAGTAGCAGTGAAGACCCAGCACAGCCCCCCAAAATACAAAAAATAAAAAAGATGAATGCAGGGGCTGTCCCTGGAGATCCAGTGGTCCCAGGTGATTCCGTGGTTAAGAATCTGCCTTGCAATGGAAAAGATTTGCAGATTTGATCCCTGGTCAGGGAACTGAGACCCCACATACCACAGGGCCACTACTGATCCCACGTGCCACAGTGAAAGATTCCTCATGATGGAACAAAGACTCCACGTGCTACAACCAGGACACAACACAGGCAGATGCACACACACATATTGTTCAAATATTGTTCAAAAAAAGATCAAGGCCTTGCACGCACAGAGCCTATTCTCTGAGATTTGTGACAGGTGCTCCAGTGAAAGGACAAGTCAACGGACTTTATTCCAGCGAGGGGTGATGTAAGCAGTGACACTGCCTCGCAAGTGTGACCAAGAATCCCGGGTGTGCATTGGAGGAAGGCAGGAGCATACATCCACAGATGGGGTGGGAAACCTCTGGTGTTACCAGCAAGGCTGTTGTGGAGCAACACACGAACACCGTATCGTGTCCTCACCTCCCATTTATTATTTATGTCCCACCTGCTTCCAAAAAGATGTGACACGGCTTTCAGTGAAAAGCACAGATATGAAAGAATCATGCAACCTCTAAAACTAAACTCAGGAGGTGAGAGCCAAGAAGGCAAAAAGGCAAAAGGAGGAGGCAGTATGTAGAATAATTATACCAGGAAGCACTGGCTTCGCTCTGAACTTCCTGTCCTCCAAGAGAGAAAAAAGAAGGCAAACACAATGGTATATCGTTTCCTTTAGCTCGTAACAGGAAACAGACCATCAGGAGAGGCATTAGCCATCCCCTGGGAATTCTGGCCCTTTTGGCCAGCGAAGACCTAAGGAAGGGGAGGAGAACGGAGGTGAGACCCTCTCCGAACATCCAGCTCCTGCAGGGATGACATGTGTCCATTTAAAGAGGGCTGTTTCTGGTACCTAAAGAAAAGTTGCCCTTGTCAAACTGTTCATTCTGCTCATCAAATATTTACTGAATAACAGACTGGTTCCAAATTAGGAAAGGAGTATGTCAAGGCTGTGTATTGTCACCCTGCTTGTTTAATTTATATGTAGAGTACATCATGCAAAATGTCAAGCTGGATGAAGCACAAGCTGGAACCAAGCCTGCTGGGAGAAATACCAATAACCTCAGATATGCAGATAACACCACCCTTATGGCAGAAAGTGAAGACCTAAAGAGCCTCTTGATGAAAGTGAAAGAGGAGAGTGAAAAAGATGGCTTAAAGCTCAACATTCGGGATGGAGGAGCCTGGTGGGCTGCTGTCTTTGGGCTTACATAGAGTCGGACACGACTGAAGTGACTTAAAAGCAGAAAACTAAAAACATGGCATCTGGTCCCATCACTTCATGGCAAATAGATGGGGAAAAAATGGAAACAGTGACAGACTTTATTTTGGGGGGCTCCAAAATCACTGTAGATGGTGACTGCAGCCATGAAATTAAAAGACACTTGCTTCTTGGAAGAAAAACTATGACCAACCTAGATAGCATATGAAAAAGCAGAGACATTACTTTGCCAACAAAGGTCCATCTAGTCAAAGCTATGATTTTTCCAGGAGTCATGTATGGATGTGAGAATTGGACTATAAAGAAAGCTGAGTGCCAAAGAATTGATGCTTTTGAACTGTGGTGTTGGAGAAGACTCTTGAGAGTCCCTTGGACTGCAAGGAGATCCAACCGGTCCATCCTAAAGGAAATCAGTCCTGAATACTCATTGGAAGGACTGATGCTGAAGCTGAAACTCCAACACTTTGGCCACCTGACTCGAAGAACTGACTCCCTGGAAAAGACCCTGATGCTGGGAAAGACTGAAGGTGGGAGGAGAAGGGGACAACAGAGGACAAGATAGTTGGATGCCATCACTGATTTTATGGACATGAGTGTAAGCTCCGAGAGTTGGTGATGGACAGGGAAGCCTGGCATGCTGCTGTCTACTGGGTCGTAAAAAGTCAGACACAATTGAGTGACTGAACTGAGCTCTGGCCAGACTCCAGACTAACACTTTAACATTGAGAATAAGAACCTGGTGCCTTCGTTCAAGGATCTCATGGTCAGGGAAGGTAGATGTGAGCAAATAATTAGAATGAACCTCGATATGTGTCCCGAAAGACTGATGACCATCAACACAGAAACACAGAAGAGAGACATGAACTTTACTTGGGAGGAAGGCCAGCATTCAGGAAACTAGGAGGAGGGAACAGGAGGCTTCCCACCTGAGGGCCTCCTCCAGGCAGAGGAAGTACAGAGGCGGGCAACCAGTTTTATGGGAAAGGAGCAGGGTGGCACACCTAGGGTGTGGAGTGCATGGTCATGGTGGAACAAGAGGAGGCTTGAAATTTTGGCTGCAGTTAAATCATGAAGGGCCTTTTACGTGAGGCTAAAGAATCTGGGGCTTGGCATGAGAACCATCAAAGACGTTTAAGCAGGGAGCGACGAATTCAGATCATGGGTTTCCTCTATTTGCTTAAGATCCTCAAAGCCCACAAGGTTGAAGTAGAGTCTAAAATTGGCCAACAAAACTTCACCTGCAGCAACCAAGAACCGAAATGAGGGCATTGCCTGCAAGCTCGTGTTCTCTTGCGAAGCAGAACTGCGTCCATAACCAGGGACTCCGGCTCAGTGATCCTGCTTAGGCATAACCAAGAAGAGGAGTCCCATCAGCAGCAGGGGGCTACTTCCAAGAATAAATCTAGGCATTTTGGAAGAAAAAAAGAAAAGCCGAATTGGGAACCGTCTAATAACTGTTCCTTGGAGAAGGACACGCAGGTACTTTCCGCTCCTCAGTGTAGTTAAAGGAGCAAAAGCAATAGCCTGTTTCCCCTTCATGCAGCAGCTTCCAGTGGGACAAAAAGCCAAGCGCAGCGCAGCTGAAGGAGGGATGGGAGCCCAGAATGGGTTAGAGCCAACACTGGGTTCTAGGCAGAGCCCAGTGGTTCTGAGGGCATGTGGACAGGAAATACACCTGTTCTAAAAGTGTAGGGGGTTACCTAGGAAGCCAAGAAGAAGCAAGACGTCACAGAGCACAGGTCTCCCCGCTCTTTGCAGGGAGAGAGATGGGGCCGCTCATCTCTTCCGCCTCTGGCAATGACCACATTCCCTGCTCTTTGCTGGCCAGCCTCCCCTTGAGAGCCCACTGTCCTTCACTGGGACAGCCACTCTACAGATGAGCTCACAGCATATGTTCTGAGCCCGAGGAATCTGATGGGACAAGGACTTATTTCCACAGTTTGAATAGACAAGTAATTTATGATCCCAGGGACCCTGAAGTAGGAGCAGGCTGCATTCCAGTCATGACACTCTCATTTTGTGACTATCAAGACCTCACTGCGTAGATCCTGAGCATTAATTGTGACCCACTATTTGATACAGTAAGTCCTTCCACAGGGCTCTGTGATGTCATAAGTTTGTTTGCTTTTTTAAATTCCAAAACGATGTTATTTGTCCTCTGCTCTTTCTGAGAAGCAGCCTGTCATAATCTCCCATGGCTTTATGAGAGCTCCCAGACAGCTTTGCCAATGACTGTTCAACACCTCAGAGCTCCCAGAATCCCTTGCAGAGATGTTGCTCGGAGCCTTAGACTCAGCCAGTAAATACAAAATTGCTTGCTCCTCCAAGCCTGTCTCCTTTACCTTCTGACCCCCATTTGGGCTGAGATGCCTGGATACCATTTTGAAAAATGGCTACTGTAAAAGGATGCATGCTAAGTTGCTTCAGTTGTGTCTGACTCTTTACGACCCCATGGACTGTAGCCTGCCAGACTCTTCTGTCCATGGGATTCTACAGGCAAGAATACTGAAGTGGGTTGCCGTTTCCTCCTCCAGGGAATCTTTCCGACCAAGGGATTGAACCCGTCTCCTGCAGCTCCTGAACTGCAGGCAGATTCTTTACCACTGAGCCACCAGGGAAGCCCCGCAACAGGATAGTGCTCCCCTGGGTCGGGAAGATCCCCCCCTGGAGAAGGAAACGGCAACTCACTCCAGTACTCTTGCCTGGAAAATTCCACGGACTAAGGAGCCTGGTAGGCTACAGTCCATGGCGTCACAAAGAGTCAGACATGACTGAGCAACTTCACATACATAGGAAAAACTTAGAGTTCTCCCCAGACAAACTGGTGAACTCAATATAGTTTCTGGTTAGGACCCATCCTCCTTTTAGCAACCGTATCTCATTTAGCACTGACCCTACACTCTCCAGGGCTCAGGGTCTTCTTTTCCTCTTGAATTCTTTACCCAGATTTGACTCTTATCAGTTTCCATGTTCCAGATCTTTCCTGAAGCCCAGCCTTCCATCAAAACACCCTGTGTCCCATCTCCTTACACCCTGAACTCTAATTCATCTAACGGTGGAGTGGCACTGCTGCAAAAGCTCCTTCCGGCGGCAGACTGCAGGAGAAGCTCTTCCGCCCTAGAGCACACCCTTAGTGCCTGTGCCGCTCTGCACCCCTCCCCCATGCTCTCAGGTTCCCTTTGCAGAACCTCCTCTCCTCAGTGTGTGCCACCTTCACAGGACGTTCGCTCAGGATGACCCGATCTGTCAGGAACAAGACGTGGACACGGGCCCATAACCAGGCCAATCTGGCTTTCCTTGACAGAAGTGACCTAAGGATAACTCAACAGCTGGAACCAGCTGACCCAAAAGTAGGGCTCTGTGCGCTGGCTATCTAGAGCTCCAGGCCTGCCCTGTTTCCTTTCTTGTCCTTTCTCAGGCCTGAATAATTACCCAGGAAAAGTCCAACCACACCTCAGCTTTTTTATTCTCTCTTAGATTCGTTCACAAGGCACAAAGCCCTAATCCCATTTCTTACCTGAAGGAATGGTCAACTGTGGACATTTCAAGAAAAGGAAGCCTTGGCAGAGACTGTTTCAGACAAAGTGGCCTCAGGAGAGGCTGGGTGCGCTCCTTGAGCAAAGAGAAAATCCCAGTGGATATTTCTGGTGTAGCCTAGCCTCTCCACCAGCAGATTCCATTGAGGGGATATCTGAAGGGCTGGGGGTGACATTTGACATGTGCCAAGACCTTGGCATGAGGATCCCACTTGTTTTCTGGTCAGGGGTGATGACTCTGCCCCCAAAGCCTGGCTGGGCCCTTGCTGGAGCCCTCCTGAGGATGACACCCCTGGACATGTGGGCAGCTGTCTTTTCGGGGCATCCCTGCCAGCAGCGCAGGCCCAGCTTAAATTGGAGGACATCCCCACAGGGAGCCCAGGAAGAAGCCAGCTCCCCTACCCTCCCTGAGGAGGCTCTGGCTCCTGGCTCCCATCCTCCTAGACCAAAGGGAGAGAAATTAAATCAGCTGTGCTCAGAGGCAGACTCCCAGGAAGCAAAGAACACCCAAACTTCAGGATCAGGTCCTTACACCAGCCCCTTCCAGTCTCATATAAGTAAAACTCCACTTCTACACCCAATTCCACAATGTTCTTTTCCACTTTTTTTTTTCCCATAAAGTAGGCCCTTCACATCATGTAAGCACAGACCCCCATGAAACCTGGCTTTATCCCCAGTGGGATACAAACAGAGGAAAGAGCAATGAAAAGAGGAAACTCATCAGTGGGAGTTCTCTGCACAGAAGAAATAGAAGAGAATGGTAAGCAGGGTGTAGCAGGACCCGCCCTTCTTTCTGTATCACAGGGAGATGTCCCTCAGTACTTCATAGGGACCGTGGGCAAGCAGAGAAATACTCATGATGGTCCCTGGGGCCAAAGGAATTAAAGGCCAATGCAGAAGGGCCGGGCACTACCAGGTAACCAGGAAACAGGTGCTTCCTCTCTGGAAGGGGCGCCGCACCGTCTTCCTCGGCAGGAGCTCACTCTGAACTCAGCAGGACACTTTACTGAAAGAAAGTTAGCCTAGGGCAGGCAGACACGATGAATGGGCAGGAAGAAGCAGCTTTATTTAACCAGCATGGTTCCTTGTCCCAGACACACTCGGGGCTGGGAGAACAGACCTCAGAGTTTAGGTCTTCAGAGGATGTCCCCCACGGACAGTCCCCCAGCAGCAGTGCTTTGTTCTTATCCAGAACAGCTGCCAGTTTATGCTGTGCTCCGTGAGAATCAGAAAAATCAGAAAGTTCCCTCCTTCTGTCTTGATGGTGCGCCAGGCAGACGATGGTTCGTGCCTGATTCCTGGCTTGGTGAGTGGGGCACACCCGGGATTCCAGTCCTCACTCACCCACTGGCTCCCTAATGCTCCCTGCTCCGGGGGGCCCGGGTAGGGCCCCTGTCCCCGGGCGCCTCCATCTCTCTTCTCCTGCAGCCCTTCTCTGAGCCCTGCTTCTTCCCATCCCCTGCCCCCATCTGTTTGGAGTCCACCTTCCCCATGGGCTTCCCTGATAGCTCAGCTGGTAAAGAATCTGCCTGCAATGCAGGAGACCCTGATTTGATTCCTGGGTCGGGAAAAT
Organism: Oreotragus oreotragus; assembly: GCA_006410675.1. Lineage (NCBI taxonomy): Eukaryota > Metazoa > Chordata > Mammalia > Artiodactyla > Bovidae > Oreotragus > Oreotragus oreotragus. The sequence goes on along the minus strand of SJYX01009945.1, from coordinate 229,906 downwards.
CCCCTGGAGAAGGGATAGGCTCCCCACTCCAGTATTCTTGGACTTCCCTGGTAGCTCAGCTGGTAAAGAATGTGCCCACATGCAGGAGAACTGGGTTCAATCCCTGGGTTGGGAAGATCCCCTGGAGAAGGGAATGACAACCCACTCCAGTATTCTTGCCTGGAGAATCCCTAGTGGGCTACAGTCCATGGGGTCACAAAGAGTTGGACACAACTGAGCAACTAACACTTTCACTTTCCCCATGGGAGACAAGTCTGCAGGCCTCCAGGAGTTATGTGAGGTGGTGCCCCTTTTCCTCTGCTTTCTTCAGAGGCTGCAGAGTGGACAGAAAAGGACTCTGTCTCCAGTACAATAGAAACCTCCTTTAGTTTCTCCACCATGATGGCTCGGATTCCCTTATGACTACCCAAGAGCAGACAACTTCACCCAGTAAGAATCTGCTGTCTCCTGAAGTCAATAAAATCTAGCTTCATGTAAAGTATGCTTTTTTTTTTTTTTTCCCCAATAGTTTGGGTCTAGTCTCAGAGAAAAATAATCCTGGCACTATTATCTTCAAGAAAATGGAGCCATCTCCAGTTTCATCTTGATATGAAATACCCTACCCACAGACACAGATGGAGGGGAAGCTGCAGTATGTGACACTACAACATGTTTTCCAGGCTCAGCAGAAAAATAAAGCTCTAGTTCCTTTGATTATTTTTATTTACTTATTTGGCTGTGCCGGGTCTTAGCTGAGGTACTCAGCATCTTCAGGTGCAGCATGTAAACTCTTACTTGTGGCGTGTAGGATCTAGTTTCCTGACCAGGGATCTAACCCAGGACCCCTGTGTTGGGAATGTGGAGTCTTAGCCACTGACACCACTGGACCTTTAGTCCCTTTTATGCACCAGTAATTCACTTTGTTCTACTGCTTCCCTGGAAAAGCTACTGAATATATGAAACATTTATTATGGATGATGAAATGTACAAGGTAGTTATCAGTTAGCTATTGCCACAATAATGTTGCATTAACTCACAGGCCTATGGCCAGAAGCATGTATTTCTCCCTCTGAAGATCAGCCTGGGCTCAGCTGGACTTTACACCATCCTGCAGGCTGGGTCCAGATCTCGCCCCAGGTTTTCCACCCTCCTTGGCTCAGCAGCTTTTGGAGACATGTTGTTCTCATGGTTTAAAAAAAAAAAAGTGGGAGTGCAAGCTCAACCATGAAAGCACATTTCAAGCCTCCGCTTACGTCATGTCTGCATATATGCCAACAGCCACAGCAAGTCGCATGGCCAAGATAAAATGAACTAGGGCAAGCCCAGTATCAGCAGGGCAGAAAAATATATTCTGCCTCTCCCAGCAGGAACGCGGGACACGGGACACAGTAGGGGTGAAGAACTGAGACGTCATCTATCATAAGGAGGGAGGGTAAAGGGAAGGGTGGCCAAGGAAATAACTCTTTTAGAGGTCTATTCTGTGCCAGTGTCCTATGTGTTTCAGGCATAAGAAGCCTATATTATAAATAGAGAACAGACATCTAGACGGGAAGCTGGTGAGCACCTGAGCCTGGATTCACACATGGGTCCAACAGACCCCAGACTCTGCCAAGGGTTAGAGAGCTGGAGACATCAACCTCTGTCTTACACTTGCAGGAACACAGAGGGATGTTGAGCGAGGAGAGAGGTAAATAAACAGTGATCTTTTCAAACCCAGGCTTCTCCCAAAGAGCCTGAAGCAGGAACATTGTGTTTGAAGTAATAATTGGTGTCCAGTGGCTGAGTCTTTCATCATTTAGACTGTAGATTCACTGCTTGCTCATTTCAACCCTCTTGCAGGCATCGAAGTTAGTCCTAGACTATATGAGTCATACAGTCTTGGCCTAAATTCTACGCTATGAAGGGGTCAGGAGTCATTTTCAAGTTACAAGTTCAGACTTTTCCATGTTCTAATTGCTTTCTTACATTTGACTCGTGTGTTAATGTAGAAGATAGTATAGGAGGAATACGATAACATTTTCAGACAACATTCACAGGTGTAGCTGTGAGTCTCTAGGATGCTTTTAGGGAGAACAAAGCGGTTACAGGAGTGCAGGGATCTGGTGGAAAGTTAGTTGGTGCTGAATAAATATTGCCAAAAAAATTAATCTATCAACAAAGATTGTCTACCTGTGCAGTGCAGCTGTATTGTACCATGGGTGCTGGTGACTGGAAGGATGTTTAGAATCGTCTAAACCACCAGCAGGCTTCCCTGATGGCTCAGATGGTGAAGAATCCACCTGCAATGTAGGAGACTTTGGTTTGATCCCAGGGTGGGGAAGATCCCCTGGAAAAGGGGACAGCTACCCACTCCAGTATTCTGGCCTGGAGAATTCCATGGACAGAGGAGCCTGGTGGGCTATAGTTCATGGGGTCACAAAGAGTCAGACACGACTGGGTGAATATGCTACCATTCAAAGAGAAACACTACCTCTGAGGTTTTTTCCCAACCTGCTTTCTCACTCTTGTCCTTTTAAACACTGAATGACATTCTGATGGTTCCTCCATATTCACTGATGACTTGGGCTCATGTGTTACAACCTGCCCTGATCCACAAGTCCCACCGTTCTCCTGGAGAACTTGGGAACAACTGTGAAAGACCACGCAGTACCCGAGCTTTGCAGCTCCCGACTCGGTCAACACTAGCAGCCTTACTCTTTCCCACGTCCATGCATCTCCATTACTCAGGCTTTAAACCTAGGGCATCACCCTCACCACATTTTCAAACTGCCGATCAGAGCCAATGGTGAGTCATGAAGGCAATTTAGGGAGCTGTAGCATTTTTACAAAATAGAAAACATCCAAGATCATTGCATGTAAAAAGAGTATATCTCAAGAAACTTTTGCTTGAATTATACATACTTGATAGGCATACAGAACTGTGGTGTCAGATTTTTTTTTCCTGAGAGTTATGGTCAAACAAGTTTGAGAAATACTTCCCTTGGCTTTTTCATTCACAGAACATTCCATTTCTAAAATATCACTCTCTCATAGCCACCAGTTATTATATCTCGCTCTCTACTCTTCATACACTCATTGCTGCAACTCTTTTGTTTCCATGTGACCCATGAGCATGGCAGGTAAGAAACAAGAACAGGAATAATGCCCCATTGAAAATCTCCTAGTCCATCCTGCCCACTCTGACAGGATGTACACACACAATACTGTACTGCACACACATATGAACTGTCTAGTGCACATAGGGTATGTGTGCATGCTCACGCTTGAATGGAAATTGACACAGAAGGTGAGTTTCACACATGAGCTGATACAGGACAGAACAGACACCACATGTGGTTATGGAAGGTGATTAGAAGCACAAACGGGAGTTGGCAGAAATCTTAGGCAAGGAGGTATGGACTTGGAATTTGAATTAACTTCATGAAATTAATTCAAGATGCAGGGAGATTTCACCTGTTACCTGAGTCATAACCCAGGGGGGGGAGAAAAAAATCCAATGTTAAAAACTCAAGTCATAATCTAAACTTTGACTCAATGTAGATTGTAAATTCAAATTTTCCCTTGGGCCACTGGATATAGCAGGACTTCTCAACCTTGAGTACTATAGACATTTTGGGTTGGATAATCTTTTATTGGGGAAAGGGGGGCAGCATCTCTGGCCTCCACCTACTGGATGCCAGTAGCATACTCCTTCCCCACTTGTGACCACCAAAACTGTCTCAGACACTGCCAACTGATCCCTGGGGGTAAATTCACCCCAACCGCGAACCACTGTTATATGATGATGGTACTAAAAACAATGTCATGAAGTGTCTGATGGGTGATAAGCTCCTCTCCAGGCATGATCTCTTCTGGCCCACACAGCAGACCTGGGGGGTAAGATAGGCCCCACAGGAACGTAGCATTGCCCCCCTGCCTGGGACACCTCAATGCTCTTGGAATCTCAGCCTCAGTCTTTCCACTCTGAAGCAGAGAATCTGTGACTTCATGTAGTTGAGTCAATCACAAAATGAGCCTCTCCTTACCCTAGTCTCAGTCTTCCGGCAATGCTGAGACGAGAATCAAAATACCAGGAAATGACACTGTTTATGGGAATCTGAATTAGTGCAGCCACTATGGAGAGCGGTATGGAGGTTCCTTAAAAAACTCGAACTAGAGCTACCATATGATCTAATAACCCCACTGCTAGGCATATATCCAAGCAAAACTCTCATTCGAAAAGACTCAGGCATCCCAGTGTTCACAGCAGCACTATTTACAACAGTCAGGACACAGAAGCAACCTAATTGTCCATAGACAGATGAATGAATAAAGATGTGGTGTATATATATATATAATGAAACATTACACAGTCACAAAAATGAATGAAATTATGCCATTTGCAGCAATATGGATGGACCTAAAGATTATCATAGGAGATGAAGTAAGTCAGACAAAGAGAGATATCATATGAGACAGATTATTCGTGGATTCTAAAAAAATAATACAAATGAACTTATTTACAAAACAGAAATAGATTCACAGATTTAGAAAACAAATTTATGGTTACCAAAGAAGATGGAGGAGCAGAGATAAAGAAAAGATTGGGATTAACATATACGCACTATTATATACAAAACAGATAACCAACAAAGTCCTACTGTATAGCACAGAGGACTATATTCAATATCTTGTAATAACCAATAATGAAAAACAATCTGAAAGAGAATATATATACACATATATGTTGTATGTATATATATGGGTTTCCCTGGTGGTGCAGTGGTAAAAAATCCACCTGTAATACAGGAGGTGTGGGTTTGATCCCTGATCTGGGAAGATCCCCTGGAGAAGGAAATGGCAACCGACTCCAGTATTCTTCTCTGGAAAATGCCATGGACAGAGGAGCCTACAGAGGCAGGCTACAGTTCATGATATATATATGGGTTTCCCTGGTGGTGCAGTGGTAAAAAATCCACCTGTAATACAGGAGGTGTGGGTTTGATCCCTGATCTGGGAAGATCCCCTGGAGAAGGAAATGGCAACCGACTCCAGTATTCTTCTCTGGAAAATGCCATGGACAGAGGAGCCTACAGAGGCAGGCTACAGTTCATGGGGTTGCAAAGAATTGGACAGGATTTAAGTGACTGTGGCTCAGATCATGAACTCCTTCTTGCCACATTCAGACTTAAATTGAAGAAAGTAGGGAAAACCACTAGACCATTCAGGTATGACCTAAATCAAATCCCTTGTGATTATACAGTGGAAGTGAGAAATAGATTTAAGGGCTAGATCTGATAGATAGAATGCCCGATGAACTATGGACAGAGGTTCATGACATTGTACAGGAGACAGGGATCAAGACCATCCCCATGGAAAAGAAATGCAAAAAAGCAAAATGGCTGTCTGGGGAGGCCTTACAAATAGCTGTGAAAAGAGAAGCAAAGAGGAAAGGAGAAATGGAAAGATATAAACATCAGAATGCAGAGTTCCAAAGAATAGCAAGAAGAGATAAGAAAGTCTTCTTCAGTGATCAGTGCAAAGAAATAGAGGAAAAGAACAGAATGGGAAAGACTAGAGATCTCTTCAAGAAAATTAGAGATACCAAGGGAACATTTCATGCAAAGACGGGCTTGATAAAGGATAGAAATGGTATGGACCTAACAGAAGCAGAAGATATTAAGAAGAGGTGGCAAGAATACACAGAAGAACTGTACCAAAAAAGATCTTCACTACCCAGATAATCACGATGGTGTGATCACTCACCTAGAGCCAGACATCCTGGAATGTGAAGTTAAGTGGGCCTTAGAAAGCATCACTAAGAACAAAGCTAGTGGAGGTGATGGAATTCCAGTTGAGCTGTTTCAAATCCTGAAAGATGATGCTGTGAAAATGCTGCACTCAATATGCCAGCAAATTTGGAAAACTCAGAAGTGGCCACAGAACTGGAAAAGGTCAGTTTTCATTCCAATCCCAAAGAAAGGCAATGCCAAAGAATGCTCAAACTACTGCACAATTGCACTCATCTCACATGCTAGTAAAGTAATACTCAAAATTCTCCAAGCCAGGCTTCAGNTGAGCTTCCAGTTGTGCAGGTCTCCCTTAATGAAGCCAGAGATGATGATGAAGCTGAGGACCAAAATGTTCAAGCCTGTGAACACTTTGTAAATCAGGGTTGACTCATAAACTCTCAGAGCCAGGAGTCCTGTGGGAAAAATGGAAAATGAGACAACAAAATAACTAAATCCAGGACTCCCCTGGTGGTCCGTTGGTTAAGGCTCTGAGCTTCCACTACAGGGAGCATAGCTTCAATCCCTGGTCTGGGAAGTTCCCCATGCATTGCAGTGAGGCTAGAGAAATAAGTAACTAAATCCAGAGAGACAGAAAGCAAACTAGTGGCTGCCCAGGGCTGGTGGTTGGTGGTTGTGGACAGAGGGACAGTGACTGCTCAGTGGGTACAGGGTTTCCTTTCGCTGTGATGAAAATGTTTGGTACTGGATGGGGTGGTGCTTACACAGCACTGGGAATGTACTAAGTGCCTCTGATTGGACACTTGCAGATGGATATTTCCTTACTGTGACCATCATCTCACAATATCCATGTCTATCAAATCATCTTAAACTTTTATAATGCTGTATGTCAGTTGTGGTTCAGTCGCTCAGTCATGTCTGATTCTTTGCGACCCCATGGACTGCAGCACACCAGGCTCCCCTGCCTTTCACTATCTCCCACGGTTTGCTCAAACTCATGTCCATTGGGTCAACAATGCCATCCAACCATCTCATCCTCTGTCGTCCCCTTCTCCTCCTGCCCTCAGTCTTTCTCAACATCAGGGTCTTTTCCAATGAATCAATTCTTCTCATCAGGTGGCTGAAGTATTGTAGCTTCTATTTCAGGATCAGTTCTTTCAATGAATATTCAGAAATGATTTCCTTTATGATGGATTGATTGGATCTCCTTTCAGCCCAAGAGATTCTCAAGAATCTTCTCCAGCACTACAATCAAAAGCCTCAATTCTTTGGTACTCGGCCTTCTTTATGGTCCAACTCTCACATCTGTACAAGACTACTGGAAAAAACAGAGCTTTGACTAGTTGGACCTTTGTCAGCAGTGATGCCTCTGCTTTTTAATATACTTTCTAGGTTTGTCATAGCTTTCCTTCCAAGGAGCAAGTGCCTTTTAACTTCATGGCTGCAGTCCCATCTGCAGTGATTTGGGAATCCAAGAAAATAAAGCCTCTCCCTGTTTCCATTTTTTCCCCATCTATTTGCCATGAAATGAATTATATCTTCCCTTGTGGCTCAGTCAGTAAAGAATCTGCCTGCAGTGCAGGAGACCCGGGTTTGATCCCTGGGTTGGAAAGATCCCCTGGCGAAGGAAATGGCAACCCACTCCAGTATCCTTGCCTGGAAAATCTCGTGGACCGGGGAGCCTGGTGGGCTGCAGTCCTCTGGAAAGAGTTGAGCACGACTGAGCGACTAACACTTACTTAAAGCTGGGAAANAGGTAAGGAAGCAACAGTTAGAACTGGACATGGAACAACAGACTGGTTCCAAATAGGAAAAGGAGTACGTCAAGGCTGTATATTGTCACCCTGCTTATTTAACTTATATGCAGAGTACATCATGAGAAATGCTAGAATGGAAGAAACACAAGCTGGAATCAAGATTGCCGGGAGAAATATCAATAACCTCAGATATGCAGATGACACCACCCTTATGGCAGAAAGTGAAGAGAAGCTAAAAAGCCTCTTGATGAAAGTGAAAGAGGAGAGTGAAAAAGTTGGCTTAAAGCTCAGCCTTCAGGAAACTAAGATCATGGCATCTGGTCCCATCACTTTGTGGCAAATAGATAAGGAAACAGTGGAAAACAGTGTCAGACTTTATTTTTTTGGGCTCCAAAATCACTGCAGATGGTGACTGCAGCCATGAAATTAAAAGACGCTACTCCTTGGAAGGAAAGTTATGACCAACCTAGATAGCATATTCAAAAGCAGAGACATCACTTTGCCAACAAAGGTCCATCTAGTCAAGGCTATGGTTTTTCCTGTGGTCGTGTATGGATGTGAAAGTTGGACTGTGAAGAAAGCTGAGCACTGAAGAATTGATGCTTTTGAACTGTGGTGTTGGAGAAGACTCTTGTGAGTCCCTTGGACTTCAAGGAGATCCAACCAGTCCATTCTAAAGGAGATCAGCCCTGGGGTTTCTTTGGAAGGAATGATGCTAAAGCTGAAACTCCAGTACTTTGGCCACCTCATGTGAAGAGTTGACTCATTGGAAAAGACTCTGATGCTGGGCAGGATTGGGGGCAGGAGGAGAAGGGGACGACCGAGGATGAGATGGCTGGATGGCATCACCGACTCGATGGACGTGAGTTTGAGTGAACTCTGGGACTTGGTGATGGACAGGGAGGCCTGGCGTGCTGCGATTCATGGGATCGCAAAGGGTCGGACACGACAGAGTGACTGAACTGAACTGAACTAAGAGACTAAACAGCAATATGTGTATGTATAAGTATGTATCACTGAATCACTTTGCTACATATCCACAACTAACACATTTTGAATTAATTACACTTCAAGTTAAAAAAAAAAAAAAAACAGGAAATATGACATTGAAAGTGCCTTGGGGAGCCAAGTTTGTACATTTCGCTTCTGCAGTGAATCAACACAGATCATTAGCATCATTCACAGAAGGATGAGGCCCAGAGAAAAGGAGTAACTTCCCCTATCTTGAACATGTATTGGGGTGCCCCTGCTCTGGGCTTCCTCTGACCCAGAGACAGGACTCTGGGTCTGTCTGTCAATTACAGTCCTCATCTGTCTGCATCCCAATTCCAAACTCCTGGGAGCAAGTCACAGTGGGGCTTTCAGGATGGTAGCACTGAGGAACTCCAGAGGGCGCTATTCACGCAGACCAGCAAACTCCTATGGCACCTGGTTTCCTAGCATGAATAGGGCTTCAGAGGGCACCCCAAGGATGAAGAGCAAATCTCAGACAAGGTGGTAGCAAACTGGACAGGCACCCCAGAAGGTGTCTACTGAAGTGACCTCCGGCAAGTCACTAGACGTCTTGGGGCTTCAATTCCCTCGTCTCGACTTGGCAGTTCCTCGCCACTCTTCTCACTGAGAGGTACAGGCCTCTGTGCCGCCCCCACAATCTGGGCTGTGTGACAGCTGCGCCAGCAGAATCTAGCACAAATTCTGCTCTGCCAGTGTCCGAACCCAGGCCTTTTAAAACACAACAGAATTTCACTCTATGTCTCTTGGGATCCTCATTCTCAGGACCCAGCCACCAAGCTGTGAGGAAATCCAACTAGCCCCTAGAGAAGCCCAATCGAATGGCCAGCACCACGTGGCCGGCCAGGTGAGTGAGCCATCTTAGAAATTCATCCTACAGCTTCCCATCAGATTGTCTCAGCTTATCCCTCGTGGAGCAGAGGCAAGCCTGCCCCACAGAGCACTTCTCAGATTGCAGACTCATGTGGTGAGGACCTGATTCGTGGTGTTTGGGGCCCATGTTTGGGCTGCGCTGAGATGCAGCAATGACCCAGAGCCCTTGCATATCTCAGCCTTCCTTGTGGAAGCGTTACGGCACTCAAATGAGAGAGAAAGCATGAAAACTGAAAATTCTCCATAAACTGAAAGAGTGTCAGCACAGCTTTTATTTAGTATTATTCCAAGGTAAACAGGCAGCAATGCTGTGGTTCTCTCAGCCAAGTCCGCTTTGGCCCAAGTTCAGGGAAGAGGAGGTGGTTGCCAAGGGCAGCAAGTACAGAAGGTAGGATGGAGGAGGAGCGGGTGTGGAGAAGGAACAACACGGGCCAGGATGGGATGGGATGCTGCCGTCTATCATCTCAGGGCTGAAGGTGACCTGAGGAGGCTGTCTGAGACCCTTCCTCCAGACAGATACATGAAGAATATCGATCTTACTTTAAAGGTGCTATGAGGAAACAAATGTCAGTGTCTAACAGTAAGCTTGAGTTATTCTGTACTCTCTGTCAGGAAACTCTAAACCAAGTCCCTCTGGTTTCCTTTTGGACCCATACCTTTGGATTATGGTGTCAGTTACATTATGGAGCAAAACTAGAAAGTCTGAAGGGGAAATAATTCAGAGAGAGGAGCCAAAAAATCAGCCTGGTTCAGCCGGCACCTGTGCCTTCAAGGACGTCCTTGGCCACCGTGAGTCTGGCCCAGAGAGTGCTTCCAAAAGTCTCAGTCTTTGCAAAGGGCAGTTGTATGGCTATCTTTTTAAAAAATATTTTCCTTATCTTTTTAAAGTCTATTTCACACACTGAGCAGAAGTCTGATAATCCAAGTCCCAATTTAATGACGGAAATCAATAACTTACTTTGTACATCAAGGTGTAAAAACCACCAAAGAGATCTTTCTGAATCAAATTCATTGCCTGGTTGTTGTCCTTCAGTTTTTCTCCTTGGCGATTCAGTTAGGCCTGAGTTTGGCGGAAATGGCCTTTGACCTTCCTACAACCCTGGATCTGCTGAAAAGCTGCAGAGGAGTGAGTTGCAACTGAATATGCTCTGGAAAGCAAAGCACAGTGTCAGCAGCGGTGCTCCTGCAGCCATGTTAGGACTGGGTAAAGTCAAGACGAAGCAATGGACTTATTCACAAAACAGAAACAGATTCACAAACTTCGAAAACAGACTCATGGTTCCCAAAAGGGAAAGGTAGGGGGTAAATTAGGAGTTTGGGATTAACATACACACACTGCTATACATGTTATAGTATATATACACACTACTACATAGTATATAGACATAGTATACATACATAGTATACATACATACTACCACTATATCTAGATAACTGAGACGTCCCTGCTGGTCCAGTGGTTAAGACTCTGCACTTCCAGTGCAGGGGGTCAGGGAATTAAGATCCTGCATGCCACATGGCATGGTCAAAAAATAAAGACAAAAACAGATAATCAACAAAGACCTACTGTATAACACAGGGAACTCTACTCACTGCATTCTATATAGGGAAAGAATCTGACAAAGAATGGGTATACGTGTAACCGAATCACTTTGCTATATACCTGAAACTAACACGACACTGTAAATCAACTATACTCCAATATAAAGTAAAAATTACATTTTAAAAAGACAGAAGCCAACTTGGTAAATAGTGCTGAAAATGAAAGGAAAATTGAGTTTTGAGGACACTGTCTGAGGTTCGTGCTCGGCCATACCCCAACCAGCCCTACTCCTGTGCGGGCAGAGCTCAGCGGTGTGTGACTCTTTGCAATTTCATACACTGCAGCCTGCCGGCTCCTCTGTCCGTGGAATTTTCCAGGCATGACTACTGGAGGGGGTTGCCATTTCCTTCTCCAGGGGATCTTTCCGACCCAGGGGTCGAGCCCAGGTCTCCCACATTGCAGGCAGACGCTTTCCCCTCTGAGCCACCAGGGAAGAACCACCAAGGAAGTGCAGTGTAGCCTGCAAGAATCAATACCTTCTGGTTTTGCTGAAAACGCTTTGAGCTGGTTCTTGTCACTTGCAATTAAGAGCCCTAATGAGGGTCTCCCTGGTGGCTCAGCGATAAAGTATCTGCTTGCCAATGCTGAAGACACGGGTTCGAGTCCTGGTCTGGGAAGATCCCACATGCCACAGACAAGCTAAGCCCATGCACCGCAGCTGCTGGACCAGTGCTCTAGAGTCCAGGAGCTGCAGCTTCTGAGCCCACACAGCGCAGAGCCTGCGCTCCGCAACAAGGGCAGCCCCCACAGTGAGAAGCCTGTGCACCGCAGCTGGAGAGCAGCCCCTGCTCTCTGCAACTAGAAAAAAGCCCGTGGAGCGATGGAGGCCCGGCAGAGCCAAGAAGATAATAAATAGATTAAAACTAACAGAATTGAAACTAAGAGTCCTAACCAATCAGCACACACAAAGAAAGTTTCCTGAGGTGACTGAGGCAGGAAAACCACATGGTGACTAGGTCTCTCTGCCCAAATATTATAAAGACGCCCATCCCAGCGGGAGCTCTTTTATTTTGCCTTCCGGCCACCTTCTCTGGGCCAGAAAAGGGCACTGGTAGGAGACCCTTGGGCTTCCACTTTATTTTCCTTCTCAGTGCTGAGCCTCCTGCTCCTCATATCACATCAATTCACCTGCTCTCATTCTCTCTCTCTCAATCTCTAGCCTCATCACCCATTTCTCTCCTCTCTTTCTTTCTCCAGTTAGTTTGGACCACAGCAACACATGCTCATGAAAGAGTCTGAGAGTTTCAAGTAATAAGATACACGGGATTAAAGTTTTGGAAAACGTACAGCTGCATTCAAGCCAGCTCATAAAACCCAGCAAGGCAGCAAAGGGCACAAGCTGTCCCCAGGTGGGTCAACTTTTACTCTAAGCACCAGACCCATGAAGGAGCAGGAGAGCAGCCACCCCACCCCACTCCAAAAGTGCTGTGGCTACAAAAACCTCGCTCTCCATATTTTGGGGAAATGTTTCATTTAAAAATATTCTATCCCAAAATATACAAGCAGCTCATGCAGCTCAATATAAAAAAATTAAAAATGGGTGGAAGACCTAAATAGACATTTCTCAAAAGAAGACACACAGATGGCCAAGAGTCACATGAAAATATGCTCAATATCATTCATTATTAGAGAAATGCAAATCAAAACTACAGTGAGGTATCACTTTATGCCAGTTAGAATGCTGCTAAGTCGCTTCAGTCGAGTCTGACTCTGTGTGACCCCATAGACAACAGCCCACCAGGCTCCCCCCGTCCCTGGGATTCTCCAGGCAAGAGCACTGGAGTGGGTTGCCATTTCCTTCTCCAATGCTTGAAAGAGAAAATGAAAGTGAAGTCGCTCAGTCGTGTCCGACTCTTAGCGACCCCATGGACTTCAGCCTACCAGGCTCCTCCATTCATGGGATTTTCCAGGCAAGAGTTCTGAAGTGGGGTGCCATCGTCTTCTCCACTAGTTAGAATGGCCATCATCAAAAAGTCTATGATTAATAAATGCTGGAGAGGGTGTGGAGAAAAGAGAATGCTTTTGCACTACTGGTGGAAATGTACACTGACACAATCACTATGGATAACAGGATGAAGTTTCCTTTAAAAACTAGGCATAAAACCACCCTGCTGCTGCTACTGCTGCTAAGTCGCTTCAGTCGTGTCCGACTCTGTGCGACCCCATAGACGGTAGCCCACCAGGCTCCCCTGTCCGTGGGATTCTCCAGGCAAGAACACTGGAGTGGGTTGCCATTTCCTTCTCCAATGCATGAAAGTGAAAAGTGAAAGTGAAGTCGCTCAGTCGTGTCCGACTCCTAGCGACCCCATGGACTGCAGCTTACCAGGCTCCTCCATCCATGGGATCTTCCAGGCAAGAGTACTGGAGTGGGGTGCCTATGACTCAGCAATCCCATTCCTGTGCATACATCCTGAGAAAACCATAATTCAAAAAAAACACACATACCCCAATGTTCACTGCAGCACTTTTTACAATAGCTAGGACATGGAAGCAACCTAGATGTCCATCGACAGATGAATGAACAAACCAGATGTGGTGCATATATACAATGGGATATTATTCAGCCACAAAAAGGAATGAAATTGGGTCATTTGTAGTGATGTGGATGGACTAAGGGTCTGTCATAAAGAAGGAAGTACATCAGAAAGAAAAGAACAAATATTGTATATTAATGCATATGTATGGAATCTGGAAAAATGGTACAGATGAACCTATTTTCAGGGCAGGAATAGAGATGCAGATGCAGAGAACAGAATGTGGACTCAGGAGGGGAGGGGAAGCGCGAGGCAAACTGGGAGATCATGGTTGACAATGCAGCGGTGGTGATGGTTTAGCCGTTAAGTTGTGCCCAACTCCAGGCTGCAGTCCATGGGGTCACACAGAGTCGAACACGATGGAAGTGACTTAGCATAGCATCAGCTCTTAGTGATCCCCATGGGCTGTAGACCATCAGTTTCCTCTGTCCCTGGAATTCTCCAGGCAAGAATACTGGAGTGGGTAGCCATTTCCTTCTCCAGGGGACCTTCCCAACCCAGGGAAGGGTTCATCTCCTGCACTCCAGACAGTCTCCTGCATCTCAAGCGATTCTTTACCTCTGAGCCACCAGGGAAGCCCATACTTGTATACATATACACCACCATGGGTAAAATAGATAGCTGGCGGGAACCTGCTCAAGCTCAGAGCTCGGTGAGGATCTATAGGGGCAGGATGGGGGCGGGGNGTCTCCTGCATCTCAAGCGATTCTTTACCTCTGAGCCACCAGGGAAGCCCATACTTGTATACATATACACCACCATGGGTAAAATAGATAGCTGGCGGGAACCTGCTCAAGCTCAGAGCTCGGTGAGGATCTATAGGGGCAGGATGGGGGCGGGGTGAAGGGAGGTCTAAGAGGGCGGGGATATATGTATACGTATAGCTGATTCACTTTGTTGTAGCGCAGAAACTAACACAACATTGTAAAGCAATTATACTCTGATAATAAAATGTATATGCTACCTTGTGACCAAACCATGTATCTTGATTTGGGGTTCTGGAAGCATGCCTACTGCTCACATCGCAACAACCGAGCAGTCTGGGTTCTCAGGAAACACACCTCTCATGACAGATAGGCACTGTTCCAGTATCACTCAGGGCCTGGGTTGTTCCTGTCCTTTCCAACACCAGGGCGAGGGGTGGGCGCTGGCAGATTCCAGCTCTTAGGACCCCAAGTACAGACAGCCGCACGCAGAGGAGGAAAGCGTTCTTGGTCCCCTTGGGCCTTGATTGCCATAGTCTGGCCCTCGGATGATTTATAAAGGCCACACAAATACTTTTTATTCCAATTATCCTAATCTAAGGACATTTTAGAAAACTATATAACTAGAAAGTAGTTTGATGGATACAATTGCCTGAGAGGTAGCCAAAATACAAATGAGTCAAGTCAAAATATAAAATAAATAACAGCTCAGTGATCTATTGTAATGACAAAAATCATAAAGGTGGCAGAGAAAGGAAAGACATTTAGCAAACTCTGCCCTTCATTGTTGCTCGCATGTCTTCAGAGGAGTCTGTTTCTCTGGACCACATTTCTTCAGAGTATTTTGTCTTGTTTTTCTTGCCTTCAACCCTCACCCACCTCCCCACAGAGCAGAGGAACATCGCATTTGGCTACACAAGGACAGTGACCAGGCTACTGGGCTTACAGGAATCTCTCCGCTCTGCTGAAAGAACAATGAATTGCATGAGGAAGTGTGCCCCAGTAGTGGCTGTTCTTGTTCAGTTGCTCAGTCATGTCTGACTCTTTGCAACCCCATGGACTACAGCACACCAGGCTTCCCTGTCCTTCACTATTCCCCAGAGTTGGCTCAAACTCATGTGCATCAAGTGAGTGATGCCATCAAACCATCTGATGCTCTGTCTTTTCCAGTGAGTTGGCTCTTCGCATCAGGTGACCAAAGTGTTGGAGTTTCAGCTTCAGCATCAGTCCTTCCAAAGAACAGCCAGGGCTGATCTTCAGAATGGACTGGTTGGATCTCCCTGCAGTCCAAGGGACTCTCAAGAGTCTTCTCCAACACCACAGTTCAAAAGCATCAGTTCTTCAGCGCTCAGCTTTCTTCACAGTCCCACTCTCACATCCATACTTGACTATTGGAAAAACCATAGCTTTGACTAGATGGACCTTTGTCAACAAAGTGATGTCTCTGTTTTTTAATATGCTGTCTAGGTTTGTCATAGCTTTTCTTCCAAGGAGCAGGCATCTTTTAATTTCATGACTGCAGTCACCATCTGCAGTGATTTTGGAGCCCAGGAAAATAAAACCTGCCACTGTTTCCATTTTTTCCCCATCTATTTGCCATGAAGTGATGGAACCAAATGCCACGATTTTAGTTTTTTGAATGTTGTTTTAAGCCAGCTTTTTCACTCTCTGCTTTCACCTTCATCAAAAAGTTCTTTAGTTCCTCTCTGCTTCTGCTATTAGGGTGGTATCATCTGCATATCTGAGGTTATTGATATTTCTCCTGGCAATCTTGATTCCAGCTTGAGCTTTATCCAGCCTGGCATTTCACATGATGTCCCCTGCGTAGAAATTCAACAAGCAAGGTGACACTATACAGCCTTGATGTACTCCTTACCCAATTTTGAGCCCTAGTGATTAAGCGCACACTTCACATGCAGACTTCACACTGGGGCACATAATAAAAGACTCATCTGCTCACAACTTTATTCTGACTGTGGGTCAACACTTTTCAAACTTGTACTAAATGAAGAACGGTACTGGGTGCAGTGGTGGAAGAGGAGGAGTGAGGGGTGAGCCGGGGAGACTACACTCTCCACGCTCGGTGTTCACAGGAGGAACGATGGCCAAGCCACACAACCTATTGCATCCACGGTTTTCTAGCCTAGTGTGGTCAGCTTCCAGTTGTCCGTTCTATGGACCCTGTACCTGCATCTCTAATCTACACATATTGCTAAGCTAGGCAAAACAAACTCAGTCCATAGCAATACATTTGGGGGAAAAAAAATAGACTTGGAGTCTTGGAACTAGATGTTCACCCTGCAGGATGCAGCAGAAGTCAAGCCAGGAGGCTGAATTTCAATATCAGAAAATCTGGAACCAAGTCTTGATCATCTGTCTTATTGGCTGCCTGATGTTAGTTGACTCATTTCTTAGGTCGTTAGCCCCAGTTTCCTCATTTTATAAAGGTGGAGGGCTTGTGGCTCAGTGGTAAAGAATCCGCCTGCCAGTGTAGGAGACACAGGTTCAATCCCTGGTCCGGGAAGATCCTATATGCCACAGAACAACTAAGCTTGTGCACAGCAACTATGGAGCCTCTGCTCTAGAGCCTGGGAACTGCAACTACCGAGCCCGTATGCCATAATGACTGAAGCCCACAGACCCCAGAAACTTGTGTTCCACCACAAGGGAAGCCACCACAATGAGAAGCCTGTAGACTGCCACTAGAGAGTAGCCCCTTCCCACTGCAACTAGAGAAAAGCCAGCGCAGCAACGGAGACCCAGCACAGCCAGAAATAAACAGTTAAAAAAAAACCCACAGATCACCACCTCAATCTCTCCAAGTCCTTGTGACAACTCAAATGGATTAATTCCCATAGAGCAGTTGGCTCATGGTTGACAAATACTGACTGCTCATTCCCTGGTTCCTCCCATGGAAAGCCCAGGAGAGGGGACCGCCAGGAGGCGGCTGGTGGGACACTGAGATGTGGGTTTTGCAGGCAGAAAGCTGCAGCTCTATTCTCTTGCCCCTGCCCCTCCAGCCCTAAAGACAGGGCCACTTTGTTGCCCTGTTCTCCCTTTTCTCAGGAAAACCAGCTCCTTTCACACCATCTGGCTTTGGAGGGCAGAACCTAAAAGGGGAGATGGGTCAGGCAAGGGCAGAGAACGCTGGGCTAAGACACGCAGCCAAGGCTGTGCTTCCTAGTGGGCTCTGCCCAGGGCCTCTCCTTTGCCAGGGGCTACATTCTGGACTTTCCCTCTAGTGGATGCTCTCTCCAACACACCAGCCTGTTTGGCAGTCAAACTCCCAGTGATGGGCTAGACTGTTGGTGGGTCACAGGCTTGGATGTCATCCCAGACTCTGTGCAGTCTGGATGGATGGTCTGCCACAGCCACAATGTGAGGCATCTGATTCAACTGTAGAGAGGAGACATTTAGATGCTTTGTCTCCTTTATTATTATTTTTAAAATGAATATAATGTCACTACCAAAAAATGGAGCAGAAAACTGAAAAGTTTCCCGAGATAACCACTGGAAGTGAATTTTATCTGCAAGCATTTCAATTCTCCCTTGTTAAAAACTAAATTACTGTCACTCTGATTTTTCATAAACCATTTTCTCTCAATATAACAATGCATCTGGCAAGTGGCTGTGATAAGGAACATCCTGAGACAATCCAAGGCTATAGGTTCTGGAGGAACCCCAAGTTCTGGAGGTAAAGGTGGAGCCTCTCTGAAGAGTGGTGCTGGCCACATCCACACATGTCCCAGGTTCAAGTGCAACCTTCAGAGCCCAGTGCTAGTGAGGTGCATCACACACTGTCAGAAGCCAAACAGCTGCCCCTTTCTTGAACTCAAAAACTTAGCAGACAGGAGGAGTAGAGATTTCAGGCTGCAGATTTCTGCAATCACAGGATGACAGGCAAAAACAGGTACAGAACATGGACTTAAAGAAGCGTCTCTCTACTGTGTTCCATTAATACACCCTGAGTATTTTTCTCCAATGTCAAGTCTTCTCAAGGGGTGTCCATTCTGCGCGCCTCTGCATTTTGCAAAGGGGTGGAGTGGGGTTCATAATGACTCCATATTGGTATGAATTAAAGTACTATTTAATTAGTACGTTGAGCATTTAAATGACTTCTTTATGATGCATAATTGATAAAGTTTTGAGTACACAGCTTTGCTGAGTCACTTTAAAAGTTTCAAGGCCTCGGATGACAACTACGCTTTCTCTAGGCACTCGGTGTCCCGTCACGTGCTCTTTCGGGGCCTGTTTCACTGAAGAGGGTAGCAGTTCTGGGAGCTCCCAGGTTGGTGACTTTCAAAGCAAAACCAGCTGCCTTGCAGCTGCTGAGAAGCCAGGGCAAGTCCTTGTCTTCCTGCTGCCAACTCAGGAGGAAAAGACAGCAGCAGGTGTGGAAAGCAGACCTCGTCCTCCAGGAGCCAACAGAGCAGAAAGGAGTGGCTGGCTGGAGTGCACCGCAGCGGGGGTGAGGGGAGGGCTCCCCCCACGGCTGGTGCCTCCAGCCACAGAGTCAGGGAGACGTGAGCACCTGGATGGGCTGACTTCCTGTCGGGAAATCTCCTTGGCTGCCTTCACCAGTCGCAAGTCTGTAGCCCAGGTAGGCTGAGTTGACAGAAAACCTGAGCCTGGGGCGAGTTCATCTTTGAGGCTGTGTGAGTTTGCTTGTTGCTGCTGAATCGTGTCTAACTCTTCACGACCCCATGGACTCCAGCACGCTAGACTCCTCTGTTTGGAGTCTGCTCAACTCCCGGAGCTTGCTGAAATTCATGTCCGTTGAGTCAGTGATGCCATCCAGCCATCTCATCTTCTGTCGTCCCCTTCTCCTCCTGCCTTCAATCTTTCCCAGCATCAGGGTCTTTTCCAGTGAGTCAGCTCTTCACATTAGGTGGCCAAAGTATTGAAGCTTTAGCTTCAGCATCAGTCCTTCCAATGAATATTCAGGACTGATTTCCTTTAGGATGGACTGGTTGGATCTCCTTGCAATCCAAGGGACTCTCAAGAGTCTTCTCCAACATCACAGTTCAAAAGCATCAATTCTGCGCTCAGCTTTCTTTATAGTCCAACTCTCACATCCACACATGACTACTGGAAAAACCACAGCTTTGACTAGACGGACCTTTGTTGGCAAAGTAAGGTCTCTGTTTTTTAATATGCTGTCTAGGTTTGTCATAGCTTTTCTTCCCAGAAGCAAGCGTCTTTAAATTTCATGACTGCAGTCACCAACTGCAGTGGTTTGGAGCCCAAGAAAATAAAGTTTGCCCCTGTTTCCACTTTAGTGTTCTAGGGCTGCTATAAAACTGTACTGCAGATGAAATGGCTCAAACAACAGAAACTTACTTCCTCACAACTCTTGGGGCTAGAGATCTGAGATCAAGATGCCATCAGGGTCAGTCTCCTCTGAGGCCTCCTGCTTTCACTTGTAAGTAACCACCTTCTCCTGTGCCTTCACACCATCTTTGCCCTCATAGGTCTGCATCCCAAGCCTTTTATTAGGCCGCAGATCATTAGGGCCCAACTCATGACCTCTTTTTATATTAAGTACATTTCCAAAGATCCTACAAATACAGTCACATTCAGGTTAGGATTTTAATGTCTGAATTTGAAGGGGAACAAAACTCAGCACGGGCTTTCCTTGCAGCTCAGCTGGTAAAGAATCAGCCTGCAATGCAAGAGAACTCATAGGTCTGCATCCCAAGCCTTTTATTAGGCCGCAGATCATTAGGGCCCAACTCATGACCTCTTTTTATATTAAGTACATTTCCAAAGATCCTACAAATACAGTCACATTCAGGTTAGGATTTTAATGTCTGAATTTGAAGGGGAACAAAACTCAGCACGGGCTTTCCTTGCAGCTCAGCTGGTAAAGAATCAGCCTGCAATGCAAGAGATCTGGGTTCGATCCCTGGGTTGAGAAGATCTCCTGGAGAAGGGAAAGGCTACCCACTCCAGTATTCTTGCCTAGAGAATTCCATGACTGTACAGTCCATGAGGTCACAAAGAGTCGGACACAACTGAGCGATTTACACTTCAAAACTTCACTTCAAAACTCAGCACTTAACAAAGGCCTCTCTCTAGATTTCCTCTCACTCTGCTATACGACCCTCACCTGAGCTTCTACCTGTGCTTCGTCTGAATCAAATACTAACTGGATGCTGTTGGGACTGACCATGAGAGCTGATGGAGAAGACAGACATTAGCTAGGCCAATATGCTTCCCCTTCTCTCAGGAATATAAACACAAAATCTGGAGAGAGGCTGCTCACTGGTCATGGAAGGCGAGAGAACATGCATGAACAGGAGTTGGTGAACCATGCAGGCTGAAGATGACTTCTGACTCCGCTGCTGGCAGCCTTTGAGCCACTGGGGACACAGGAATGCCTCCCAGACCCAGTGCCCAGAGCAATGTCCACACTGGAGTTTGGATTCTGAGGTTTCTGAACAATTACACAAGGATCCAAAAAATAAAACCCCTTGTTGCTATGTATCTACCTCTAATAATGGCAACAAAAGATACCTCAAGGATAGTATAGCTATAATACAAAGCATATATGTAATTTTTAACTTTCTGGAAGCCATATTAAAAAAAATGTAAAAGAAGTCAGTAAAATTTAAATAAATATTTTATCTAAACGATTAAGTTCAAAATATTATCATTTCAACACATAATCAGTATGAAAAAGGTTAATGAGAATGCATGTGCATATATATATATACAATGTCCACTGCAGGATTGCCTGGAGAATCCCATGGACAGAGGGGCCTGGCAGGCTATAGTCCACAGGGTCACAAAGAGCCAGACATGACTGACTAAGCACAGCACATATATATAATGTATTATACACAGAGACATACACACACACACACACACACACACACTCTCTGGACTATGCATTTCTAAGGCACAATCCCAGTTGGGGCCTCCGACCTCAACAAGTACATAGGTAAAGCCATTACACGGATTGTTCAGGTCCTAAATTCGGCTTTTTCTTTATTGTCTCAGTTGAGTGATTCTGTTTCTCTAGAATCCCATCTAGAGTGGCGCACAAGGACATGTTTACTTAGGAGCTTATGGAGCACCCTTGCTTTTAGATTTGGAAATGAGAGAAATATTGAGATGATTTGTAGTCTGGGATAAAGTGCCAGGGATTCAGCATCATGTGAATTTATCCAGCTTGCACCATGGAGGTAGGGCAACTCTGGAAATACAGCATCCAGGTCTGTCTGTTAAGAAAGCTGCAGCAGGACTTCCTTGGTGGTGCACGGGTTAAGACTCTGTACTTCCAAAGCAGGGGACACAGGTTTGATCCCTGGTTGGGGAAGTTCTACATGCCGTGCAGTACAGCCAAAAAATAAAAATAAAAATGAGAGAACCCTTCTACACTGTTAGTGGGAATGTAAATTGCCACAACCACTACAGATAATAGTACGGAGATTCCTCAAAAAACTAAAAGAGATCCACCGTATGACCCAGCAATCCCACTCCCGAGCATATACCTGAAGAAAGCCCTAATTCAAAAAGATGCACGCACTCCAATGTTTGTTGCAGCAAACTAAATGCCTATCAATGGAGGAAAGGAGAAGGAAGATGTGGTACATATATACAAGGGAAAATTCGCCATAAAAAGTACTGAAACACTTCATTTGCAGAGATGTGGATAGACCTAGAGACTATCATCTGGAGTGAAGTCAGAAAAGCAAACGTTGTATACTATCTCTCATACGTGGAATCCGGAAAAATGCTAGAGAGGAACCAAAGCAGAAAAGAGACACGGATGTACAGGACAGCCAGATGGACACCAAGGAAGGGGGGCGGTGCGATGATCCGGGAGATCGGGAGTGACACACGCAGTGCTGTGTATGAAATAGGTAACTCATGAGAAACTCCTGGAGCACAAGGAGCTCGCCTCGGTGCTCTGCGGCGACCTAACAGGAAGGAAATCTAAACAAAGTGGATATATGTATATGTAACCGATTCCTAAGCAGAAAGCAACACAACCTTGTCGAGGCAAAAGTGTGAAAGTGTTAGTCGCTCAGTCGTGTCCTACTCTTTTGCAACCCCGTGGACTGCAGCCCTCCAGGTTCCTCATCCATGGCATTCTCCAGGCAAGAATACTGGAGTATTTATCCAGCTTTATCCCATGTCCTTCTCCAGGGGATCTTCCTGACCCAGGGGTCAAACCCAGGTCTCTTGCACTGCAGGCAGATTCTTTACCATCTGTGCACTAAGGTAACTCTACTCCAATAAAAGTCAAAAATTAAAAAAGAAAATATTGGTCAAGGGTAAAGACATTTAAATAACATGTATTTGAGTCCTCAAAAATGTTATTTACATATATTTTATTCTTAATAAATTTTATCATAAAAAATGAAGTGCTAAGTTAAAAAGAATAGCAGAAAGAACTCCTGTGTACCTTTTATCCAGATTGCCCAACTAATAACACCTTTCCAAAAAAAAGAAAGCAATGGTAGAGTGGACTCTGTTATCCCCTTCTCCCTTACAGATGAGGACAATGAAGCTGAGAGGTGACGTGACTTACTGAAGGTCACTCGCTAGTGGGTAGTAAGAGCCAAGACTCAAACCAGTTCCCTCTAATTCCCAAAGTGGTACTGTTCATGCTACCCAAGGTTCCAGGGACTTGGGTTTAAAAATAAGTGTTTTAGAAAATAAAATCTATGGTAAAGTGGGAAGTGTTGTTACTGGTGTAGTAGCAGATCATTCAGGTCCTAAGCTCAAGCACTTTGTCCATGGGATATCCTTCTACCTTGCAGTGAGCAAGTGATCCCAGCACTGGGAGAAACTCTGATTACTTTATGCTCCTGCTCTGCTGAGAAGCCTGGAGTCAGGCCAGCCTGGTGTTTTGAGTGGGAAGGTGTTGAGTGGGAAGCCAAAGCTATTCTCCTTGATGGGCGGAGCCAGATGAGTAAGATGGTGTCTGTTGCGGTGCAGAGTGTCTCGAACAATGGTGCCCTCCCAAGCTCTGGGATCTGCCCTCGGGATGCCACACCACCTGTGCAACGATCCTCCTCCCGCCTCTAGTCTCTGGAACTGCTCCCGTCTTAGACCCAGCCCAGGTCTCCTGATCCCACAAATGTATTAATAGACTCACCTGTGTGGGTCTGAGTTTAATTATACTTGTCTGGCAAGGGATTTGGGGAGATTTAATTTAAGGCTGGTGTTGAATGCTTTTAAATTATGTTAAATTTTCAGAGGCACCCAGGTGCAACACACATCTTTTATAAATTACAGAGCAAATGCTGTGGAGGCTGGGTGTACAGAAGGGCCAAGGATCAGAACAGATCCCCAAAGGATGAGATATATTTCTGGCAACAAGGAAGAGCTTAACGCACACCTCTCATTATTGTTAATGGGAGCTGGGTGTTCAGCTCATTCTCCGGACACCCATACCATGCAAATTTAGCTCTTGGAATTCAGTTGCTCACAGCTCCCTGCCCGCCTGGTAGCACTGAGCCCTGGTGAAATATGTGTCAAGTTCTTCAAAACAATTATTGCTGCTAGAGGAAAAATGATCAGCCAAGTACTCCAACGTTAACACTCCTCAGAGCTGGAAATGGAAATGAGTTCTGGAAATGTTTGCATTCTGTTTAAAATGAATCTGCAGACATCTCAGAGGCTGTGTGTAAAAATGGGAGGAGGGATTTTTAACAGATGATAATGAGCTTAGGAGGGTGCTAGCAAGGTGTAGAGGCCAGAGCAATGATCTGGGGGTCACACTTGTAGAAATTCTGCCATGGCTCTGCTGTGTGACCTTGGGTGAGGTACTTAACCTCTCTGGTCTCCTTTTAGGAGTCTAACTCACAAAGGTGTTCAGATAAATGATATATGTTAGAATCTACATAATGATGCAAATCATTGGGAAGAGTGCTTGAAGACTCATCAGGTCTGATTGAAATCCTCCCAAACGAGCAAGGCAGCAAGAAATCAGAATGAACCCTCCTGTGCAAAGGTGGGCCCCCTTCACTCCTAGGGCCACGGTGGCCCAGATCCTACTGATTCCTGGACAGAGAGATAATTTGGGGGAAGAGTCCAAGGATAGGATTGGAGACCCCTCTACCAAGAAGATTCCACTTGCACTTAGAACTAGAAAACTCTGACAGTGACCCCAAGGCACAGACAGGAAATATATTTTTAATTTATTTGGCTGCACTGGGTCTTCATTGTGGCACATGGGATCTTTAATTACAGATGTGAAGTCTTAGTAATAGCGTGTGGGATCCAGTTCCCTGCTGCTGCTGCTGCTAAGTCACTTCAGTCGTGTCCGACTCTGCGACCCTATAGACGGCAGCCCACCTGGCTCCACCATCCCTGGGATTCTCCAGGCAAGAATACTGGAGTGGGTTGCCATTTCCTTCTCCAATGCATGAAAGTGAAAAGTGAAAGTGAAATCGCTCAATCGTGTCCGACTCTCAGTGACCCCATGGACTGCAGCCCACCAAGCTCCTCCGTCCATGGGATTTTCCAGGCAAGAGTACTGGGGTGGGATGCCATTGCCAGGGATCAAACCTGGGCTCCTGCTCTGGGAACACAGAATCTTAGCCACTAGACCACCACAAAAGTTCCTGGATAGGAAATTAACAGGGGGCTCTTTATGTCGTCTCAGTTTTGGTTAAGATTCCAGAGGCAGAGAAGTATCAGAGAACACTAGGAGTCAAGGAAGCTACAGTCCGAAGTGGGGTGCTCGACTGTTACGCAGGCCATTGTGAAGATGTCCACCAGCCGTCATCTGCCTGGAGGACTCCAGAGGGTTGAGGGGAAGGAAGCTTCCAGGTTTTCTTTGGAGAGGCATGAGAGTGTGCCCTGAGTCTGCAAGTCTCCATCCTACACTGGGGTTGTGAAGGAGGGCTGAGGCTTTCCCCCTTTTCAATTCAGCTGATAACAGCTTCAAAAAAGTCACTTGGAAAGTCTGATCTGTGTCCCCTGGAATGCTTGGGGGATAGAGGCTAAGTCTGGCTCACTGCTCAAGAAGTCCACAGGCAGAGGCATGCTGAACCAGCCTGGTGGCAGAGCAGAGAGGGTTCCTGAAAACTGACTATACATCCACAATGGCCATCTCCCCAGGATGAGATGTAGGACCACAGGAACGGACCTGGCCTAGCAAAGCACCTTAGACGCGGCCCATATGGGCCACCTGGAAGGAAAGTGGACCCAACAGGGCCAGTGGACTACAGGGGCTAGAGGAGAAAAGGTGATACCCATGGCAGTTGAAGGCTCCCAAGAATGTGCCCCCATAAACCCCACATGGGCCCTGCTGGGAACCTGTCTTCCCAAGAGGCAACAGCATGGGTTATAGCGATACCAGCCAAATATGAGTTTTCTTACCCCCATCTCTGCTCTCTCCACCCTCTCCAGGCTCTGGAGGAGCCAGAAACAGCCTGGTAAAGTGAAGAGGAAGCGAACAGGACAGTGGGGATGGAAGAGAATCCAGCCAACTTTCATCCATCTCCCAGTGCTCAAACCTAAGCTGGGAGGACAGAGCTTTCCTGTTTCAGTCAAGTTTGGTTTTCATTATTACAGCAGACTGGGTACTTTTAATTACTGAACTGTAACTATTCTTAAAACGACCAGAATTTTTGTGTGTGTGGCCTCACCATGTGGCTTGCAGAATCTCAGTCCCCCAACCAGGTACTGAACTCAGGCCATGGCAGTGAAAGCATAGAGTCCTAACTACTGGACCATTCAGGGAATTCCCAAGAAATTTTATCATGGATGGATAAAAAGTTGTACAGAGAATGGATCTGGAGAGTCAACAATGAGAAAGGGCTGGTGCTGAAGCTGACGCTCCAATACTTAAGTCACCTGATGCAAAGAGCAAACTCACTAGAAGAGACCCTGATGCTGGGAAAGGTTAGAGGCAGTAGGAGAAGGGGATGACAGAGGACGAGATGGTTAGATGGCATCATCAACCCAATGGACGTGAGTTTGAGCAAACTCCGGGAGATGGTGAAGGACAGAGGAGCCTGGTGTGTTGCAGTCCATGGGGCTGCAAAGTCAGACTGAGTTACTGACCAACAATAAAATTGTTTTCTACCTGCGCCCCCCAAGTTTGGGTCAGTCAGTGTGCCAGTTACACATACTGCAGGGAAAGCCGTGTGCTTGCAATGGTCGTCACCCTCTGGACAGGTCTGACTTGGTGGGAGCGGTCACCTCATTCACCAACCCAGGAGGGCAGATGAGACGGCCAGTGACACGATGCAGTCACTGCTCCCTGGAGCCAGAGCTTAGGAAGGTTTTGGGGTACACTGACTCTTCCCAGTCCCCGAATGTTTAGTTGGTGTCCCAGAATAAATGCATTTCCAAAGGTGCTTCACCATCTCTATAATGGATATTTGAGTCATGAAAGCACGTGTGCTTAGTCGCTTCAGCCATGTCCGACTCTGTGCAAAGCTATGGACTGTAGCCCACCAGGCTCTTCTGTCCATGGGTTCTCCAGGCCAGAGTGGTGGAGAAGGTTCCTGTGCCCTCCTCCAGGGGATCTTCCCAACCCAGGGACTGAACCTTTGTCGTTTATGTCTTCTGCATTGACAGGCGGGGAATCTCATCTCAGTTATCAATTGTACAGCAAAGACCAAAGGGGTAAAGGCCTTTGCTAAAATCGCCGTTCTTTTGGTTGCAAATGACAAAAACCAAGCCAGGAAGGAAGGAAAGGACAGGAGGGAGTGAAGGAAAAGATAAAGGCAAATATGTAGAACGTTTATTAGCTTTTGTATCTGAGGTATTATTTGTACAGGCAAGGCTGTATCTGGGGCTTCCTTGGTGGCTCAGATGGTAAAGAATCTGCCTGTAACGTGGAAGATCCCAGTTCGATCCCTGGGTCGGAAAGATCTCCTGGAGAAGGGCATGGCAACCTCCTCCAGTATTCTTGCCTAGAGGATTCCATGGACAGAGGAGCCTGGTGGGCTACAGTCCATAGCAAAGAGTCAGACACGACTGAGCAACTAACACTTTCATTTTCACTTTCAAGGCTGTATCTAGCTGCTCAATTAACATTATCCCAAACATGGATTTTTTTCCATTTCTTGGCAATGCATTTGCTTTCCTGTGAACAAAGATGGCCACCAGTAGCTCTAGTATTGTACCGACTGGGCAATCCCAGTGAAAAAGAGTAGTTCTAACAGACGTCACAGCTTGAATTTCATTGACCTGGTTTAAATTGCATGCCCAATGTGGAACTAATCACCATTAGTCTGAATGTCCTGGCCTAGAACATTCCTTGGGGCTGGGATTTGGGATCAGTCCCAGGGAGAACATGGCAAGTGAGTGAGAAAGAGCTGCTGGTACTTGAAGACGAGGACATGGGTGATGGGCAGGCAAAAACAACAGATGTTCACTCTGGACAGAAAGCCAGTAAGTAAATGCCAAAGCGGGGATCAGAATGTACATGTTTTGATTCCTAAACCAAAGATTTTTGTCGGTCCAAAGACATTTCACTGAAATTTATATTTTTTATAAATTTATATTATTCACTAGTATTAATAGGTAATTAATAGGTAAAGTCACGAGTATTAATAGGTAATCCAAAAACTCAAGAAGGACCTGTTAAAAATACACCCATGTAAAAAACATCATTTCACACACAAGACAGCAAATGAGACCACTGGCCTCATTGTATTAGTATTGTTCCAGAAAATAATTTGTCCTCTAATTGACTCTGACACTTGAGAAAGCTCTAATTTGATAAACTCCTGATTCAGGATTACAAAGCACTGTTGCCTTCACATCAGTTCAGTTCAGTTCAGTCGCTCAGTCGTGTCCGACTCTTTGTGACCCCATGCATCATAGCACGCCAGGCCTCCTTGTCCATCACCAACTCCCGGAGTTCACTCAGACTCATGTCCATCGAATCAGTGATGCCATCCAGCCATCTCTCTTCTGTCGTCCCCTTCTCCTCCTGCCCCCAGTCCCTCCCAGCATCAGAGTCTTTTCCAATGAGTCAGCTCTTCGCATGAGGTGGCCAAAGTACTGGAGTTTCAGCTTTAGCATCATTCCCTCCAAAGAAATCCCAGGGCTGACCTCCTTCAGAATGGACTGGTTGGATCTCCTTGCTTTCTGACAACACAGCAAAATGTATTCTTCAGTGCTATTGGGAGTTGTCAACCCATCACCGTGAGGTCCAAACGTGAAGAGATGAATATGGCTTGTGGAAGGGACAGAGCTGTTAATTTGTCAGATGAGATCAAGAGCATACATAGGATGTCTAATGGGAAGTCTGGGGTTTTCTTTTGTTTATATTTACCTGTACATAAGAAAAGAAAGCTTTTTTTTTTTTTTTGATTAGAAACAACACCTAGACTATAATTAATCCTTATCTTTGCTACACAGACGTTCAGACGCATCAATTAAATGAGTGGATTCTGGCTGGTGGTCAGGCAAGTCACTAATTCTAAATATGCGATGCTTTACCTGAAGCACAGAGGCACAGAAATGGGAGGAAGGTGGGCATTGGTATGGAGTGGTATTTCCATAATCTCTCAGTGACTCCTTTCTTCCTGAATGTTAAACTTGGGACTGGAAGTCCAGACCCTGCTGGGCCACGACCTGAGATGAAATGAGAGGCAGCTGAGAGTTGGAGGGTCCTATGTCCGGAGTGCCTTCAAGGCCCTGAGTGTGAGCTACGACATCTGAAGCAGACAAACTGAAGATGGTTTGTGTTATTTAAGAGTCTGGACATCAGTGGATACAATTTTTGATGCACTTAAATCAGAGACTTCCCTGGTGGTCAACTGGCTAATACTCCATGCTCCCAATGCAGGAAACCTGGGTTTGGTCCCTGGCTGGGGAACTAGATTCCGCATGCTCTAACTAAGAGTTTGAATGCCACAACAAAGATCAAAGACCCCACGTGCCACAACTAAGACCCGGTACAGCCAAATAAGTAAATAAATATTTAAAAATAAAATAAAGCAAATCATTGCATGCACACAAAATTCCCAAGAAAGACGAGTGCCCCTTGATCTCCCCAAGAAGAAACCTGCCCCTTCGAGGGGTGCGTGCATGCTAAGTCGCTTCCTTGTCCCACTCTTTGTGACCCTATGTACCATAGCCCGCCAGGCTCTTCTATCCATGGGATTCTCCAGGAAAGAATACTGGAGTGGGTTGCCAAGCCCTCTTCCAAGGGATCTTCTCCACCCAGAGATCAAACCAGCATTTCTTCAGTCTCCTGCACTGGTGGCTGGGTTCTTTACCACTAGTGCCAGCAGGGATGCCCCCCTAGACGGATAAGTGATACAAACATACGGTCTCTCAGTTACCAATTCATACAACAGTCTGGCCTAAGGCCAAGCGTTCAGTGAAGGCCACTTTAAAGTTTGATCAGCTTCTATCTATCCATCTATATGTCCATCCCCCTAACGAATCTTCCCAAATTCCCGTGTATCCCAGGCTGTGCATGTGTGACCTGATCTCCAACACCTGGAAGCATCAAGCATCAGGGAAGCACACACTGAACAGCAAATGGTTCCAAGGGTGCTGAGGACGACAGGAGTGAAGGGCCAGGGGCGTGCCCACGCCTCCGGGTCCTGCTTTCAGGAACCACTACTGCCCCAGGTGTGGGGCTCAAAGAGGGTCACAGCCAACAGGGGACAACAGCTGGAAGGAGGGGGCTGCCCCACACAGAAGGCAGGCTTTGTGCTGGCCCCGTGTGGAAATGCTGACTGGCTTTCAGATGGATTTCCTATCATTTATCTTCTTATCAAAAGGTTTAATCACTTCCTGCTCTCCTGCCTGTATGGGAATAATGAGCTTATTCTCTCCTGACCAATATAATGCACAATAGAAACAGTTCAGAGACTCCTCTGCCTTCTAAAATGAATGTTTTTATTGTATGCACATCATCAGAGTCACAGTAAAAGGTGTGTTTAAAGAAGAAAAATAAATCTCAGGAATCCCATGCATGCTCTTGCACATTGCCTGCTGTCCTTTGTGAAGATGAATTTTATGGGAAAATGAGTTGTCATGTCATTTCCCCCCAACGCTGAATATATTTTGACATGTAAGAGAGACCTCTGGCTTCTGGAGAAGAAAGCAGGCTCTTTCAGGATTGTCCGCCTCTCTGTCCGGAATAAGAAAGTGCTTAGAAACTGGAAACTAACCATGGTGGATTTTGTGCAGAGTTGGGGTGCTTAAGTCTTGTTCTGGAAACAGTTAAAAATCGAACATTACACTCCTGGATGACAAACTCTACCTCACATACCTTGATGCCTCAGTAGCTCACCCCCTAAACAAAGCCTCTTTCTGTGAAGTCAGACATAATAAATACAGCCGAAGCAGCGTGGGGCCAGAGCCGCTCTGAGAGATGGAGGCTCCCAGGACCCGTTTGGCCTGTCCTGTGCAGAACCATCAAGTCTTTGATATGATTCTGGCTTTCCAGATTCCTTCCTCTGTCCTCTCTCCCAGGTCAAAGCTGGGGCCCTCACCCTCTCTCCACCAGCAAAAGGTGAACCAGTCATTGCATCCCATGAAAGAATTCATCACTGACACTGTGGCTTCAACAGTGTTTAACCTTTCCTCTAACTGTATAATCAAGGTGCATTTTAGGCACTTGAAAGTGGGCAAAGGAACTTCCCAAGGTAGCAGAGTGGTAAATAATCCACCTACCAATGCAGGAAACACAAGAGACACAGGTTCGATCCCTGGTTCAGGACGATTCCCTGGAGAAGGAAATGGCAACCCACTCCAGTATTCTTGCCGGGAAAATTCCATGGACAGAGGAGTTTGGTGGCCCACAGTCCACAGGGTCGCGAAGAGCTAGACACGACTTGGTGACTGAGCACAGACACAAGTGGGTGAAGAGGTATTGGGGGACAGAGCTGATGGGCCCTAAAAGACCTCAACAGCCTTATGATCCAAAACGTGGTCCCTGGAGCAGCAGAATCTGCATCCCCTGGGAGCTTGTTAGGAATGCAGGTGCTCAGGCTCCAGCAGCTGGACTGGATGGGGACATGCACTGTAACAAGACCTCCAGCTGGTGCTGATGGCACTGTATGCACTGTAACGAGACCTCCAGCTGGTGCTGATGGCACTGTATGCACTGTAACGAGACCTCCAGCTGGTGCTGATGGCACTGATCAGGGACCACTGTTTGAGAGCTGCCGCCTAAGAATCAGTCAGGGAATCACACCCCTTGAGTTTCCCCTGGGGTGTTTTCCAACAGGGGTTGAAGAGGCAGTTAATGAGCTCTCATTTCCTTGCTGACAGAGGTGACCAACCAGCAGGGCAGTACACTTGGGGTGGAAAACTCACTTCCCATTCACTGCTATCAGCTGTTACCCAGATCCAGCCTCTCCTGCATCCCACATCCCCTGCACCTCCTCTCACACTGCTCAGGCCTGCCTCTCTGCCTGCAGAATTTCCAGCCTAAACTGTCAGGGACACAGGAGAGGGTCCCAGTTAATTATCACAACATAATTGCAGAAAATTCAAACCAGGTGATTTAAAGTAGTATGGACTTAACAGTCTCATGTTATATACAAAATCAGAATATGAATCCCCCGCAAAAAAATCCATCAGGAACTGCATAATTTTAAGACCAGCAGAGACCCTTGGAAACCGTTTGCATTTTCCCCACATGTCAGGCCATAGAAATGTCTGCCATGCTTTTTCAGGATCTGTAATCTGAGAACCTTCTTAATGTTTATATATATGAAAGAGTCTGTTAGTATATTGGTGACTATTTTGCTAATATTAATCATTACTGATAGAATTTATTATCTTAAGAAAATCTGATATAGAAGTACCACTTAAAAGAGCCCTGAATGGGGATGTTAATGGGGGCTGATAATAGGGGGCCCCAAATCAAAATCTTGGCAAGAGAAGTTAGACGTGGCAAAATGCCATGATAAAACCCATCCATACACTCTGACATGCTGTTAATGCAAGAAAAGCCTCTGCCAAATATTAAAGATAATGCTGGGGGTGGGGAGGCAGCTTGAAAGCGAGAGGACAACATAGTAATTACAGATTTATGTGCTCCTGGAACAGAGCCCCCTGACTTCACATTTGCTGCTATGGGAAAAGTTGTCCTGAATTATGCAGGATCTTCATAAAAGCATGGGATGCATAAAATGTGACCGTGACATACATGAGAATATTACACTGCTCAGGCCCCTGAAGCCAAAAATGCATCCTGATGTGTCTAATGTGATTTCTCTCCGAGGTTCTAGAACTCATCTCCTCTTCTGGGAGAGGAGGCCTCACAGTCTCCATCTTCCCCTGGGACCCCCCTCCACCCACCCACACACCCACATACCCACACTGTATTGCACAGAGTAGACATCCAATAACATGTTAATTGCCAACAAGAGAGTTGGTTTGTAATTCATTCTTTGCTGTTGTTTTTTAATCCAGGCTGATAATAATTTTGAGTTCTGGCTTTGAGCAGGACTCCTGTCTGCTCAGCCAGATGGGTGTTTTACTGGTGCCTCAGTTTCCCATCTTTTCAAAGAGATTGGTCCCCAGCTGAAAGTCGTTGCTTGGAGAGAGCTCTATGAAGGATACAGATGGTGCCCTTCAGAAGCAAGGAGGGCAGGGGCCTCAGTTGTGTCTCCAGCAGTGGGAAAGGGTGTATAAGTCCACCCACACTTCTGTGCCCGCTCTTGTCCCAGGGTTGGGGGGAGTCATCACAGGTGGACACAGTCGCTCCATTTGTTCTCCCCCTGTGAGACCTGTACTTGTCTCTCCAGCAGCAGACACACAGGGCTGGAACCTGGGAGACAGGGTGGATCTACTCTGGGGTCTCTTCTGGAAGTGACAGCTTGAAATGGTGAGTGATAGGCTCTGGGTATGAAGAGAAAACAGCTGACGGAGGCCGAAGGTGGGAGACACAACCTCAGGGGTCAAGAGAGGGAAGACTAAAAGCTAATCTGGGAGGTGGGGTGACAGCAGCCCAAATGGGACAGCCTTTCTGCTGCTCTTGTGCAAACTCCTCCTCCGTCCCCAGCCGGAAGGAGGGTCAAGAGGCCAACAGAGAAGTATGGAGTTGGAGCACATGACACTGCCGTTTCTAGGCAGAAAAGAGTTGACTGTGGGCAACTTCATACAATTTAATCTAGAACTACCTGATGGGAAGGTTCCAGAGGGAGGACATGGGTTGTTGATGTTGTCCAGTCGCTCAGTGGAGTCCGACTCTTTGCAACCCCATGGACTGCAGCACACCAGGCCTCCCGGTCCTTCACCAACTCCCAGAGTTCACCCAAACCCATGTCCATTGAGTCGGTGATGCCATCCAACCATCTCATCCTCTGTCGTCCCCCTCTCCTCCTGCCCTCAATCTTTCCCAGCACCAGGGTCTTTTCTAAGGAGTCAGTTCTTTGCATCAGGTGGCCAAAGTATTAGAGTTTCAGCTTCAGCATCAGTCCTTCCAATGAATATTTAAGACTCATTTCCTTTAAGATTGACTGGTTTGATCTCCTTGCTGTCCAAGAGACTCTCAAGAGTCTCCTTGAGAGTCTTGAACCACACCTCAAAGGCATCAATTCTTCGGCACTCAGCTTTCTTCAGAGTCCAACTCTCACATCCATATATGACTACTAGAAAAACCATAGCTTTGACTATACAGACCTTTGTCGGTAAGTAATGTCTCTGCTTTTTAATATGCTATTTATATTTGTCATAGCTTTTCTTCCAAGGAGCAAGCATCTTTTAGTTTCACGACTCAGTCACCATCAGCAGTGATTCTGGAGCCCAAGAAAATTGTCTGTCACTGTTGCCATTTTTTCCCCATCTATTTGCCATGAAGTGATGGGACTGGATGCCATTTTCACTCTCTTCTTTCACCTTCATCAAGAGGCTCTTTAGTTCCTCTTCACTTTCTGCCATAAGGTTGGTATCATTTGCATATCTGAGGTTATTGATATTTCTCCCTGGAATCTTTATTCCAGCTTGTGCTTCATCCAGCTCAGCATTTCTCATGATGTACTCTGCATAGACGTTAAATAAGCAAGTTGACAATACACTATCTTGATGTACTCCTTTCCCAATTTGGAACCAGTCCATTTTTCCAGGTCTGGTTCTAACTGTTGCTTCTTGACCTGCATACAGACTTCTCAGGAGGTACATAAGGTGGTCTGGTATTCCCATCTCATGAAGAATTTTCCAGTTTTTTGTGATCCATACAGTCAAAGGCTTTAGCATAGTCAAAGAAGCAGAAATAGATGTTTTACTGGAATTCTCTTGCTTTGTCTATGATCCAATGGATGCTGGCAATTTAATCTCTGGTTCCTCTGCCTTTTCTAAATCCAGCATGAACATCTAGAAGTTCTTGGTTCACATACTGTTGAAGCCTAGCTTGGTGAATTTTGAGCATTACTTTGCTAGTGTATGAGATGAGTGCAATTGTGCAGTAGTTTGAACATTCTTTGGCACTGCCTTTGAGACTGGAATGAAAACTGATTTTTCCAGTCCTGTAGCCACAGCTGGGTTTTGCAAATTTGCTGGCATATTGAGTGCAGCACTTTCACAGCATCATCTTTTAGGATTTGAAATAGCTCAGCTGGAATTCTGCCACCTTCACTTGCTTTGTTCATAGTGATGCCTCCTAAGGCCCACTTGACTTTGCACTCCAGGATGTCTGGCTCTAGGTGAGTGATCACACCACCACAGTTATCCGGGACATTGAGATCTTTTGTGTATAATTCTTCTGTGTATTCTTGTCACTTCTTCTTAGTATCTTCTATTTCTATTAGGTCCATACCATCTCTGTCATTTATTGTGACCATCTTTGCAGGAAATGTTCCCTTGGTATCTCAGATTTTCTTGAAGAGATATCTAGTCTTTCCCATTCAACTGTTTTCCTCTATTTCTTTGCATTGATCACTGAGGAAGTCTTTCTTATCACTCCTTGCTCTTTTTTGGAACTCTGCATTCAGATGGGTATGTCTTTCCTTTTGTCCTTTGCCTTTCACTTCTCTTCTTTCTCAGCTATTTGTAAGGCAGACAACCATTTTGCCTTTTTGCATTTCTTTTTCTTGGGGATGCTTTTGATCACTGCCTCCTGTTATGAACCTCTGTCCACAGTTCTTCAGGCGCTCTATCAGACCTAATCCCTTGAATCTACTTGTCACTCCAACTATATAATCATAATGGATTTGATTTAGGTCATACCTGAATGGCCTAGTAGTTTTCCCTACTTTGTTCAACTTAAATCTGAATTTTGCAATAAGGAGTTCATATCTTAGCCACAGTCAGTTCCCAGTCTTGTTTTTGCAGACTGTAGAGGGCTTCTCCATCTTCAGCTGCAAAGGATATAATCAGTCTGATTTCAGTATTGAGCACCTGGTGATGACCATGTATAGAGTCATCCCTTGTATGTTGGAAGAGGGTGTTTGCTACGATGCGTGTGTTCTCTTGGCAAAACTCTGTTGCTCTGCTTCATTTTGTACTCCAGTGCCAAACTGGCCTGTTACTCCAGGTATCACTTGGCTTCCTACTTTTGCATTCCAGCCTGCTATGATGAAAAGGACATCTTTTTTTGGTGTTAGTTCTAGAAGGTCTTGTAGGTCTTCACAGAACTGTTCAGCTTCTTCAGCATTACTGGTTGGGGTACAGACTTGGATTACTGTGATATTGAATGGTTTGCCTTGGAAACAGATAGAGATCATTCTGTTGGTTTTGAGATTGCACCCAAGTACTGCNGGTGTTAGTTCTAGAAGGTCTTGTAGGTCTTCACAGAACTGTTCAGCTTCTTCAGCATTACTGGTTGGGGTACAGACTTGGATTACTGTGATATTGAATGGTTTGCCTTGGAAACAGATAGAGATCATTCTGTTGGTTTTGAGATTGCACCCAAGTACTGCATTTCAGATTCTTTTTTTGACTATGAGGGCTACTTCATTGCTTCTAAAGGATTCTTGTCCACCGTAACAGATAGAATGGTCATCTGATTTAAATCCACCCATTCTTGTTCACTTTAGTTCACTGATTCCTAAAATGTCAATGTTTACTCTTTCCATCTTCTGTTTGATCACTTTCAATTTACCTTGATTCATGGACCTAACATTCCAGGTTCCTATGCAATCCTGTTCTTTACAGAATCGGACTTTACTTTCATCACCAGACACACATCCACAACTGAGCGGAAAACCACAATCACAGAAAACTAACCAAACTGATCACATGGATCACAGCCTGTCTAATTCAATGAAACTATGAGCCATGCCTGGAGAAGGCAATGGCACCCCACTCCAGCACTCTTGCCTGGAAAATCCCATGGACGGAGGAGCCTGGTAGGCTGCAGTCCATGGGGTCGCTAAGTGGACACAATTGAGCGACTTCACTTTCACTTTTCACTTTCACGCATTGGAGAAGGAAATGGCAACCCACTCCAGTGTTCTTGCCTGGAGAATCCCAGGGATGGGGGAGCCTGGTGGGCTGCCGTCTATGGGGTTGCACAGAGTCGGACACGACTGGAGCGACTTAGCGGTAGCAGCAGCAGGAGCCATGCCCTGTGGGGCCACCCAAAATGGACAGGTCAGGTGGAGAGGTCTGACAAGCGTGGTCCACTGGAGAGGGAATGGCAAACCACTTCAGCATTCTTGCCTTGAGAACCCCGTGAACAGCAAGAAAAGACAAAAAAATAGGACACTGAAAAGTGAACTCCCCAGGTCAGCAGGTGCCCAATATGCTACTGGATAAGAGCAGAGAAACAGGGGGGAATGAAGAGGCTGAGGACATAGAAGCCTCCAAAATTTCCCTGTGGTAGGAGGTGGGGGTGTGGATGGTGGTGAAGAGAGAAGCCGAGATGCATGGGAGGCTGTAGACAATCGAGGCAGGAGTGGAGTTCAGAAGGGACCCTGTCCCTCTGAGTGACCAGGGGGATTATTCCTTTGCATTACCTCCCTATCACCATTGCCCTCATCACCCTGCCTTGCAATGATTTGTTTTAAAGGTGCCTCCAGAGGGCAGGGACAGTGTCAGTCTGCTGTGCATTCCTAGACCTTACCTGGGCGCCTGACACCCAGTGGAGGCTCCAGTAAAGGGTGACTGAATACAGCAGATGCCTACTCAATAATACAGTGTACCTGTGGAGAACTAGTTCCTAGCTAGGAATCTTACAGAGGAAGGAACAGGATACAGTATATCCTAAAAGTATTAGATGACTAAATGTGTTGTTTTCATGGAACATCTCCAGGACTGGTGGATGTTTTCCAGAAATATATTTTGGTCATTCAGACAGGAGTTGAGCTAAAATATATTATGCACATCTACAAACAAGAAATTAATAGTGTAAACTAGATTTCAAGGTACGTGTTTGTGCTTAGTCGCTCAGTCATGTCCGACTCTTTGCGACCTCATGGACTGTAGCCTGCCAGGCTCCTCTGTCCTTGGGATTTGCCAGGCAAGAATACTGGAGTGGGCTGCCATTCCCTTCTCCAGGGAATCTTCTCGACCCAGGGATCAAACCCGGGTCTCCTGCATAGAAGGTGGATTCTTTACCATCTGAGCCACCAGGGAAGCCCCAGATTTCAAAGTAGAAACAGTAAAATACTTAGCAGGAAGAAGAACTATTTCTAAAGACCTGAAAAGTATTTCAGAATCACCAAGTACATATAAATATTAGTAAATCAGATAATATTAATAATAATTCAATTATTCATTAAAATAGGTTCCCTCATGATATCTATGATGCAAGACTAGATTAACCTTGTTGGAGATATATACTTGAAAGTAATATGACTGCATGGCCTCAACTACTCTCTAACTTTTCAATAATTCAAGCTACTTCTTATCACTTTCTTTCATACTTAAAGGTTTTAATCTACCCATTCAATGCACTAATTCATTTGAAACTCTGTGAAAGATATTGTGCTTGGTATCATGGGGCTACAAAGATGAATTGGGAGGGAATTTGCCTCCAAGGAGATTTCTATAAGAGGTGCTAAGCCAGGTGGATGAGATTAAATGAATATTCTTCAAAGGAGAACGTGATAAGTGGTATATGAAAGACAAAGACAAGCAGTAGGGACTTCTGAGGAAGGGAGGTTGCTTCCAGCTGTGGAATGAGAGATGCTTTTCTGTCTGGAATTCTATCTGGGGAGACAGGCTGTTGGTGAGGAAGGGCAGAAATAGCAGGAGGAAAGAGCGTCATCTTCTGGGCACCCTGGGTCATTCTGTTAAGACATTTGAGTGTGTTTGTAACATCCGGCAGCCAAGATCTGGGACTTGACTCTGTTAGTCAAAGCGAGGGACCAGAGGACTGATGGGAGCAGCCAGTGACCGTGGGTGTGTCAGTGGCAAACTCAACAAATGGGAGTTTATAAGAAGCTTTAATGGAGAGTTCCAAGTTAAAAAAAAAATGTATGTTGAAAATGTGAAACTCAGTTTGGCTCTGTCAGCCTCACTATTAAAATGCTCCACTAACCCATACCTGAGAGTAACCAAAGAAATCCTGGCAAATGCACCAAGCGATTTGCCAAGGAAATGAGAACGGAAAGTGCCCTTTGGATTCAGGCTATTTAAAACAGCATCGGAACAAAATTAATGAGCTGTGTCATTTCAGTGTGAGGACATTGGGAAATGTCCTGGCCATATTATGTCAACCTCACACTGGGTCATCGTTCGTGGAAACTGGCTCCAAAGAGATGCCGCCACATGAGTGGTACCTGAGCAAGTCAACAACAAAACACGATGCCTGGGCTTTCCACAGATTACAGCCAGTATTTCCACCAGGACTGAACACCTGCTACCAGTTCCCTTCAATTTTCCTATCAACCCCAGGCATAATGTCAGGCAAAAGGACCTTAGTTTGAATTCAGATCCTTGTTACCTCAAACCCAGGGCTCCATAGAAGTCGCACCTTTGCTCAAAAAACACCAACTCCTGGGACTTGCCTGTCAGTCCAGTAGCTAAGACTCTGCAGTTCCAAAAGCAGGGGGCCTGGGTTTGATCTCTCATCAGGGAACTAGATCCTACATGCCAACCTGGCACAGCCAAATAAATAAATATTAAAAAAAAAAAAAAAAAACTTCTTTAAAAATAAACACCAACTCCACACTTCCTCAGGATCTTGGGTCCTTTCTCTGTAAATGAGAGAGCAAGAGATAAGTCTGCTCATTTCACAGAGCCATTCTGAAGTTCAAATGAGAAAGCAGCTTTTCGGCTCTGAAGGAAGGACTTTATTAACAGGCATGCTTTGATGAAGAGATGAGAGCAGCGCAGGAGCTGTGCAAAACCTGGGCTCTTCTCCAAAAAGCAGAATTGGCACCTCTGGGACCTCACGGGAAGGACACACCTTCAAGGGGGTGGTGGCAGGAAGCGGCCCTGAAACAAGCTGGAGGAGGGAAAATACCCCTCAGACTCTCCAGCTCTGTCCAAGGCTGCCTCTGGTCCCACAGGGCTTCACGAGCAAGGCTTCAACCAGCAGAAGCCCTTTACTAACACCGCCACCCTCACTGGCCTGGTCCCAGGCCTCCGGCCAGGTGCTGGGTCTGACGGACAGGTAGGAGCAAGACCACCACCAGCCACTTTGCCGAGGAATGTGGCCTGGGTCCAGGAGGCTGTCCTGCCTCGTCCTGCCATCCAAACAGATGCCAGGAAGCCCTCCTTTCTCAGCTAGCAGAGGGGCTCAGTGGCTTCCCACAGTTGGCACAATAAATCAATCCAAATGCACCAGCTTCAAGGCCAATAGGGGTCCCTGTTATCAGAGGCCAAACTCAAAGCTGGTGCTGCAGGGTTTGTCTTCTGGTTAGTAAACCGTGGTTGTTCCAGAGCCTGTTCTCCCAGCCCTGCTGGATCTTCTTTAGGGAGAGCTGGGCATGAAGCCTCGGCCATGGTCTCCAGGCTGAGTCTGGGGTTGATAGAGAAGGTACTACATACCCAGCAAAGCAAAAATCTGGAGGTTGACTTTCCCCTGTAAAGAAATAATGGGGGAAGGTCAGGAGGGGCTCAACCTAAATTACCCCGAAAACAGCCTCTGCCTTCTGCTCAGCTTGCGGATGGAAAATCGCTCTCCACGGCTTTGGGTTTCCTCCACTAAAAGATCTAACCAGATTTTTCCTGGACTTAACTCCCAGCAGGCCTTTCACTGGGTGTTAGCAGGCCCGTCAACTTCCTGAGATTGTCTGTGATGTGTCTGTATTGTATGTGTACATAGCAAGGAGGACACCTGCTGGCCCCCTATCAGGCTCTATTGGTCTTATTTCTTGAGCGCTTCCCTTGTGGCTCAGACGGTAAAGAATCTGCCTGCAATGCAGGAGACCTGGGTTCGATCCCTGGGTTGGGAAAATCCCCTGGAGAAGGGAACAGCCACCCACTCTAGTGTTCTTGCTTGGAGAATCCTGGGGACAGAGGAGCCTGGAAGGCTATGGTCTATAGCGTTGCACAGAGTCAGACATGACTGAGAGACTAACAGTTTCAATGACCCCAAAATAGTTAAGAACTGTTGCTCCAGAAAGGTAAACCTCCTCTGTTCTTCCTCTCTGAGAAGCAGGGCCCTTTGTGTCCAAACCTCCAAGAACCATTCTCGACTGCCTGGAGCATTACCTGCAGACAGGGTCTACGCCATGGCTCTCTGGAATTGGTATTTACCTCTTCAGAAATGGGCAGGGCTTTCTCCCTGATTCTTATGGAACACTGTTCCCCTTCTCCCTCAGAAAACAAGTTTCTACAAGAGTGGACACACTCAGTTACCTCATAGAGGAGGTACGGACCGGATGGGGTAGCTGCAGGGGGCCTTCTCAGGGACAGAGAGTGCGGTCTGCCAAGAGGCCCCAGAGCTGGATTCTGCTGCTGAGTAGCCCCAGGAAAGGAAGGTAGCAGTTTGCACCGAGCTGAGTGTGCTACAGAGCCCTGTCTTAAAAGAAAGACTACCCGGTGAGGTAAACAAGAACTATCAGAAGGCTGCAGCGACAGCAGCCACCCTAGCCAGGACAGACACGGTAACAGGAGAATGGTAGAGCTGGCTGAAAACAGCACAAGGATGCACCCAGATGGAAAACATTTTTGGTGCAAAAACAAAACCCCAAAACAAACAAAAAGTCAGAAGCCCGGGAGATCTGGGCAACAGAAACACAAAAAAGCCCTCGGAACACCTCTCCTTCTGTCTGTCCTGAAGAGATGTCCTGAGGGTCCTTGGAAACCAGGAGGACTGTCTGGGGGTGGAAGGGGTGGGGGTGGGATTGAGTGCAAGCCCGGGAGCCCTGTAGCATCGTGGCCGTGCTGCTGCCCCCCTTGGGAACACAAACCTGGGAAAGTCTGCCGTTAGGAAAAGCTTCAGGTCCGTGTCATTCCCATGGGACTCACACGTACTAGAGGAAATCTCTCTTCTTAGCAGTTCAGCACATCCTTACTGCAGTCACCTGCTTCCCTGATGGCTTCCAGGTGACTCAGAGGTAAAGAATCCACCTGCCGATGCAGGAGACATGCATTTGATCCCTGGGCCAGAAAGATTCCCTGGAGAAGGAAATGGCAACTCCAGTATTCTTGCCTAGAGAATTCCATGGATAGAGGAGCCTGGCAGGCCACAATCCACAGGTTTGCAAAGAGTCAGACATGAATGAGTGACTGAGAGCACACACATGCTGCTTTTCTGGAGGAAGGGGGAGTGTGGAGAACTACTTTTCCTACTGGTTCCCTGTGTTTTTAGACATGAGACTTGCTGCTGGCTCTTTTTCTTGAAGGCGAGTTGGGAGTTGGGATACTTCTGCTAAGAATAATGTATATGATATGTTTGTTAATATTAAAAGTTGTTTGCAATATATTATCAAATTTTAGAAAAGGAATAGAGTAGACCACACAATAGTAGATTCACTGTGATTCCATTTGCCTATAAAAGTAAGGTGAGCAGGGATTTCCCTGGTGGTCCAGTGCTCCCAATGCACTCAGCCTGGGTTCAACCCCTGTTCAGTGAACTAGATCCCACGTGCCACAACTAAAGATCCCAAATGCCACAGTGAAGACCGAAGATCCCACGTGCTGCAACTAAAACCCAGTGCAGCCCCTCAAAAGAAAAATGAGCAAACAAAATTACTTAAACCCAAATACATGCATATAAATATGTACACACATATGCATAGTCTATATTTCTCTATATATATATGTATATACACATCATCAGTTCAGTTCAGTCGCTCAGTTGTGTCCGACTCTTTGCGACCCCATGAATCGCAGCACACCAGGCCTCCCTGTCCATCACCAACTCCCGGAGTTCACTCCAACTCATGTCCATCGAGCCGGTGATGCCGTCCAGCCATCTCATCCTCGGTCGTCCCCTTCTCCTCCTGCCCCCAAATCTTCCCAGCATCAGAGTCTTTTCCAATGAGTCAACTCTTTGCATGAGGTGGCCAAAGTATTGGAGTTTCAGCTTTAGCATCATTCCTTCAAAGAAATCCCAGGACTGATCTCCTTTAGAATGGACTGGTTGGATCTCCTTGCAGTCCAAGGGACTCTCAAGAGTCTTCTCCAACACCACAGTTCAAAAGCATCAATTCTTCAGTGCTCAGCTTTCTTCACAGTCCAACTCTCACATCCATACATGACCACTGGAAAAACCATAGCCTTGACTAGATATAGACAAATAAACAGATTATTATGTGCCTAGAGGTTAACATTTCATAACTCTAAGTAGCAGGATTATGAGTAATGCCTTTTCCTGCATACATTTTATGTTTATTTTAGAACTTCTTCTATAATAAGCATATAACAATTTTTTTAATTTAAAGCAAAAAATGCTCAGCCACTTCTGCCAGGAATACATGTTAGTAAGGTGGACAGGTGTGAGGGTAATTCACTAGGATATAAAATGGTGCTGGGGGTCTACATAATTCTGAGAGGAGCATTCTAACATTTATAGTCTAGCTCTCAGCACTGGTGTGGCCTGAGACAGATTCGTTTCCCTGTGTGTATTTCAAACAGCAATCCCTCAAGCACAGAAAGAGGAGACAAAACAGAAAAGTTAAGTGACAGACCTGAGGCCCCACAGGGAGACGTGGTAAGAAGGCATAAGGCAAATCATCAAAAGCTGCCATTTCCCACACAACACCCTAGCTATCCGAACCACCCACTCTTAAGTGGACTTGATGTTTCCAAAAATGTTGAGAAATGAATCCACATTTTAGAAGAGACAATCTAGAATCTCCTTCAATTGAGCAGAGACATTTGAATTCAGCACAAAGATTCAGCTCAACAAGTCGGTTAAGTGTACCCTGTGTGTTTGTATGTCTATGTGTGCTCAATCACTCAGTTGTGTCTGACTTTGCAATCCCACAGACGGTAGCCCACCAGGCTCCTCTGTCCAAGGGATTATCCTGGCAAGAATACTGGGGCGGGTGGCCATTCTCTTCTTCAAGGGATCTTCCCAACCCAGGGACTGAACCCATGTCTCCTGCATCTCCTGCATTGTCATGCAGATTCTTTACCACTGAGCTACCTGGGAAGCCCCTTAAGTGTCCCCAGCTGAGTTCTAAAAAGCAAGTGAGTGAGTGAGTGAGTTAAGTCGCTCAGTCGTGTCCGACTCTTTGCGACCCCGTGAACTGTAGCCCACCAGGCTCCTCTGTCCTTGGGATTCTCCAGGCAAGAATACTGGAGTGGGTTGCCATTTCCTTCTCCAGGGGAACTTCCCGACCCAGGGATCGAACCCAGGTCTCCCACGTTGCAGGCAGACACTTTAACCTCTGAGCCACCAGGGAAGCTTTCTAAAAAAGCTAGACCCTCCCCCAATCTTCTAGAAATAACAATGTTAACAATGACAATATCTTGCTCTTGCAAAACAATTTTTATATCAACCATTCACTCTCTACAACAGCATTATCATGCAGATATGATTATTATCATACACATTTTACCAATGGAGAAAGTGAGGCTGAGGGACACAACCAGGACTTGATCTAAATGAACTGACTCTCTTCTCCAGGTACACTACTGTAGCAATCTAAAAACAAAACTCATTCACCAGCAGTCAGTTATTCCAAATATGCATGGCGATGTTTGATATTTAAGCAGA
Organism: Oreotragus oreotragus; assembly: GCA_006410675.1. NCBI lineage: Eukaryota > Metazoa > Chordata > Mammalia > Artiodactyla > Bovidae > Oreotragus > Oreotragus oreotragus. The sequence goes on along the minus strand of SJYX01009945.1, from coordinate 185,766 downwards.
GGAAAGGACGCAGTCACACAAATCTAATTTATCATCTTGTCTCCTTATACAGTCAAATGAAAGTTGCTGATACCTTGAAGTGTACACCCAAGTTTTTGTTGGATTTTGTTTTGTTAGGCCCACAGTGGAATGTCTGGTCTCCTAATCAACCTAAAGCATGGCCTTTCCTTCTCCGGAGCCATCTCTCTGGGAGGAGGAAGCACACTGCTGGAGGAAGCTGACCCAGCCTTGGTCCCGGAGACTGGGAACCAGAGGGGCCCTTTTATCCCTCTCTCACTGCCAAGGCTGTGTTGCCCCATCCCAGGCCCTTCTTGGCAAGAGCTTTTGTGGGCCACAAGAGGAAGAGAGGGCGTGAGTGACTACCCCCTTCATTTCCCATTCTCTCCAAAAGGCCAGGAGGTGTGTGCTTCCTTCCAGCCCCTATGCCGAAGGCTCTGAGACATCCTGATGCTTTTAAAGTAGAAGCTATGATCTTAAAGACTAACCCAAACAGCGCTTAAAAGAGAGCAGAGAGTACTCCTGGGCTCCTTTTGTGCTGAACCCTAACCCTGGGAGGACAGGAGTCCTTTGCTGAGGGGCGGAGGTCCCTGGGGGAACCGGATGCTGGCTCTGCCAGAGGCAGCCTCCAGCCGGCAGGACCCTGCAGGGTTCAGGGAAGAGCAATCGGAGGAGCAGCATGTTTCGCTTGCTTGTGTGTTTTGTTTGGCCATTCCTCAGACGTTCTTTATTGTTTTTTCACTTTAGAAAAAAATGAACTCACATCTTTCAATTTAATTTTTTGAACAGGCCACATATTTAGATAGTTCAAAAACAAAAATAATATGAAAATAAATACCTGAAGAAAGCTTGCCCACACCTGTTTTTTATGTGTCCTTCCAGTTGGTTATATATATTTATTTCCTCTCTTTCTTACTGAATAGGCATTCTCAATAGGGGTGATACCACCCCCAAGGGGGTGACAACTGGTTTTCAGAAGTGAAAAATTCTTACTCTTTTTATGTATAAATCACAGATATACAATATACATACAGCATATATACTGATTATACATGATATTAAAATTTCATAGGGATGGCAATTAGGGAAAAAATGTCTTAAAAAAGGCTTCTTGGGAGGGGGATAATGAAAAAAAACAATTGCCACAGAAAGTAGTTATAATAGATACTGTTCTACACCTTGTTTTTTTTTCACTTTACAATATATCCTAGAGATCTTTCCATGTTGATTCATACAGATTTACCTCGTTCTTTTTTATCGTGATGTAGTATTCCATCATGCAGATGTACCGTTATTTGTTTGACCAGTTTCCTATTAATAAATACTTGAGTTGATTCTAATCTTTGGCTACTGTACTATCACAGTGAATAGCTTTCTGCGTCTACTGAATATATGTACAGGTGTATCAATTTATAGATGCCTAACCTCATGCGAAGAGTTGACTCATTGGAAAAGACTCTGATGCTGGGAGGGATTGGGGGCAGGAGAAGAAGGGGTCGACCGAGGATGAGTTGGCTGGATGGCATCACTGACTCGATGGACGCGAGTCTGAGTGAACTCCGGGAGTTGGTGATGGACAGGGAGGCCTGGCGTGCTGCAGTTCATGGGGTTGCAAAGAGTCGGACACGACTGAGCGACTGAAATGAACTGAACTGAACTGAAGTGGGGTTGCCAGGTCCCATGGTAAATTCCTCTAAAATGCAGATGGAGGGGACATCCCTGGTGGTCTAGCAGTTAGGACTCCACCTTCCAGTGCAAGGGGTGCATGTTCAATCCCTGGTCAGGGAGCTAAGATCCACATGCCTCTGCCAAAAAAACCAAAATATAAAAAGAGAAGCAAAGACTTCCCTGGTGGTACACTGGATAAGAATCCTCCTGCCAATGCAGGGGACAAAGGTTTGATCCCCGATCCAGGAAGATCTCACACGCCATGGAGCAGATAAGCCCATGAAGTGAAGTGAAGTCGCTCAGTCGTGTCTGACTCTTTGCGACCCCATGGACTGTAGCCTACCAGGCTCCTCAGTCCATGGGATTTTCCAGGCAAGAGTCCTGGAGTGGGTTGCCATTTACCTCTCCAGGGGATCTTCCCGACCCAGGGATTGAACCCGGGTCTCCCACATTGTAGGCAGACGCTTTACCATCTGAGCCACCAGGGAAGCCCATGTGCCACAACTATTGAGCCTGTGCTCTGGAGCTCAGGAGCCACAACTACTTCCTGAGTGCCCTAGAGCCCATGCGGGGCAACAAAAGAAGCCGCTGCAGTGCAATGCGGAGTGGCCCGCTTGCCACAACTAGAGAAAGCCCACACCTGGAAACACAGACCCAGCACCACCAGAAATAATAAGCAGATAGAAGCAACACTGGAACAAATTCAATAATAACTTTTCAAAAATCGTCCACATGAAAAGAAATCTTTAAAAAATAAAATGCAGATGAACATTGCCATACGCCCCTCCATTTTGTAACTCTGTCATCTGACGAGCCAGAAACAATTCAGCTCCTCTGTCCACGGCTTTGTCCCATACCTCCTGAGGGTCCTGTAGACTACGGGCAAGGAGGCCACAGAGGTCCGGGGTCTTCTCTTGGTTGTACTGTGACCAGGGTGCCCCCAATCCCAAAGAAGCCCAGTGTACCCTTGGCTAAGCAGAGAGGGGCCCTTTGTGACCATGCTTCGGGCCAATGCATCGTGGATGATGCAGGAGGTTTCAGGCAGTCAAAGAGGTTATTTCCTGGGATGATGTCAGGCCACGGTGTGGGACTTTCTGCCTCCAACCTGTGAGTAGGCAGCTCCCAGCACAAGCTGCACACAGCCTAACCTTGACTTCCTAGCCTGGGAGCAGAGGGCCTGCCCAGGGAGGTTACACGGAGTGTCCAGGCTCCCACACATGTCAGTTCTGACACGGTTCCCCTCCTGCCATCCAGTGCAGGAAGGGAAGTCACACTCCATGGCTTCATTTTCCCCAGACACTGTGGGGACCACACCTCCTCCATCACACACGTCGGCGCTTTGCTGTCTCTGTTGTTCAGTCGCTCAGTCGTGTCTGACTCTTTGTGACCCCATGGACTGCAGCACGCCAGGCTTCCCTGTCCTTCACCATCTCCCAGAGTCTGCTCAAACTCATGTCCATTGAGTCTGTGATTCGAGCCCTGCTCCCACTTTAATCTGCAGCTCAAGAGACATCTGTGCTTCACACCTCAATCGACTCTGTGAAGATTTTATTTGGTCCTTAAATTATTTAAACCAACTTAATCGTATTTGCTTTCAACAGAAACCCACTGCATTCACAGGTTTGAAATTGGGTTAAATGAGGCCCTGGGGGGGTGGCTGGCTGCTTCTTGAGGCTCTATCCGAATCCCCTCCTGGACACATCATCTCATCAAGGGACACACATCCCTGCTCTCCTGTGTCTGCTAACCAAGGTCACATACATCACAAATTACTGACATTTTCTGTGGCATTTCTCACGTCTAAGCTATTGCTGGGCAGGATCTTGACTAATTTATTCAAGAACATTCTCTTCTTCCTTATTTCCCAGTCAGACTCCCGAATCCACCTGGTCTTTCCCGCACAGTTTTATAAGAAACTCAGAACACCCATCTAGCTCTTCCAAGATGACTTTTTGGTTGAGTTGAATGAATTCAAATAAACAAACGTCAGCCACCAACATGACAAGGATGAAGCGGGAACAGTGCCTCCCCTCCCGTCTGCTGCTTCTCTCCATGAAGCTGAGAGCAACAGAGCTTTGTGCCACTGAGAAGTATGCTAGGCATGCCAAACTGCATCAGTTGTGAATTGTCACTGACCCATTTGCTTCACCACAGTGTAAAAATTACAAATTTTTCATCAAGAAAGAAGAACTCTGAGCTAGTCAGTATAGCTCAGCTGCCCTGACACTTCCATCACCCACACTCACCTGGTGCCCGCCACCTCTGCCCCCTGCAGAGCAATCTGTGGGGTACCACTGGCAGGGCCAGTGTGGGCACACACATTCCTCACTCTCTTTCAGTTGATCAACATTTCAGACAGCTTCCATCGTTGTTTCATTCATGGTCACAAGAGTGGGAAAAGATGTCAAACTAGAAATCACTCTTTCTACTCCCTGGTAATTTCCACTGTGGTTATTTTTCTCCAATTTCTCTCTCTCTATCCTCTCTTTTCTATCACTACATTTTCTCTCACTTGCTCAAGAATCTCAGAAACAGGCAGGACAGAAACTAGCATGGCCTGCTGCTGCTAAGTCGCTTCAGTTGTGTCCGACTCTGTGTAACCCCATAGACGGCAGCCCACCAGGCTCCCCCGTCCCTGGGATTCTCCAGGCAAGAACACTGGAGTGGGCTGCCATTTCCTTCTCCAATGCATGAAAGTGAAAAGTGAAAGTGAAGTTGCTCAATCATGTCCAACTCTTCGCAATCCCCTGGACTGCAGCTTACCAGGCTCCTCCATCCATGGGATTTTCTGGGCGAGAGTACTGGAGTGGGGTGCCATTGCCTTCTCTGAGCATGGCCTAGACTTCGCAAACCACCACCAGGTCCTTTTATAAAATGATTGTGCGGTTTATGGACAGCAGTACTTGTGTGAGGATACCTCTCAAAATTCGAGGAGTTACACTATGTCTATGGGCTTCTCAGGTGGCTCAGTGGAAAAAAAATCCTCCTGCCAATGCAGGAGATGCAAGAGACACAGGTTCAACCCCCAGGTTGGGAAGATCCCCTGGAGTAGGAAATGGCAACCCACTCCAATAGTCCTATGTGGAAAATCCCATAGACAGAGGAGACCGGTGGGCTACATGGTGCCACAGAATGAGACACGAGTGAGCAACAGAGCACTGCGTGTATGAGAAAAGTTCCATGGCTCTTCTCCAAGGCCCTTCCCTGATGCCAGATGTATCTGAAACTCCAAATTCTACTTTTAGTCACACCTCTGGCTTTCTGGGGTCAATCTCTGCAGAGTGGCCAGGGAATACCACCAGATGCCAGGCACCTGCAGACAGGCCTCAGCCCAGCAGTGTGTTACTTCTTAACGGTCCATTGCTAGAAGCCTTGGTTTGGGCTATGGACTCTTGATACTGCTTCTGAGCAACGACAGCGTGGGCTGACATGCTGAGATGGAAAGGATGCTCATCTGATGTATTATGTTTAAAAAACTATGTCAGTACTGTCATCTGAAGCCTAAGTCAGTTTTATCAAGTCCCTATAACTTGAAACTAATGAAGGAAAATGGGATCAATTTGCTAGGAATGGCAGTCTTATTTATTCTTTGGCTGTGTATATGTGTTCATTCACTCAGTTGTGTCTGACTCTTTGCAACCCCATGGACTGTAGCCCATCAGACTCCTCTGTCCACAGGATTCTCCAGGCAAGAATACTGGAGTGGGTTGCCATTTCTTCCTCCAGGGGATCTTCCCAACCCAGGGACCAAACCCACATCTCCTGCATTGGCAGGCAGATTCTTTACCATGGAGCCACCTGGGAATCCCCTGTGGCCATCTACCTATTTATAAGTAAACATTATTAATATACAAAGTAAATCAACATGTATCAATATACAAAGTCATGTGGTGAAGCAGAAAGATAGACAAGATGGGACCCTGCCATCGGAAAGTTCAAAGGAGAAGATATAATCATAATGATAACAATAGTAACAATTAATAATAATAAACAGCTAACATTGCTAAATATTGCCAGTCACTGCTGTACACATTCAACATGGATTTGCTCAACTAATTTGCACAACAGTCCTATGCAGTATTTAATTATTACCCCATCTCATAGATGAAGAAGTTGATGCACAGAAGGTCTAGTTAATTTGCCCGAAGTCACACAACAAACACCTAAGCCAGGATTTGCATCCAGAAAACCTGCCTCCTGAATCCACATGCATGTCTGCTCAGTTGCTCAGCTGAGTCTGACTCTTTGCAATCCTATGGACTGTAGCCCTCCAGGCTCCTCTGTCCATGGGATTTTCCAGACAAGAATACTGGAGCAGGTTGCCATTTCCTCCTCCAGGGGATCTTCCCGACTCAGGGATCAAACCCAAATCTCTTATTGCTCCTGCAATGGCAGGGAGATTCCTCACCAGTGATCCACCTGGGAAGCCCCTTAAATCCGCATACTTAACCACTGTACCAGGAAGCTAGACAACCATTAAATGATGCATAAATGAACAGGATACATAAAACCTGTCACAGTAAATAGCTATGGGAGGGTCTTCCCTGGTGGTCCAGTGGTTGAGACTTTGTGTTTCCACCACTGGGGGCACAGGTTCAATCCTTGGACAGGGAACTAAGGTCCCACACGCCATGTGGTGTGGCCAAAAAAAAAGCTGTGGGAATCCAGAGGAGATGGAGAGCCCCTCTAGGTGGGGAACAGGGGCACTGGGGTCTCAGTCAAGACTTCACAGAGGATCTGGCATTTGTGTGCAAATTTAAGAATGGATGAGTTTGGAAAACCAGTACTAAGCGGGGAAATTTTCAGGTAGAAATGATGTGGTTGACGTGGCCTTGGAAGTGACAGAGAAACACGGGAACAGTAAAGCATTCTGCTAAAGAGTTAAGTGAGTTATGTGAGGCCGAACTGAAAACAGTTTAGGGAGACGAGGCCATGCATTGTATACTGTTAAATATATCTCCAAGCATTACAGGGTTCACTTAGGTCTGATTCCACGCAAGTGTTAGTTGCTCAATCATGTCCAACCCTCTGCAACCCCATGGCCTGGGGCTCTCCAGGCTCTTCTGTCCATGGGATTCTCCAGGCAGCAATATTGGAGTAGGTGGCCATTTCCTTCTCCAGGGGATCTTCCCGAACCAGGAACTGAACCCGGGTCTTCTGCATTGTCAGGCAGACTCTTTACCATCTGAGCCACCAGGGAAGCTCTCTCAGAAATTTCCACCAAGTCCTCTAGCTTCCATTTGCAGGGCTTTAGGATTTCCAGTGTTCTTGCCTGGAGAATCCCAGGGACGGCAGAGCCTGGTGGGCTGCCGTCTCTGGGGTCGCACAGAGTCGGACACGACTGAAGTGACTTGGCAGCAGCAGGATTTCCATATAAAAAAGCATATAAATGGCAGGATGGAGGAGCATCTGCCCGGGGGGTGCTAGGAAAATGAGAGGGGCTGGAGGCACCTGTCAGTGGAGTATTAAACCCAGGCAGTCACCTCTCTGCTGTCACTGCAAACTCTCCTAGGGAAAAATAACTTTTTATTAGCACACTTAGATGAGGCCCAAGCTGATGCCCCAAATTGGCTCCGTTCCCTTTTTAAGGTGAAGTGTCACCAAGCTCCAGAGAGAAAGGGCTTGATCTCCACAGATGGCTGCGCAAGCTGGCTGGGAACCAGTGTCTGGCCACATCCTGTGCCCGGAGTCTTCAGGGATGCATGCTCTGCTGGAGGCAGCTGGCAGCTTCTTAAGTTTAATGGTTTGTCCCCCTGCTGAAAATAGTCTTCTCAAAGTAATGCAGCCTCTGGTGCACTGCTGAGGGCAGCCCCAGCCCCAGGGTTCCGGGCACAGCAATTTACTCTGAGGAGAGCTGGTACCTCCCTGGCCTGGACGACGCAGGTCAAGAGGTGAAGCAACAGCAGGGCCAGCCCGCAGCTCGGTCCTCACCCAGAGCAGAGGATGCACACAAGGGATGCAGGTTTCCACCGTCCTGACACTGAGGAGGCCTGGCCAGCAAGGGCAGTGAGAGAAAGAGCGGGATGAATGAGGTGCTCACTAGTCTGGTTTACACAGGCCCTCAACTGTTCATTTGATTAAATAGCTAACTTAGGTGAACAGGCAGTAAGAAGATAACATCAAATGCTTCCACTTTCTCTGGCATCTCCTTCCTGTCCTCAAAAGAGTTCCAAGTTTCATGTTTTTTGTTTTTTTTTCCCCCCCGGTTTTGTCTTTTTTTCTTTTTTAATTGGAGGCTAATTGCTTTACAATGTTGTGCTGGTGTCTGCCATACAACAACGTGAATCAGCCATAAGCATGCGTGTGTCCCCTCCCTCCCACCCCCACCCCATCCCACTTCTCTAGGTTGTCACAGAGCACCAGGCTGAGCTCCCTGTGTTATACCTGTCTCTTATACACATCTAGAGGAGGGTCTTCCCTGGTGGTCCAGTGGTTGAGACTTTGTGTTTCCACCACTGGGGGCACAGGTTCAATCCTTGGACAGGGAACTAAGGTCCCACACGCCATGTGGTGTGGCCAAAAAAAAAGCTGTGGGAATCCAGAGGAGATGGAGAGCCCCTCTAGGTGGGGAACAGGGGCACTGGGGTCTCAGTCAAGACTTCACAGAGGATCTGGCATTTGTGTGCAAATTTAAGAATGGATGAGTTTGGAAAACCAGTACTAAGCGGGGAAATTTTCAGGTAGAAATGATGTGGTTGACGTGGCCTTGGAAGTGACAGAGAAACACGGGAACAGTAAAGCATTCTGCTAAAGAGTTAAGTGAGTTATGTGAGGCCGAACTGAAAACAGTTTAGGGAGACGAGGCCATGCATTGTATACTGTTAAATATATCTCCAAGCATTACAGGGTTCACTTAGGTCTGATTCCACGCAAGTGTTAGTTGCTCAATCATGTCCAACCCTCTGCAACCCCATGGCCTGGGGCTCTCCAGGCTCTTCTGTCCATGGGATTCTCCAGGCAGCAATATTGGAGTAGGTGGCCATTTCCTTCTCCAGGGGATCTTCCCGAACCAGGAACTGAACCCGGGTCTTCTGCATTGTCAGGCAGACTCTTTACCATCTGAGCCACCAGGGAAGCTCTCTCAGAAATTTCCACCAAGTCCTCTAGCTTCTATTTGCAGGGCTTTAGGATTTCCAGTGTTCTTGCCTGGAGAATCCCAGGGACGGCAGAGCCTGGTGGGCTGCCGTCTCTGGGGTCGCACAGAGTCGGACACGACTGAAGTGACTTGGCAGCAGCAGGATTTCCATATAAAAAAGCATATAAATGGCAGGATGGAGGAGCATCTGCCCGGGGGGTGCTAGGAAAATGAGAGGGGCTGGAGGCACCTGTCAGTGGAGTATTAAACCCAGGCAGTCACCTCTCTGCTGTCACTGCAAACTCTCCTAGGGAAAAATAACTTTTTATTAGCACACTTAGATGAGGCCCAAGCTGATGCCCCAAATTGGCTCCGTTCCCTTTTTAAGGTGAAGTGTCACCAAGCTCCAGAGAGAAAGGGCTTGATCTCCACAGATGGCTGCGCAAGCTGGCTGGGAACCAGTGTCTGGCCACATCCTGTGCCCGGAGTCTTCAGGGATGCATGCTCTGCTGGAGGCAGCTGGCAGCTTCTTAAGTTTAATGGTTTGTCCCCCTGCTGAAAATAGTCTTCTCAAAGTAATGCAGCCTCTGGTGCACTGCTGAGGGCAGCCCCAGCCCCAGGGTTCCGGGCACAGCAATTTACTCTGAGGAGAGCTGGTACCTCCCTGGCCTGGACGACGCAGGTCAAGAGGTGAAGCAACAGCAGGGCCAGCCCGCAGCTCGGTCCTCACCCAGAGCAGAGGATGCACACAAGGGATGCAGGTTTCCACCGTCCTGACACTGAGGAGGCCTGGCCAGCAAGGGCAGTGAGAGAAAGAGCGGGATGAATGAGGTGCTCACTAGTCTGGTTTACACAGGCCCTCAACTGTTCATTTGATTAAATAGCTAACTTAGGTGAACAGGCAGTAAGAAGATAACATCAAATGCTTCCACTTTCTCTGGCATCTCCTTCCTGTCCTCAAAAGAGTTCCAAGTTTCATGTTTTTTGTTTTTTTTTCCCCCCCGGTTTTGTCTTTTTTTCTTTTTTAATTGGAGGCTAATTGCTTTACAATGTTGTGCTGGTGTCTGCCATACAACAACGTGAATCAGCCATAAGCATGCGTGTGTCCCCTCCCTCCCACCCCCACCCCATCCCACTTCTCTAGGTTGTCACAGAGCACCAGGCTGAGCTCCCTGTGTTATACCTGTCTCTTATACACATCTAGAGGAGGGTCTTCCCTGGTGGTCCAGTGGTTGAGACTTTGTGTTTCCACCACTGGGGGCACAGGTTCAATCCTTGGACAGGGAACTAAGGTCCCACACGCCATGTGGTGTGGCCAAAAAAAAAGCTGTGGGAATCCAGAGGAGATGGAGAGCCCCTCTAGGTGGGGAACAGGGGCACTGGGGTCTCAGTCAAGACTTCACAGAGGATCTGGCATTTGTGTGCAAATTTAAGAATGGATGAGTTTGGAAAACCAGTACTAAGCGGGGAAATTTTCAGGTAGAAATGATGTGGTTGACGTGGCCTTGGAAGTGACAGAGAAACACGGGAACAGTAAAGCATTCTGCTAAAGAGTTAAGTGAGTTATGTGAGGCCGAACTGAAAACAGTTTAGGGAGACGAGGCCATGCATTGTATACTGTTAAATATATCTCCAAGCATTACAGGGTTCACTTAGGTCTGATTCCACGCAAGTGTTAGTTGCTCAATCATGTCCAACCCTCTGCAACCCCATGGCCTGGGGCTCTCCAGGCTCTTCTGTCCATGGGATTCTCCAGGCAGCAATATTGGAGTAGGTGGCCATTTCCTTCTCCAGGGGATCTTCCCGAACCAGGAACTGAACCCGGGTCTTCTGCATTGTCAGGCAGACTCTTTACCATCTGAGCCACCAGGGAAGCTCTCTCAGAAATTTCCACCAAGTCCTCTAGCTTCCATTTGCAGGGCTTTAGGATTTCCAGTGTTCTTGCCTGGAGAATCCCAGGGACGGCAGAGCCTGGTGGGCTGCCGTCTCTGGGGTCGCACAGAGTCGGACACGACTGAAGTGACTTGGCAGCAGCAGGATTTCCATATAAAAAAGCATATAAATGGCAGGATGGAGGAGCATCTGCCCGGGGGGTGCTAGGAAAATGAGAGGGGCTGGAGGCACCTGTCAGTGGAGTATTAAACCCAGGCAGTCACCTCTCTGCTGTCACTGCAAACTCTCCTAGGGAAAAATAACTTTTTATTAGCACACTTAGATGAGGCCCAAGCTGATGCCCCAAATTGGCTCCGTTCCCTTTTTAAGGTGAAGTGTCACCAAGCTCCAGAGAGAAAGGGCTTGATCTCCACAGATGGCTGCGCAAGCTGGCTGGGAACCAGTGTCTGGCCACATCCTGTGCCCGGAGTCTTCAGGGATGCATGCTCTGCTGGAGGCAGCTGGCAGCTTCTTAAGTTTAATGGTTTGTCCCCCTGCTGAAAATAGTCTTCTCAAAGTAATGCAGCCTCTGGTGCACTGCTGAGGGCAGCCCCAGCCCCAGGGTTCCGGGCACAGCAATTTACTCTGAGGAGAGCTGGTACCTCCCTGGCCTGGACGACGCAGGTCAAGAGGTGAAGCAACAGCAGGGCCAGCCCGCAGCTCGGTCCTCACCCAGAGCAGAGGATGCACACAAGGGATGCAGGTTTCCACCGTCCTGACACTGAGGAGGCCTGGCCAGCAAGGGCAGTGAGAGAAAGAGCGGGATGAATGAGGTGCTCACTAGTCTGGTTTACACAGGCCCTCAACTGTTCATTTGATTAAATAGCTAACTTAGGTGAACAGGCAGTAAGAAGATAACATCAAATGCTTCCACTTTCTCTGGCATCTCCTTCCTGTCCTCAAAAGAGTTCCAAGTTTCATGTTTTTTGTTTTTTTTTCCCCCCCGGTTTTGTCTTTTTTTCTTTTTTAATTGGAGGCTAATTGCTTTACAATGTTGTGCTGGTGTCTGCCATACAACAACGTGAATCAGCCATAAGCATGCGTGTGTCCCCTCCCTCCCACCCCCACCCCATCCCACTTCTCTAGGTTGTCACAGAGCACCAGGCTGAGCTCCCTGTGTTATACCTGTCTCTTATACACATCTAGAGGAGGGTCTTCCCTGGTGGTCCAGTGGTTGAGACTTTGTGTTTCCACCACTGGGGGCACAGGTTCAATCCTTGGACAGGGAACTAAGGTCCCACACGCCATGTGGTGTGGCCAAAAAAAAAGCTGTGGGAATCCAGAGGAGATGGAGAGCCCCTCTAGGTGGGGAACAGGGGCACTGGGGTCTCAGTCAAGACTTCACAGAGGATCTGGCATTTGTGTGCAAATTTAAGAATGGATGAGTTTGGAAAACCAGTACTAAGCGGGGAAATTTTCAGGTAGAAATGATGTGGTTGACGTGGCCTTGGAAGTGACAGAGAAACACGGGAACAGTAAAGCATTCTGCTAAAGAGTTAAGTGAGTTATGTGAGGCCGAACTGAAAACAGTTTAGGGAGACGAGGCCATGCATTGTATACTGTTAAATATATCTCCAAGCATTACAGGGTTCACTTAGGTCTGATTCCACGCAAGTGTTAGTTGCTCAATCATGTCCAACCCTCTGCAACCCCATGGCCTGGGGCTCTCCAGGCTCTTCTGTCCATGGGATTCTCCAGGCAGCAATATTGGAGTAGGTGGCCATTTCCTTCTCCAGGGGATCTTCCCGAACCAGGAACTGAACCCGGGTCTTCTGCATTGTCAGGCAGACTCTTTACCATCTGAGCCACCAGGGAAGCTCTCTCAGAAATTTCCACCAAGTCCTCTAGCTTCTATTTGCAGGGCTTTAGGATTTCCAGTGTTCTTGCCTGGAGAATCCCAGGGACGGCAGAGCCTGGTGGGCTGCCGTCTCTGGGGTCGCACAGAGTCGGACACGACTGAAGTGACTTGGCAGCAGCAGGATTTCCATATAAAAAAGCATATAAATGGCAGGATGGAGGAGCATCTGCCCGGGGGGTGCTAGGAAAATGAGAGGGGCTGGAGGCACCTGTCAGTGGAGTATTAAACCCAGGCAGTCACCTCTCTGCTGTCACTGCAAACTCTCCTAGGGAAAAATAACTTTTTATTAGCACACTTAGATGAGGCCCAAGCTGATGCCCCAAATTGGCTCCGTTCCCTTTTTAAGGTGAAGTGTCACCAAGCTCCAGAGAGAAAGGGCTTGATCTCCACAGATGGCTGCGCAAGCTGGCTGGGAACCAGTGTCTGGCCACATCCTGTGCCCGGAGTCTTCAGGGATGCATGCTCTGCTGGAGGCAGCTGGCAGCTTCTTAAGTTTAATGGTTTGTCCCCCTGCTGAAAATAGTCTTCTCAAAGTAATGCAGCCTCTGGTGCACTGCTGAGGGCAGCCCCAGCCCCAGGGTTCCGGGCACAGCAATTTACTCTGAGGAGAGCTGGTACCTCCCTGGCCTGGACGACGCAGGTCAAGAGGTGAAGCAACAGCAGGGCCAGCCCGCAGCTCGGTCCTCACCCAGAGCAGAGGATGCACACAAGGGATGCAGGTTTCCACCGTCCTGACACTGAGGAGGCCTGGCCAGCAAGGGCAGTGAGAGAAAGAGCGGGATGAATGAGGTGCTCACTAGTCTGGTTTACACAGGCCCTCAACTGTTCATTTGATTAAATAGCTAACTTAGGTGAACAGGCAGTAAGAAGATAACATCAAATGCTTCCACTTTCTCTGGCATCTCCTTCCTGTCCTCAAAAGAGTTCCAAGTTTCATGTTTTTTGTTTTTTTTTCCCCCCCGGTTTTGTCTTTTTTTCTTTTTTAATTGGAGGCTAATTGCTTTACAATGTTGTGCTGGTGTCTGCCATACAACAACGTGAATCAGCCATAAGCATGCGTGTGTCCCCTCCCTCCCACCCCCACCCCATCCCACTTCTCTAGGTTGTCACAGAGCACCAGGCTGAGCTCCCTGTGTTATACCTGTCTCTTATACACATCTAGAGGAGGGTCTTCCCTGGTGGTCCAGTGGTTGAGACTTTGTGTTTCCACCACTGGGGGCACAGGTTCAATCCTTGGACAGGGAACTAAGGTCCCACACGCCATGTGGTGTGGCCAAAAAAAAAGCTGTGGGAATCCAGAGGAGATGGAGAGCCCCTCTAGGTGGGGAACAGGGGCACTGGGGTCTCAGTCAAGACTTCACAGAGGATCTGGCATTTGTGTGCAAATTTAAGAATGGATGAGTTTGGAAAACCAGTACTAAGCGGGGAAATTTTCAGGTAGAAATGATGTGGTTGACGTGGCCTTGGAAGTGACAGAGAAACACGGGAACAGTAAAGCATTCTGCTAAAGAGTTAAGTGAGTTATGTGAGGCCGAACTGAAAACAGTTTAGGGAGACGAGGCCATGCATTGTATACTGTTAAATATATCTCCAAGCATTACAGGGTTCACTTAGGTCTGATTCCACGCAAGTGTTAGTTGCTCAATCATGTCCAACCCTCTGCAACCCCATGGCCTGGGGCTCTCCAGGCTCTTCTGTCCATGGGATTCTCCAGGCAGCAATATTGGAGTAGGTGGCCATTTCCTTCTCCAGGGGATCTTCCCGAACCAGGAACTGAACCCGGGTCTTCTGCATTGTCAGGCAGACTCTTTACCATCTGAGCCACCAGGGAAGCTCTCTCAGAAATTTCCACCAAGTCCTCTAGCTTCTATTTGCAGGGCTTTAGGATTTCCAGTGTTCTTGCCTGGAGAATCCCAGGGACGGCAGAGCCTGGTGGGCTGCCGTCTCTGGGGTCGCACAGAGTCGGACACGACTGAAGTGACTTGGCAGCAGCAGGATTTCCATATAAAAAAGCATATAAATGGCAAGACCAGAAACTATAAAACTCTGAGAAGAAAATATAGGCAGAACACTCTGACATAAATAGCAGCAAGATCCTCTATGAACCCAGCTCCCAGAGTAATGGAAATAAAAAACAAAAATAAACAAATGGAACCTTGTTTTGCTTTTTAAAAGGGAAATTAAACAAATCTTCGGCTCACCGTGTGTGAGATAGAGGAGAGGTATGTGGTCTTTGCAAAAGGGTACCTGGCATTCTTTTCTGTTCTGCCTGGATCCTGGCTAAAGGAAGGCCTCTCACTAGCAAACAGGGCTTCAGAGCTGGGGCAGGAGACCACAGGAGGAGACCACCGCAGGCTCTGCTCTCAGCAGGCACCTTCTGCCCAAGGCAGAGCATGATGACACAAAGAAGGAGGCAGCTACCCTGGAATAAACCCCTCATCCAAATTGGGGAAAATAAAACATTTCTTCCACATTCATTTGTCGAGCATCTCAAGCAGACTGAGGTGAGAGAGAGGGAAAAAGAAATAACAGAACCCAAAATAGCACAGCGCTGCATGGGAGGGATTAAAAAAAAAAAAAAAATGACGGTGCTCTGAACGGTGACAGACAGCAAGGCATCGGTTCATCACTCGATAATAAAGTGCACCCCCCGGGAGGCTCCCTTATTCCACTCCACTTCCTTCTCCATGTCCCTGTGTTTTCTGCACATGAACATGTACACTGTCGTGTATTTGACTTTGAATTTGGGTGTTTTTGCTCATCTTGTCCTGCCCTAGATTCCTACAGCTGTGCTGCTGGGTGATGGTTGTGCTGGCCCGTATGTGATGCCAGAGCCGGAGGTCTAGTGCTGCACCAGGGGGACACAAGTGTGGCCCCCACCCAGCCCTGGCCCACACCATCCAAAGACTAGGTAAGGTTGTGGTCCCTTAAGGCAAACACGCACATCCCCCGAATCTGGGAAATGGGATTCTCTGGTACCTCTTCCTACCACCAGCTGGCAGAAGCCAAGCAATAATCTGCCCAACTGAAAGCAAGCTGCTGCTTCTCTCACTTCCAGCCAGGCAAACTGAAGCTGCTTTGCATCTTTGCATCTCCATCATGCCAATGTTGTGATGGACCGGTTGTTCCTCCAGTGGTGGTCACGTGCACAGATTCTACCTCCTCTCCATCAACCCCAAGGCCGGCTTGAATAGTCCAGGAGGGGGAGTAGTAGGTGTTTCTCCCTCCAAGGTTGGGGTGTGAAGGATCCCCACCACATCATTTGCGTGTAATCTCTCTTAGACGCAGTGTAACCACCCAACCTGCACACAATGAAGCTCCACAAATGTTACGCGCTGTAGATGCTGGATCAGGCAGGGTCTGGTTGGAGAAGCAGAACCATTCTAGATGATTTAGACTTGGATATCAGAGTTGGCGGGAGTTAGACCTCCTTCAGTAAAGTCGTGCCGCTTGCACGGCCTCTGCTTCTGTGTCTAATGTTGGATCTGCAGTTACTCTGGGTCAGCTAGACCATCCTCGGAAAAGGAAGCAGATGTGGACAACGGCAAGGGCAAACTGGAACCTACAATATACTGAGACTCATACAACCCACTCCAGTATTCTTGCCTGGAGAACTTTCACGGACAGAGGAGCCTGGCAGGCTACAGTCTACAGGGTCACAAAGAGTCGGACACGACTGAGCAGCTAAGCATAGCACATGACTGAGCGGCTAAGCCTACATAGCACATGACATCTGGAACCCCAGGGGGATGCCGCTCTGTGTCTCGACACCTGGGTGCTCTTGGTGACCTGCAGAAGCAGGGATTCTGCAGAACTGGCCCAGGCCTTGGAGAGGCTGAAGGAGATCTGGTAGGAGTGGGAAGATCTGCTGATCTGAGTGCTGCCCTGCACCTCCTGGGTTAGCCAGCACATAAGTATGGGTGTATACAAGCTGCTCCCTTGCTCTTGCCTTGTAGCCACATTCAGGGCTTAAGAACTGGGCTCCTGGAAAAGGGAACCCTCCTACACTACCAGTAGGAATGTAAATTGGTGCCACCACTATGGAAAATGGATGGAGGTTCCTCACAAAACTAAAAACAGAGCAGCTGTAGGATCCAGCAGTCCCACTCCTTGGGCATGTATCTGGACAAAGTTACCATTCATAAAGACATATGTACCCCAGTGTTCATAGCAGCACTATTCACAATAGCCAGGACACGAAAACCACCTAAATGTCCATCAACAGTGGGGTGAATAAAGAAGAGATGGTACATATATGCAATGCACTATTACTCAGCCATAAAAAAGGAATGAAATAATGCCATTTGGAGCAACATGGATGAACCTAGTGATTATCATACTAAGTGAAATAAGTCAGAGAGAAAGAGAAAAGCCATTATGATATCACATATATATATAAGATCTAAAATACACCACAAATGAACATATCTATGAAACAGAAACAGACTCAGACATAGAGAACAGAGTGTGGTTGCCAAGGGAGAGGGGCAGGGGGGTGGTCTGGGAGCTGGGATTAGCAGACGCAAACTGCTATATACAGAATGGTTCAACAAAGCCCTGCTACATAGCACAGGGAACGATACTCAATATCCTGTGATAAACCATAATGGAAAAGAATATGTGTATATATATAAAACAGAACCACTTTGATACACAGTAAAAATTAACACATGGTAAATAAGCTATACCTCAGCAAAATAAATTTAAAATAAATTTTCCTAAGTTCCTACAGTACAAACAACTGAAATACTTGCTGAGAGCTGTGACCTTCCATCTCCATACCCCTTCCCCACACCTGTAGAAGAAATACCAATCCCAGTGCAATGCATTCGTTCTCATCAGCACCTATTTGTGTTTTGCTCACCACCATATGCCTGAGCCTAGTAGGTTCTGAGTCAAATTTGGCTGAATGAATCAATGCCAGAGATGATCAAAGCAAACTCTAATCTTTGCACAAGTCTTCAGCCCACTTTTTTTTTTTTTTTAACATAAATCTATGAGTAAACAAGCATTTGCTCCACACCTATTTTGAGCCAGACACTAACCTGGGTACAGGGGGAAATGCAAGGAAACAGAAGGAGCCACCCATGACCTCAAAATAGTAGCCAGGTGGTTTAAGAGGTGACACAGATTCATCAAAACCTAATTAATGTCATGGCATTACATTTGGTAAGGACACAAACAGTGCTAACAAATTACCCTATAAATCATGACAAGTGACTTCAGGAAGCCTTCCTGGAGGAGGTGAGACTTCAGTCAGGGCATGAAGATAGATGGAGGAAAGGGAGCAAAAGCAGAAGTCAGAGTTCAAAGGGCCTATTTGGAATAGGGGAAGGCCCCAACCCAGCTGGCTTTTCGACTTTGTGTGGAGGTGCTCAGTTGCTTAGTCATGTCCGACCCTTTGTTAGCCCAGGAACTGCAGCTTTCCAGGCTTCTCTGTCCATGGGATTTTCCAGGCAAGAATACTGGAGCGGGTTGTCATTTCTTCCTCCAGGGGATTTTCCCAACCTAGGGATTGAACCTGTGTTGCCAGCATCTCCTGCATTGGCAGGTGGATTCTTTACCTCTGTGCCGCCTGGGAAGCCCTAGTGTAGAGGACAGGAGGATAAAAAGCCAGGGCTCACGTCAAGGATGCTATCAGGAAGTGATCCCCCCACCTCACTGCCTGAGCTTGTCCAGCACTGAGAAGAGAAAGTAGGACCGTGTCGATCCTCAATGATGATGAAAGAGAGCCAACATTCACTAAGCATCCACAGTATACAGGGGCTGTCACATCACTCAATCCTAAACTAACCATTAGATAGCTATTTTCCCCACTGACGGATGAGGAACCTGGGTCTTAGATGACATTCCTTGCCCAACCATCAAGTGGCAGAACTGCATTCTGAATCCATGCCTGTGTTTGCAGCCATGTCCCTAAGCTGTCCACCCACTCAGAGACTGTCACCACCAATGACCACTCCTCCCTAAGTGCTTCTAGGCTGCCCAATCAAGCCAGCACTTCAAAATCCCAGTGACCAAGATGCTACTGTAAATACCAAGTGACCAATCAAAACTCAAGAGGGCCTTCTTTTGTCAGTGAATTTCAGTTATGATTAGAGAAGGAAATAGGCCAGAATTTAAATTGGGTAAATGAGAAAATTCTGCTAAGAAAGTGGTCTTCTCTCTCCAGAAGGGTGGACTGAAGAGAGAGCCTACATCGTGGTAAAACACGTATTTATCTTGGAATGAATACTTGGGACCTCTTTGCTTTTTAGTGTACAAGGGTTTCCCCCTGTAGATTATAGGTTTCTTTTGTGGGACATGTTTTCAGTTTATAAGTTGAAAAGCACTCAGCAATGTTGTAATGAAACTGGGCTTGCACACAGAAACTGTCATCTAAGTTCCCAGCCTGTGGCAGCCTTCCGAACAGGTCATTGCTGCCTGCAGTTTTGCGGGGAGGAGATCTCCTACATCCCCCATCCCCCACCCAGAACTGCTCTATCAAGGAATGGCCAGGCTGAGGCAATGAAGCAGGAATGAGAAAGCCTGGCAAACAGTAAATGTGTCAATTTATTTGGATTCCCTGCAATTTAGAAGTTGATTTCAAAGAAAAATTGCTTCAGGCCTTGACTCCTTCTGTTGTTGCCAACTCTGGCCCATTTTTACAGCTGACTGACCACTGGCTAGAAAGGCAGGTCTCCAGTAGTCCCAGCAGGCCTTGATGGCTCCTTGCTGTCCCCGAGTACAAGTCACAAGCGTAATTACAGCTAATGGAGACAGGTTGGGGCAGGCCATGCCCCACACAGCCCCCACCACCTGCTTCCCCAAGGACTGAGCTACAGCTTGCACAAGCAGCTGCTTTGCTGTGAATCCCCGGTCAACAGCTGACATGATTCATGAGACCTTCACATTCCTGCACTGCAATCCCCTCATGCCTCTGGAACTTTCTCTGCTAGCCCTCACACACAGCTCCAGTCGCTGGCTTCACGTTCTCCCACCCTCGCCCAATGCGACCTCTAAGGTTAATTGCGCTGCCTCCAGGCCTCCACCCAGCAGGAAAGTCAACAGTCTGATTTCCCTGGGAGGGACTGGCCAGTGTGGGGCAAGAAATCTGCCCCACTCCCCACACATAAATCCTAGCACACATCTTTCTCTTCAGCAGCTTAAAATCTGAGTATGTCTCATTTAAAATCGATCTCACTCCCAGTGTCAGTCTGAAATTAGGGGAAAGGGGTTATCAGGTGGCTCTGCGGTAATAAAGAACACATTAATCTCAGCTGAGTTTCCAGAGATTTTTTTTTTTTTTTTTTGCTCAGAAAGGGTAGTTATTTAAATAGAGCTGTCTGGAGGGTGAAGATTTAATACATTGTCCCCTCAACAAACTCTTTAAGAACCTATTAACGGCCTGGGTTGTTCAGAGGGGTGATTCCTCTACATGGCCTAGCTCAGGGTAACTGGAGGATGTACTGTATCAGTTCAAACAGAGCCTGTTCTGAGGAAAAAAGGCAACCTGGGGGAGCTGCAGCAAGGCGCCTCAGCCCCAGGGTTACTCCAGGCTGAGGGAAAAACCGAGTAGGAGGCCGGAAGCAGACAGAGGCCGCCACCTGCAGGCAGGGCCCCGTGGCCTGAAGGGTGTAGACCAGGTGACCTTTCTCCTCCGCTGTACCCCAGCCCTGGGCTCCCTGCCTGAACTGTCTTCCTTTGTGAAGAAAGCCATCTAGACAAACGGAGATAACCTTTCCAGACCAATCACAGCCTTTCGCTGGGCCATTTGCATGCAATTCTAACAGAAAGGTCACCCAGAAAACTCCGTGGTCCGAGCCTCCCTCCAAACAACAAATGTGACAATTAAAACAAAGCACCCTTCTCATTTGATGGGCGCGGAAGCAACTGGGCTGGCCCAGGCCCGTGACATTTGTTACCTAAGCGAAACAATAGCAGCTCTGTAGGCACGTCTGGCCGAAAGGGCAGGAGCTGCTGCCGGCTTCTCCGTTCGGGCCGACAAGACAGGGGCCTCAGGAGACTTCCCAGCGAGACCGCAGGCGAGTTTCGAGTCTTCCACCACACCTGCTCCGGCCTCCCGGTGTGCGCATGCGCGAGCGCGAGGAGGGTGACAGCCTTAATCTGATTCCAGAGCCAGGTTAAGAGCCGGGAGCACAGGGCAGGCCGCTAGGCTGTGAGTGTGGCTCTTTTCCTTCCACTCTGGAAGAGCCAGATGGGCCATGGCTTTGCCCTTGAGTTCAAAATGTATATTTAACTGTTAGAGCCAAGGACACATTTCTCACCTTCTCCTAGCTTTTTCCAGCCTCCTACAGAAACAGGTCTCCAGTGGGAGTGGCAGTTTAGGAATAGCTTATGGCTGCTCTAAAGACTCTCAAATGCCTGTAAGTGCCGGCTGTCTTGGTGGGTAGTTGATGCCCGCTAGGACCATGCTCTGTTCACAGAGAAACCAGTCCACGTAAAACCCTTGCTGCCTAGGTGTGTACTTTTGAACCATCTCGCTCCATCCATACTCCTCCTGCACAACTCACTGGACCAGGGCTTGGAGACCTGACACACACCAAAAAACCAATTACCTTTCCAATTACCTATGACCCATGTTTCAAAAAACATAAAGAAGGAGAAAGTAATAATTAAATTTCTCTTTCTCACTAATATGAACCATGAATCAGACAAGACTTTCCTATTGGCAGAAGAAATTACTTCTGAAGAGTCATAAAGTAAATGTAGAGCTAAAGAAATCCAAATTAAGGATGAGCTAGGGCTGTGAGCACCAGGAGTCACTAATGGTGCAGAGTGAGAGAGAAAGAGGCCATCACACTGAATATAGATACAATTGTTCCTTGGTATCACGGGCATTGATTCTGGCTACCACCCATAGTCAGCCCTCAGCACCTGCCAGTTCCACATCTTCAGAGGTGGATTGTATTATATTTCGTCCTACAGGAGGAATACCTGAGTGAGGACCCTGCTGGAGCCCCTTTGAATCTTCCGTACCATTTCCAGGCGACCCAGCTATGCCTTATTTTCTGACCTTGGTTTCTGGCTTTCCTCATTGCTCCCCACAGCTCATCATCAGTTCCCCTTTCCAGGCGCGCTGTTCCTTCCCTGAAAACTCCCCTGGATAAACACAACAGATATCTTGGGGAGACTTGTTTCCCCAGGCCCAAAAAGAAAAGGGTGATTACATTAAGAACACATTTAATCATTCCCGCTCTGTTTGATTAAAGGAAGGCAAACAAAAGCCCTGATTTATGAGGCAATCACCAGACCCTGCGAGGATGATCCAGGCAGGCAGAGGCAGTGCCATTTATACAGACTGAAT
Source organism: Oreotragus oreotragus (assembly GCA_006410675.1). Classification (NCBI taxonomy): domain Eukaryota; kingdom Metazoa; phylum Chordata; class Mammalia; order Artiodactyla; family Bovidae; genus Oreotragus; species Oreotragus oreotragus. Next base: position 163,929 of record SJYX01009945.1, on the reverse strand, counting down.
AACCTGATTGCCTCAGAGGGAGAAAGATGGCATCTGATCTCTCCTGCCAGAACGGCTGTCCATTTGGAGATTCAAAACACCAGTCATGCCAGGCAACTCGCACATCTCTCTCTGGGCAGGGCCACTAGGACAGGCACCACAGCAGATGTGGCCTGAGAAGGGGTCAGAGCCCTGATTCCTTTAGACTGACAACAAATGAGAAGCTACAGGAAGTTTAGGTGGATTTCTATTCCAGGCTGGGTGTCAGTTACTTCGGTGTTTTATCTTCTTTTCTGTTTGATTTATAGTGAGCACGCTCTAGGCTAGGAAGAATGCATGGTATTTTTATAAATTCAAGAAGTTTCTAGGCCATGAAATATTCTTCACAACTTGTCTGAGGAGGCAGGCAGGGCAAGGGTGATGCAGACCATATAGTGTAAAAAGACCTCCACTAACCAGAATTCAAGTAACCCAAACTTCTCAATTAATCAGACATTTTACTGTTTACTTTTATAAACATAAAAGGTGATATGACCAAAAAATCACTTTAAAAGTGTTAAACTAGGTGGCGTCTTACAAGCTGTGATTTCAGTTCAGTTCAGTCCCTCAGTCGTGTCCGACTCTTTGCAACCCCATGAATGGCAGCACTCCAGGCCTCCCTGTCCATCACCAACTCCTGGAGTTCACTCAGACTCACATCCATCGAGTCAGTGATGCCATCCAGCCATCTCATCCTCTGTCGTCCCCTTCTCCTCCTGCCCCCAATCCCTCCCAGCATCAGAGTCTTTTCCAATGAGTCAACTCTTCGCATGAGATGGCCAGAGTACTGGAGTTTCAGCTTTAGCATCATTCCTTCCAAAGAAATCCTAGGGTTGATCTCCTTCAGAATAGACTGGTTGGATCTCCTTGCAGCCCAAGGGACTCTCAAGAGTCTTCTCCAACACCACAGTTCAAAAGCATCGATTCTTCGGCACTCAGCCTTCTTCACAGTCCAACTCTCACATCCATACATGACCACNGGTTGCAAAAATGAGAGGGAAACCAATTGCTGGCGGGAAAGGAGACTTCCAGAGATTTAGGAAAGCATGTTTCATGAGGTCGATGATAGGTTCCAATTTATTATCAGCAGGTGTGAAGTGGTATCTAATCTCAAGAATGGCCTCAAAGGCCAGGAGCCACTTCATACTGTCCTCGTCTTTGCCTTTCTCCAACACTCCATTGTTCTTGCCTGGAGAATCCCCTGGACAGAGGAGCCTGGCGGGGCTACCGTCCGTAGGGTCGCAAAGAGTCCGACATGACTGAGCGACTTGGCACAGCACAGCGGCACCGCAAACGGCAATGGGCTGCCATTTTAAATGAACTTATATCCAAGTCGCAGTCTGCAGCTCTGCCTGCTACATCACTCACAATCCCGAATTTAGGAATTTTCGTATCAACCCCGGGCATGTTAGTATTCCACATGTTACAAAGTGACATTCAGTGGACCAGGATAATTGAGGGCAAGCCTTCCACCACTCCAGCTTCCTCATTACACACGTTCTGAATTATACAAACCACTAGCTTCCTAATGAAGGATGCCTATCTATTTTTACTGCAACTTTTCATTACTTACTTATTACATACTATGATGACTCAAGTGGTAAACATACCTTTCACTGCCCACGATATAACCCAAGTCTTGTGTGTATCCATAATATGCTTAATAGTAGCTTCAGAGTTGCCTGGAGAAATGACTTTTGGGGGGGAGTTATGTGATATGATTTTTAGGTGATACTGTGAAGTAAATACTGTTAAGCCTCAAATTGATTTTCTTGCAATTACTACATATTACTAATGAAATCAAGTCAATTAAACCCTGGTAAACCTCTTTTTCAAAGTAATCAAATGTAAACAGCATCTTTCAAAACATTTTGCTAACAAAGACTAATAGTAAGATATTTCCTCTTCCTTAACCCAAGATTTAGTTTGACTCCTATGAAAGAAGAATCCCACTTTATTGATCATACTTTAAAACATATAACCAAGAGTTAAGGATCAAATTCAGTTTAGTTTGAGTTCAGGAGTTTTTTCACTCCTGATTTTCTATAATTTTCCTCCGATTCCTCTTCTCCCTTCTATATCCTGTTCCTTAAGTACATGGTTGCTCTAGATTTTACCAACAGAGGGCACCCCCGAGTCATTGCACGTCCTAGCGTCCTGAAATGGAACTATTGTTCTTTAGAGGAAAAACTTCATTTCTTTTGAGGTGCTTTACTGCTCCTCTGTTGTAAACATTTGACAAGCCCAAGATTTATACGCCCAAGAATTCACTTTTTATTGCTGCATAAGTGTTCAGCATGCTAGAGGAAAATGTTAATTTTCACAATTAAACCGCAAGGTGGTCCTTATTTTCAGGACATTAGGTTAGTTGACACATTCGCCGGGTACATTCGGACTGTTAACAAGACCCGAAGTCAGCTTGGGAAGCAAGAGCGTGGTGAATGGTCAATTATAGCGCACCCACTTCCCAGCTAGTATGCCGCAAGTTATGGAGTCTTTTAAAACTCTACGAAGAGAAATCTGGAGAGGGAGCTAGAACACAAACATAAAATCGATGACTTATAAAAGTTTTATATTTTAATGGAAAAGAAAACCGTGACGTGACAGCTTGCACAACTCAAATCCATCCCGTTTCTTGCCCCTTGTATTCTTCCTTCCTTCCTTTTTATTTTCAAGAAGAAAAGAGGAAAGCAGAACAGTACAATTAGGGGACACAGGAAAGCATCCCATAATATGAACGTGCCAAATGGGTAGAAATAAAACACATGCCAGCAACAACTAATGGATTCTAAACAGACGGGGTTTCTTTTCGGGAACCTTTATATGATGTCTAAACTGTTCTTCTGTTAATGCACAGAATCTCCGTTTCCAGAAATCTACCAGGACCCCCTTCTAACCGACCACCCCGGGGCAGAGGAGCCAGGAATCAGACCCAGGGCTGCGATGTGTGCCACCCATTTTAGAGGAAAGGTTCCCCACTGTTCCCCAGCAAAGCCGGGGAGAAGAAGCCCGGGGTCCTA